>CM062816.1:306158536-306694391 GCA_031772625.1 Pinus tabuliformis | reverse complement strand
TCATATCAATCAGCATTGTCATAGTGCAAGCTTTGACTAACAACTCCATCTCTCATGAGCTACAATGTTGGTGAGACCAATGATTTATTGACTCCTTCATCATTGTCTCTCAAGGTACATACCCACCCGGGTGTTCTCTGAGTATGACCTTCTAGGACTATTCTTGTCTTCGAGTCCCAACCCTTAAAGAATATTGGTCCTTTTGCCTACTCTTGTCTTGATGCCCTACACATCCCAAAGAGTATCGGATGCCAGATGATTACCCAATCCTCCCATTCTTTCTTCCCAAGTGAAGACAAGAATGTTGTGTCTATCTTGTGTCTACATTTCCATTCATGGCCTTCATCTAGACTTACGAATGTTAGTCCTAGTCTAGTGCATGACCCATGGAATGGATAAACACAATTGTCACTCCTTTGTAATTAGGGGTGATACAAAACTCCCTTTTGATCAGGGATTGTCAGAGCTCCCTCTTAACTAGGGACTCTTTCATTCATCAACAACTTCTTCTTCATGGGTCCTTCAGCTGCTTGATCTCCTTCCTTTCTTTGATGTCATGAAGTCTTTGTTCGAACTTCTTCTAGGTAGGGCACTACCTATCGATCACTTTCCTTCCTGGTTTGTCATGTCATTGCTTTCTTCATGGAAAGTGGCTTTCTTGTCACACATCAGGTTTTTTTGTCATCTGGATACTCCTTTGTCATCTGTCCATGCTTCAGAATACACTTCTCATGGATATAATGTTGTACTTGCTTGTTTACATGCTTCGACCTAGTATCCCATCATGACTTCATCCTGATATTGCTTCAACATTAAATGGTGCTTTTGCTGGATGGCTTCTTCATCATGACATTTTCGTAGGGTAGAATCAGTTATCTGCATCTTTCATATCTCCAAGGCCTTCATAGGTGTCAAGGGTCCTTCCTTCCTTTGTCAGAGTTGTCCTGCCTTCTTTAGGGAGATAGCTTCAATGGTTCTTTGTCAGATAGCGATTCTTTGTGATCATGGTGTTCTTCGCATGCTTGATCTCTTTCTTCATTTGCGTCTACTTGGATAGATTGGTCAACCACCTTATGCTCCTTGTGGGAGCACTTCTTCATTGCTTGCTTCCTGGACTAGTTAGCATTTGTTCTTGCTTCTTAGTCAACAATCTTATACACCTTATGTGAGCATATCCTTTGGTTGACCTTCATTGCATTGTAGTACATGCCTTTGAGCATGTCCTTGGTGAAAGAGATTCTTTCATACTTGATCATGTTATAGAACTATTCTCATGACTTAATAATATACATATGATAACATGACTAAACTTTGATGCATACATACCTCATCTTGATTCTCCTTTGATCATCTTAGCTTCATTTGGTTGTCCTTGGTGTGGACCTTCTTGCTTCATCTTAGCTAGCCTGCATATCATCCTTTTCGTGAATCCCACGAATGGGATTCCCAATTAGACGTCTGCTTTGGTTCATGAACCCTCTTTCGAAGATTGCATCATAGGATCTTAAAGACCCTTGCCTTGCAAATGTTTCTTTTCTTTTGATGATGGAGGTCTTCTAAGATTCTCAATCATGATCAATTTTCATCGTGGATGAGGTCCTATACTAGGTATGCTCCTTCTACATGAATATCTTGAGCTATATCTATCATGCTCCTATATTCTAGAAGATATTTCTAACCATGCATTTTGTTCTCATTATAAATGCTACTTCTTCATGAGTATCTAGAACTCTATGTACTTCATGCTTCTAGATTCTAGAAGATGTTTCTAGTCATGCAATTTAATTTTTATTCCTACATGCTCCTATCCTACTCAAAACCTTGAAAGAAGACTTGAAGTAAAGAGTTTGACTTAGTCATAGTAGAGATCCGAAGGATCTTCCTTCTTTTGCTTCTTTTCTTCTTCTCTCACCTCTTGAGTCATGTGAGCTTCTTCCCTCTTTCTTTTGTTGTTGTTGTCCTTCTTAAGCTTAGGACAATTCCTTTTGTAGTGTCCATATTCTTGACATCCATAGCATTGGATTTTGGACATGTCTTTGTTGTTTGTTCTTCGTGGACCAAATTTTCCAAATTTATCCTCTCTTGGCCATGGTAGCAAATGCTTGCTCCTTTGATCCCACATCTTCCTTTGCTTTAAGTCTGGTTTCCTTTGTCCTGCATAGAGACCACATTTCACTAAGTGTGGTTGCTTCCTTCTTGGCATATATGCTTGATGTGAAGTTGCCCCAATCCTCAGGTAGAGCATTGAGTACTACAGTTGTCATCTCTTTGTCAGACATGACTTCCCCAAGCTCTTGAAGTTGATCTCTCATTTCAAAGATTTTCATGAAGTAGGGAGCTATTCCTTCCTTTGTTATCTTCATCTTGTACAATTCATTCCTTAGAGATATTACTTCTCCGGTTGTGGATACTGAGAATAACTCTACTAGCTTATCATAAATTTCTTTTGATGTTTCAAATTTGGAGACATAAGGAATGAGAGAGTCTTTGATTGATTCTATTAGAATCCTTTGAGCTCTTGTCTCATCCTTATTGTACTTATCTAAGGCTTGAGTTTGTTCCTTAGCAGGGATAGTGATATTCCCTTTGACATGTTCTAGGAGTTCATTCTCCTTGAGAAGTAAATCAATCCTCTTCTTCCATGCAAGAAAGTTATTGGTACCTACCAATTTGTTGCTTTCCTTGCAAAAAGACATTGATGTATATTCAGAAGGGGACATATACTTACTTGATAGATTTTGAGATGTAATGGATTTTCTTTCTCCTTGAAGACTTGATGGCTTGCCTTCCTAGGATCTTGATGTTCTTCAAGTTGCCTTCTCCAAGTAGATTTGCTTGGTGACTTGTAGATGATGTACGTCCCTCTTTGATCTGCTCTTCTTTGTAGGTGCCTTTGTGTAAGGCTCTTCTTCTTGCTATGGTAGGCCTTCTTTTCCTTGAGTAGATTTGGTTTGATGCTTCAACCTTGTAGATGCCTTTCCTTGATGAGTGTTCTTGAGTTTCCCTTTCCTTGATGAGTGTTCTTGAGTTGCCCTTTCCTTGATGTGTAACCTTAGCTCCATACCATGTTGAAGAATCTAGGGCAATTAAGTGTAGTGTGATTCTTTGTTACTTGATAACAATTTGTGGAGTTGTTTTACTTTTTCTTGTTAGCTTAATCTTCTTCTTCTTCTTATTAATGCATGTGTGTGTACTTCATCAGACTGCTACCAAAACAGAAGAACAAGAACACAAGATGTTGACTCTCTGCCAGGGCCAAAACCTCTCTTCTCTTGAGAGGCAAAACCCTTTAGTAAGTTTCTCTTATTGAAGCTTCTTATTGATCAATGCCAAACCCTAGACCCCCCTGACTTGAATATCCTCCAAGCACAAGTCAAGTCCTTCCAACACTTTGTTTCTTCGACACTTCCTCCTTCTGGCACTTTGTCCTCCTTCTTTCGGCACTTCGTTCTTCTCTCAATTGTTGATATACCTTGTTGCACTTGCTCTAGAAGAGACAGCTTTTGATACGTCCCTTTCCTTGTGATGATCCCTTTCTTCTACTTGACCAAATGAGCTCTTTCTTCAAGGTGTAGGCGCAAACTTGATATCATTGTCCTGCTACCCTAGATTTTCGCACGTGTGGTGATTTCCTTGATATGGCAAGCTCTTTTCTTCCTTCGCTTGATTGATAGGTCTAGTTTCCTAGCCCAATTAGAGAGATATGCCAACTGTGGGTTTCTGTTGTTATGACCACAGGAAGCCTTCCCTGTCCTCTCACGTGTGACCGCAGATTTCCCTAGAAACAATCCTTTAAGATTCAGTGTTCTTCCTTCCTTCGATGGTGCACTAGAGGCTCCCTTTCTCGTCTCTTTTTCACCCTTTACTTTCTCATTTGCTGCGTTGATTTCAGAGGTAAGTGAGTGCGTTTTGGTGGAGTGGACAACCTCTATATATAGAGGACTGTCCCTCCTTTTAGGCCGACTTGAGGACAATTTGCAAGCTGACTTGTTGTGCTTGCTTCGGATGGCTTCTTTGGTGGTGTAACATGCTTGAAGGAGCTTCTTTGATGGTGCCTTTGCATAGGAGGGGACTTGACTTTGCTTGGAGGTATTCTCTTGACCCTAATACATGGTGTAACATGCCCTTAAGGCCTTCAACATTACCTTTGACTATTTGACTCACCTATAGCACTTAACATGTGCTAGACCTATTTGAATGAGCAAGAAACTCATTGACATATAAAAATAATATTTCTTTTCTTGAATAAGTACAAATATCAAAAGTACATTTATTAAGACCGAACCTAGTTACATTTCCTTCAACATTGAGAACCCAAATTGAAATAGGTGTAACTTTTGTGATACTTCTTAGAATCACTATTATGACCCAAACGCTGAAATTTCATAACCACTGTACTTCTAATGGCATTGGTCTTGTTGCAATCTGATTAATAAACAAAGAGATGATTGTGTTGCAAGTATTTCCTATGAGGCTTTAGGGTCACAACTTAAAATAGGTGTAACTTCCCTGATACTTCTTAGGATCTCTATTATGATCCAAATTTTGAAATGCCATGACTAATTTTCTTCTGATGGCATTTGTTTGGCTGTGATTTGGTGAATAGGTTGAGACAAAGATTTGCCATGAGAAAATCTGAAAAAAAGAAAAAAAAATCTGCCCCATGGCCCAAAAAAATGGTCTAATACCACTTGTAAATAATCTTAATAAGTAAATGATAAAACCCTTAAACTTCATAATAACAAATGCATCCACACATTAATTAGTACCAAGATTTTAGAGAAACCCCTTAATGTAGAGTAACGCTATCAATTATTCCTTATGGACGCAATGACTCCTTAGTTCATGCTTGTGATAACTACAGTATCCAACATGCTCCGTCCCTTGATAAGTATGTGTATATATATCATCTAATGAGTATTCCTTGGAGCCTATGCCAACTACTCTTCATTGTTACTTATATTACTCACCAACAACCTTGTAGGCCTTATTCAATGGGCATGGCCCATTGCATTAATGATTAATTAGCTACAATTTATTACTTATCCCCTAGTTATCCCCTAGATACCTTCTTGAGTACAATACATATCCTCCCTAGTACATTATACATCCTCCCGCTTATCGTCATGTTGCATGAGAGGTAAACTAGTGATGTTAATCACACGACAATAGTGTACGTTGTTATGATGATTCTAGCCTTTTCCAAAGGTTGGAATGATTGGTGGAGCTACTTCAGTTATACATCATGCTCTAACATCATGGTGATCACCCAATCATGTTGTAGACTTTCAACCTGTGTTGCATGGGTAGTTTGTAAGTGTCCTCTAACATGGTGATGTATTTACCTAGTGTTCTCTTAATCTCATTTGTATTCCATTACATTTGCATAATTGCACCAATGTAACTTGTTCGTTGCAAGAACATCTTTACTTTTTGCTTAGGTGGAATCCACTTCATCCCTACATTTTCATCACACTGTCATTTTTCCTAGGTAGTTTGTATATCACATCACGTTTCTACCTTTTACTCGAGTAATAACATTTCACTTCATCACATCTCCTAGAAGGCACATGGTACATTTTGCCCATATTTCCCTAAGTTTTATAACATATTATCCCCTCATTTATCATATTTTCACT
Source organism: Pinus tabuliformis (assembly GCA_031772625.1). Classification (NCBI taxonomy): domain Eukaryota; kingdom Viridiplantae; phylum Streptophyta; class Pinopsida; order Pinales; family Pinaceae; genus Pinus; species Pinus tabuliformis. Next base: position 306,688,752 of record CM062816.1, on the reverse strand, counting down.
TTTTCAAGTGTGAACAAACCAAGTTGGTTTGAGATATATTAATTAAATCCTAAAACCTTAGGGTTGGGTGCCTAATTATTAGCCTATTAATGCTTTAATTGTCTAATTCTTCATTAAGACTATTTCCCTAATTTCTATTGCTAATTTGTCACTAGGGGATATAATTAATGTCTATGTGGTACACTTGAGACTAGGCACCTCTCCTTTGGTACACATTTTGAGGAGGTTGTTGAGCCTTAAGTTGACTAGGTGGGCTAACTATGCATGTGCCATTGGGTTTTGACCCTCCACCTTTGCCCATCCACTCCATTCACCATGAACACAAATCCCTAGGCCATTAGATGGTGCACACCACTATGAGGACCCACTTACTCTTTGTATGAGCTTGTTCACACCTTGCACATTATTTGAGGAGATAACATGGTTTAAATGTGAACCCATTTGCACGAAATTCAAATACCTAGGGTGCATGATCTATTGTGGGATCAAAGGTAATGCTCAAATTTCAAGGGCACAGTGTGTCCCTTCAAGGGTACATGCATGCATGAATGTTTTATTATGATGGTGGTTGTTATGTGGGTACGAAGCACTTCTTCCTAGGCCACACTAGGAGAAAAATTATTTTATCGTTTTAATTGAATTTAAAAGGCTTGCAAAGGACTATTTCCAAGGGTGCACTTGCTTGTTCACACTTTGCACACATTTGAAGTAACTAGTAGTTGGTTTGTTGTGGTCAAGGTGGGTTGACTTGCACATTATTAGGGAGATAATATGGTTTACATGTGGACCCATTTGCACAGATACCTAGGGTGCATGATCTATGGTGGGGTCTTCATGCTTAACTTAGTCAAAGGTGGTTGAGAATGCTCAAATATTAATTGGTGCAGTTTCTGTCTCTTCAAGGGCACATGTATGCATGAATACTTTATTATGTTGGTGGTTGTTAAGTGGACAAAAAGCACTTCTTCCTAGGGCAGATAAGCAGATAAGGGGAAATATTATTTTATTGTTTTAACCAAGTCTAAAAGGTCCACAAAGCACTCTTTCCAAGGGCACACTTGCTTAAAAGGTATTTTATGATATATTCTAGTCAAGGGGTCAAATGAACACAAATTCCAAGGGCGCACAAGCTTGAAGATGATGTTTTATGTTAAAAGGATACTAGAAGAGCTCAATAATGACGACACTTTGGCATTTGCGTGCATGTCTAGAAGAATGTGATGTTTTATGTTGAAAGGATTCTAGAAGAGCTCACTAATGACATTTGGCATTTGTGTGCATGTCTAGAAGAATGCCCTTCTTATGGAGCCTTAAACTTGGCATTCATGCACCTAATTTGGAATGCGGCCTACCTCTTTGACCTAGCATTTATTTATTATTTTGGGGTGGTTATTTCTTGAAGAGTACCCTGCACATGAGGGAGACAAATGCACTTGGATTTCACCTTCCATGAGCTTGAAGGTTGAGGAAGATGACATGTGGCATCACATTCATCTAGAATATTGTATTCAGTATTTTCTATGGGCCATTTTGTCCTAATTTGCCCACTTAGAGATCATTGTAAATATTTCTAGTATTTTCCTTGGAGAACCACATAAGGAAAATATTATTTTATTGTAGAAGAGCGTTGAGCTAAAACCTCTGTAAGGGTTTGCTCTGTCCATTTGTAATTGGGAATTTTGTTGAATGAAATAACTTCTGAGTAGAAAGGATCCAAGCTTTTGGAAAAGGGGTTTTATGGTTTGTCTAAGTTATGGTATATCGTACATACAACTTTGTATATGTGTGGCAAACATTTTTCTAGGTGCACCATTGGGAACTTTATTTGCAGGTTTATGGATGTCGGAGTCAACATAGGGCTATAGAAGAGCAATGCTGCTGCATTGGAAAGGATTAACGTGTAGGTTTTCCCTCCATTTTCCCAATTCCTTTTGTGTTAATTTCCTTCAAGATGAAAACATTAGGGTTATGACATCACTTGATATAGTGCCTTTGTAGATAGTCTTTGATAGGGGCCACCCTAAGTTGTTCCCTTGAGTAGTGAATCTTAAGTAGACCCTCTCAACCATCAGACTTGTAAGTCTAGTAACCAAATTAGGGCTACTATAGATTGTGTCACCTTGGCTGCTTATAGCCCCTAATCCTTCTTTAGATTCTCCCTTTGACATAAAATGCATGCTCCCATAGCCCAAACATGATAAGGCACTGATCTTGCCTTTCATCCACCACCTCAAAACATAGAATCCAAAAACATTTTTCCTTTTTTGTTTTTGTTTCTATGCTCTCTCTTGTTCCCACTTCATACTACAGACATTGAGCTGAGTCAACCATAGGAAAGCTCCACTAGGCTTCACCTAGTCTGAAGTGAGAAAGGCAAGGCTATTAAAGTGATAATGGGTAGCTTGCCTAAGTTGCCCTTGGGGTCTCACACTTGTGATTTGGACTTTTGCACCAAGTGAGAACTTGGGTGGTACTAGTAAATACTCCCTAGGTACTGTACCTTCTTGAGTACAATACATACCCTCCCTAGGTACATTACATAGGGAAACTTGGTATTTTGTGAAACCTGTGCCACTATGTCATCAGTTTAAAATACTTATACAAGAAATCCTAAGGCTCATATGTCTACCTATATTTTAACACTTTTTTTTTGGTATTAATGGAACTTTTATATTTAAAACAAGACAAGTTGTTGCTCCACATATTAAGGCAGACTACATTGGTAAAGTTAATCCTTGCTGTTGAGTAGGTTTGAGACTAGCCCTTGCTAATTAGAATACAACTATTGTCCCCTGTTAAAGCACATTAGTGACTCTTCCATTTGACCAACATAGTCCATTAGGATCATTTTTCATCTTATCTGTTTGATCCTCTAAAGTTTTTTTACAACATGGCAAGTCTTCTTTAACTAACAGTAATCCATAACTTGATATCTGTTTTCAAAAATTAGAGTCAGTTTGGCCACCTACCATCACTACAGAGAGTGCCATATTACAATATTTAGGTAAATATTTTAGTGGAATGCATTTACAGTTGCTTTTCATAGGGTCTATGTGGTTGATTCTTACTCAATTATTTGAACTTTGCAGATTGCATGTCGAGACTATCCTCATCCAAGGCATCTCTGTGCAAAATTTTCCTTCATAAGTACACTGCCTCACAAACATTGTGAAATGGTAGGTTTCTGCAGGATCTAGTTCAAAAGTTTTGGCTTGTACTTTTACTGCATATCATGGAAAGTTAAGTCTAATTTTGGTAACCTATTTCATTTTATATGGTTTATTCCTAGCGTAGAAACTATTTTCTCTGGATCTATTTTAAAGAGCATGCAAATGTAGAATGTTTCTGACATGTCAATGATGCAGTGCCACTGTTATGTATGTGACGTGCCTGCTCCATGTTCATCTTGGAATAGTCACTGCCATGCTTCAGACAAGGAATCCAGTTGGAGATATCTGAGGCAATATTTTAGGACGAAACATGTTCCTAAGATTTGACTGTCACTAAGTATGATTGGCTGCACGGTTAAGATCATCAGCAAAAATGGGTGCAATAATTGTTGCATTTATGATGCTTAGTACAGTATAAGCCAGTTGGGATCCAATTGGATTCCAGCGCACTTCTATGCTTATTGTTCAGGAGCTTACTTATCTCCCCTTATTATCTCAGACATGCCAGGCTAAAACTGTGATGTGCATTTTGAAGGTTTACTTAAATTCTTCTATTATACCACAATGTGCCATGCCAAAACAAATTCTGCACAGTGGAAGCGGGATAATGCTATTATCTCACATTCAATTATGTATTCGAGTATATTTAGGAAGCGCCAAATTTTTGGTTAAATACTATTCTTTTTTGTGTCCTAGACATTTTTTTTCAAGGTAATGGAATTCTCCAAGTTACCTTGCATAAAGGGTTTGATGTTAATTGTCATTTCATCTTCAATTTGTATTGGATATGCTTCATCCATCTTTGTTTGAAAACGTTAGATTTTCTGTTACAATTATGAACTTATTTTATACAGAGTTTTTTTGTGAGTTTTCATCAGTTCTGCTAATTCTTGGACGCACAAATACTGACATTGAAAATATGTTCCTGCATTACAGTTAGTTTGAACTTTGTTGGTCGTACATGTTTATCCTAGAAAAAGTGCAACCGATATAGGTATATTTTGGTTATTTCCAGCTTCACATATTAGACCTGATCAAATGCAAATGTAATATGAAAATTTAAGTTTTTTCTAGAAATCCATATTAGCAATATTGGTTCTAGAGAGCTTTAATAATAAAGTGGTTGCTTCATCTATAGGAACTGATTATATCTATGTATAATGTGAAAGCCTCATTCTAGGGGATAGGTAAGCCATTCAGAGGCTTTTGCAGAATTGGACTTGCTATTCTGGAAGCCAACCATATATCTATGGAAAGTTTATATTCTCTCATTTACAAGTGGCATTAATTCTGAGTCTTATCAAGAGAGGTTCACAATATCAAAATCTTAGTTCGTCATTCCTGTCAAAATAACAGAAGAATTGAAGAAAGGATTCCTGTCTTGTTTCAAAGGCAGATGCAATCTAAGCATCTGACCTAGTTGAATTAGGGTTTAGGGTTCTAGAATAGAGGAAGATAGAAAGGATGGAAGACTGAAGAAACATAAAAGCAGTGAAAAAGATTGGAAATATGGAAAATGGTCCAGGTAGAAAGAAATGTTTGGTGCAAAGTAACCAGACTCATCTCTTAGAATGATTTAGGTAGGTCCAAGCATAAGAGTTGACTTGGACTTGGGAAAAACTCGAGAGATGACTTCAGAACTAAAACAATTAATGATACACTGAATTTCAGGGAAAATGATATTTTCATTAATATGAAAGATCTAAATTTGCACATAATGCAAAATTTTAATAATAACTTGTTTCAAAGTTCAAAGGTGACATTGCATACTACAAACACCACGGGCTCTGGATAGCTGACAGGTCTGCTGGTTGCCTGTTATAAACTTGGGCCAGGAAAACAAACAAACAAGTATTCCTTTTTGTTTTCTGTATCTGTTATAGAAATACGATTGACTTAGACTCATTAAGTCAATCTGACTTGTTTGATTTGGGATTTTGAATCATATTCAGGGATCAAAATCGTGAGTATAGACTCAGACGTGCTAAGGTGATTCCATTTCCTCAAAGAGAGTCAAATTGGACTCGGGAGAGTATGATAGAATTGGTTTGAGGATAATCTCATCTAAGGGGTTCATTGAAAAATTTTCAGGGTCTCAAGGGATTGAAGATATCTGAGATATATTCAAAGTCAGGAGTCAACTTGTACTTGGGAGTGTCTGACAAAACTGGTTTGGGGATAATCTCATCTAAGGTTTCTCTGAAAATTTTTCAGGGTCTCAAGGGATTGAAGATATCTGAGATATATTCTTGCCCTGGAGTTCAGCACAAAAGTGATCTGGCAGAAGAATGATTAAACTTTATCCCTCTTTGTCATAAACCCTGCTAACATTGGCTAAAAGTTTAGAACCTGTTTTATACTTGCTGTGTATAGAATAAGCATGTCCTTTGTAGCTGGAATTCTGTAATGGTCCAAGTTACCCAAAAAAACAAGAAAAATATTATATGTACTAAATATAGATGTTATGGGCCAAGTCTCTGTTAAACAGGTTCTCAATTTCCATAATTTTAATTGAGCCAGATTTTCCTTTACCCCATCCATATGATTTTTCTCCTTTCATATGTTTTTCCTCTGCTCCTTGTTTTAGAGTTATGTTGGCTTCTAAGTCTGGTGCAATAGGGTTACAGTCGTATGCACCAGTAAACAGAAATCTGGAAACTTGACTGAAACCTGTTTAGTTCAATTCAGATGGATCTTCAGAGTTGTCGAACTCCACATTTTTTTTGATGTATGGGTCAACACAAGCAAGCAGCACCTTTCCCAGTATGAGAATTTAGTACAATGAAGTGCCTATGTTTCACATGCTTAGTCAGCCATTCTCTAACAAAGGGCAGTGACTGGAGCTTATCCGTTTCTCCAAATTCACTCAGGACTTGCACCTGAGATCAACTGCAAAAAACAACCCTCAAACACAGGCACACCAACCCACGTGGGGTGAGCATGTCTCTTGGAGGATTTGAACCTTGGTGGGAGGCATTGCAGTGCCCTCACTTTATCAACCACAACCCAACACAAGCAAGCAGCACTTTTCCCATTATGAGAATTTAGTACAATCAAACACCAATGTCTCACATGCTTAGTCAGCTATGTTTCTCCAAAGTCACCCGGAAGTTGCACCTGAGATCAACTGCAACAAACAGCCCTCAAACACATGCACGCCAGCTCATGAGAGATGAGCATGTCTCTTGGGAGATTTGAACCGTGGTGGGAGGGATTTTAACACCCCCAATTTACCAATCAACCAAGCTCACATTGACAAACTCAACACATTTTTGCAGCAACTCTGAATTGTTTTTTCGAACTGTCAATACAAACTGCAGATTATTCTGTATATATTGTCACTCTTTACAGAGCTTCAATATCCTTTTAATTACACTTCTTAAGGTGTTGTTGTTCAAAAAATTCAGTAAATTTGTCTGTTCCAACAAACTAATAGAGTTGCAAAAAAGACAATTAACAACTGTTTTTTCCATGTCCAAATTTGACATAAAAACAGATTTTTCCATGTCCAAATTTTGACATAAAAACAACAGATGGGTGAACGGTTTACCTGGAATGAGCAGAAAAACATTCTATGTGGTGTTTCCAACACAAACATTTCTAGCATATAGCTTATTTAACTGTTCAGTATAATTTGTCCACAATTTTTTTTTTCTCACACCATCTATGATGATTGGTTGCATTAAGGGTAGAAGCAAGGTACTGTCCTGTGCCTTCAGAAGTATATGACAGTGGGTTAGGAAAATGAGAATTGACAGTGATTGAGAGAAACTTGATTAGCAAGGAAATTGTGGTAAAGTTTGGTCTACTCTTCCCTCACCTGATATTGGATATTATGGTCATTTTTTTATTAGACCTTCATGAGTTGAAACAGGAGTACAATTTTATCAGTGTCATATTCATAATGGTTGATGGATCTTTTGTGATAAACTTCAGGTTGACCACTCCTATGTTAGATGTGCGACGGAAATCTTCTTTGGCTTAGAGGGTGGAAGTTGTTGACCAGGTATAAGATGGGTATCGGAAAACACCTAGTTTGTGTGCTTCAAGAATTTAGAAGCTATGTCACATGGTTAGGGTTCGACGTAAAGTTCTACAACGATAAAATTGGATTCGAGTTTGAAGGTTCATCATTGGGTTCGAATAATTAATTAATTAATTAATATATCTATATATATATATATATATATATTATATATATATTATTAAAATATTACTTATACATTAACTCATATAGTGTCATTAATTTTTAATATAAAAAATAATGCAAATAAGTTATATAGATAATGAGCTGATGATATATATCATCAATTTATAACTCAAACAATGCAATTTAATTTTTATTTAATTTTTAATATGATGTATAAAAGATGTAGTCTAATTTATAGTTGAAATATATTTTTTCAGGGATATCTAGCAAAACAAATTCAAGAAAGAATGTGATTTTTTGTTATTTAAAATGCACTTTTGAATACATAAATGGATTCAACACCCTGAAAAATCCCCATGGGCACTCGAATTCTAGAGATTAAACAACTTAAACTCAAGATTTTAAAAATCTCTGCCAGATTTTAGTTTGGTTAAAATTAACCAGAAAAAATGTAGTGAAAGAAACCATTTTATCTACAAGTTAGACTAAGCTATATATAAAATAATAAATACTATGAAAAAATTAATTAATATCATAGTCTCTATCAATGCAGAGAACCAATCTGGTTCATGATATGGAGAGCATGCCCCGAGGTCTACCGGACAACAACCCATTGAAGCGGGCTGGCGATATCAGACCAGAATGGACCCTAGGTCACGAATTTAAAGTTTTATTTGCAGTGCACTGAATTCAAACCACAACCAACAAGATCGGTGAACCACGTGACTTAGTTGACAAGGGATACGCCTACCTTGAGATGGCTTATCTCAATTATATTTGATCTACAGTGAAACCAACATCAATTTAGTCTGTAATATCTGGGTTTAACCTTCTTGAATATTGTAAGTATTATATTTCTGTAGTTAATGAAAAAATGACAAAGGCTGGCAGAACATGAGTGCCTAAAGGGGCTATGATAGCGCAAGAGGGATAAGTGAAAGTTGAGGGGTCTAAGGGGTTTATGCCTAAAAACCTACTCATGTTAAGGGGTGTTAAGGGGTCTAGGGGGTTTATGCCCAAAAACCTACTCATGTTAAGGGGTCTAGGGGGTTTATGCCCAAAAACCTATTCATGTTATCTAGAATATTCATTATCAAAACTTAGTTGTCAAGTTGAAAGAGGTTATGAGCGGAGGGAACAAATCCCTCAATCTAGGTCATCACTTCCTCAAAATTAGCAACTTGACTTCTCCACATTCTTGGAACAAAGAAAAAGTTTGTTGGAGTGGAGGGGGAACTCCTTGCAAGAATGCATGCATGGGAAATTTGAATGGGAAAGGAGGCTGTTGGAAAGGGAAGGAAAATAAGTTAAGAGATATAGAAAACAGAAAAGAATGGAGTTACTATACATAGAAACGAGCCATTATACCTGGTAAAGAGCCAAGAAACTGGGGGAAATTTGCAGAAGTTTGGAGATACCAGCAAGGACCCTTTGATGCCCTCATCAAAGAGCACTCGAGGGAGGAATTTATGAGGGATTGTGTAGCAAAGAAGGAATACACCTTGTGCTGTGTATTTCTAAAAACCTATTCATATTATCTAGAATATTCATTATCAAAACTTAGTTGTCAAGTTGAAAGAGGTTATAAGCGGAGGGAACAAATCCCTCAATCTAGGTCATCACTTCCTAAAAATTAGCAACTTGACTTGTCCACATTCTTGGAACAAAGAAAAAGTTTGTTGGAGTGGAGGGGGCGAACTCCTTGCAAGCATCCATGCATTGGAAATTTGAATGGGAAAGGAGGCTGTTGGAAAGGGAAGGAAAATAAGTTAGAGATTTAGAAACAGAAAAGAATGGAGTTACTATACCATAGAAACGAGCCATTATACCTGGTAAAGAGCCAAGAAACTGGGGGAAATTTGCAGAAGTTTGGAGATACCAGCATGAACCCTTTGATGCCGTCATCAAAGAGCACTGGAGGGAGGAATTTATGAGGGATTGTGTAGCAAAGAAGGAATACACCTTGTGTTGTGTGGGGCAAGTATTGTGGGTGCCTAAGAGCTACTCTATCTTCAAGACACCTAGCAGTGAAAAGATATTGGGTTTGAACTTGTTTTAACATGAATCGAGAATCTTATTTTTTCTTATTTTTCCTAGGTGGCATTGCAGCCTGCCTAGTGGGTGGTGTCCATAGTAGATCACGTATGGTTGGGTAGAAAATCGCTTTGCCTCGGTCAGTTGGCTGATCTACATCATTCCATAGATAAGTTCATCATCTTTGTTTTGAAATTCCGAGACACAAATTCATATTTTGTTTGTAGAATTTACATGGAGGATGAGTTTTATTTATGTATTTTGGAAGCTTTCTGTATGTTCCTATGTGCTGTAATTTGAACCCAATTATCCCCTTTATCATTGTAAACAGGGAAATAATCCTCTCGGAATATAAAGATGTTATTGTGGTCATGAATAACTTTATTTAAAGTTTTCCTGTAAGGCTGTAAATAGTGGATACAGATTGTTTTGTGATGGAACTGCTATGCATACTCGATATGCAATGTGATATTCTTTCTTTTATTGGTAAATCTGTTGACCTATTCAATGCATCATTGTTTTTCTTTCACGGGCAATGATAAAGCTCCATGTAATTGGCTTGGAATCAATTGAGAGGCATTTGAAGGAGTGCCTTGTCTACATGCAATCTATGAAGGAGGATTGAAAGTCTATGAAGGCTTGAACCCTGAATACATTTAGACATAGATCTCTTAGGAGTTAGAACAATTTTGACTATGCTTCTGTATCCATTGTTCTAATAGGAGGTGATAACTACTGTGTATCAAACGAGGAGATAAGGATGCCACCAAAGCTTCCCAAAAACGTATTTGAAGCATAGACCACAAGATGGGCAATCCTGAGTGTGATATCGAGTTTGATGCATCTAAGTCCCAAGCATAAACTTCCACAAACTTCTTTGCAAATTTTATTGGGTTGAGTAACCTCAATCTTTGTATAGAGAAAATGGGATATAGTTGTTCTGTTTTCTCTTTGTTACTTCGTAATGTTTCTTGTATTTGCGATTTTGAGAGTGCCTCTAATTGCAAGTGAGTTGTGCCATGGAAAGTGTGGCATTGTGTATGCTTCCAGTGTTGGTTGCAATTTGAGCACCGAGCCTCATGGCCAACGTTACATGAAGTATACAGATTTCAAATACAGGAAGCTGTCCGAATCCCCTGAGGTGTCCTCGCTGTGCAGTGCCCTCTTGAAAGATTTGGAGACAAGCAATTGGAGCCTTGCACATATTCATCGACCTCTCTAAAACAGAGTAGAGGTTTTTTTAAACTTTTACACACAAAGGGTCTCAGAAGATTACACTTGCTTCTCCCGTTCATTGGTTACTTGCATTTGGTTGCAAGGTACTTTCTTAATTTAGCTATATTCCAACTGGTGGGAATCAAGCATTTGTGGAAGGACAGGAGTATGCTATGATTGCTATCATGGGAAGATATGGAACCACATATCAACAAAAAAATCCCCGTGTGAATTCCATATAAATCTAAATGCCTCTCTTGACTTTCTATTGCACAGGGATTTGAAGAATAACTAAAACATGTAGCGGTAAAGGAGAACTCTTCAGAATAAATACCTGTAAGTGACAGCTAACGGTTTTTATTTGTGGACAGTACCAATATTAGTTACAGTTTCTAGCAGTCAAACCTGAGGCAAGGTTGTCATGATTGCCTATAATTTCACAGGTGTTAGTCTATTTCCAGCTGAGGATTCAAATCTCTATATTATTTATTGCAAGTGGCCCTCTGATAATCTAAGACATAAATTGACTTTTGCTCATTCTGAAATCTCTACAAATTTTTAAACAATGCTACCAGGTGGACTTTTTGTTGTTGCTTGCCATTACTTAGGAATTGATGGGAGCTGTTTTGGTATGGTGGATTGGTGGTTAGTTTTGTGGAAATTCATCTTACTTTTTAAATAATAACAAAAAATATTGCCCACCTTATTTGATCTTCTGGGTTTGGAATGATGCGGTTCTTATATCATCATGTCATGCATTCTACAATTTAGGGAGAGATATTAAAATTAGTAATAACAAAAAAATTTAATATTGACTATAATTAAAATACTTCTATTTGCACTTTAATTTTACATAACTTTGTACGAGGGAAAATTGTGATTTGTTGGCTACTTGATATGGAGACGAGTGAATTTTTTTTTTTACTGCAAAGAATAAATGTAACTTATTCACTATTTAATATGGAGACGATAGTTGTCAGAGGAAGGGCATACACAGCGGAAAGATTAAACAGCTGGGTCAAGGAAATTTGGGGCAGCACACTCAAAGAGTTACCGGAGGTTCAGAATCTAGCAAGGGGATGGTTTGCACTGCATTTCTCCAAGGCGGACTACACAGAGCTAGTTCTTGCGAAATACTGGCAAATTGAGATGGCGCCGGTCCTCCTCAAGCGTTGGAGTCCATTATTCGACCCAGAAAGGGAGCAAATAAGCACCAGACCCATCTAGGTTCGATTACCAAGGCTACCCCTACAATATTGGTCTGAAGCAGTCTTTGTAAGGATTGGGAACGCCCTTGGCACATACTTGGATTACGACAAGACCTATGTGCAGACCAAGAATAGAGCATTGGCTAGAATCCTGGTATATTTGGATACGTGGGAGGGCCTGGAGAGAAAATTACACTAAAATGGCAGAATTACACAAGAGTCTAGATCTTGGACTATGAGGGGGTTCCTTTTTGCTGCAGGAGATGCCACAAGATAGGGCATATCTACAAGGAATGTCCTATGCTCATGAAATCAGTTGACCCTCAAAGCTCACCTCCTAATCAAAAGGGCAAAGCAACAGTTATTCAGGCCAGCACTCCGGTATTGGCTCACTGAGCACATGATCGAGGCGATTCATCCAGAGCAGCGGATGAGCTTCACAGATCGCCATCGCCTCCATTGACCTATATTAGAGCTGCTGTTGCAGAGGCCGCAAAAAAAGCGGGTACATCTCTTCTTCCCCCCCATCTCAAATGTTACTTCAGTCTCTTTTGCTTGCTGTGCATCATTAGATTCTTCATCAGCTTTGTATATGTCTCCTTCTATTCCTTGTGTGATCTCCTCACCCCCTCCACTCATCTCCACCACCTCTCCATCTATTCCTCCCCCACCACCCTCCCCTCGGCCATCGGTCATGGATCGATCTGCTATGCCCCATTCATACAACCTTCGATCTCGTTTCATCTCGGAAACCATCAATCCCACTGGACTAGGTCTCTCTTTCCCTGGGTTGGTCATTCAATCGACTCGAGGCCATAAATCTAATCTTTCAAAAGCCATTCTGAAGGCTGGGGCAGAAGTAGTCATTGGCAAACAATCCACTCTTGAAGGCGTTCTTAGAGTGATGCACACCCCTGGGAGGGTTCCACCATGAAATGCCTCCTACAATTGTAGAGGCATGGCTAGTGCCTCCAAAAAACTAGCCCTGCGAAGGTTATTTGATTATGAACCTGTGGATATTATCATGCTGCAAGAAACCCTGGGAAACGCTGAGTCCATCAACCGAACCCTAGCATCATTAAAACTTGTTTGGCATTTCCTCTCTCTCGATGCAGTGAGTAGATTAGGGGGACTAGCCATTGGATAGTGTTAGCTCTGCTACTCAGCGATCATTTTCTGAGGTCAGGAACAGGCTTGGTCTGCTTGATTATGCGCAGAAGGACTCCACACAGGTCGCTATCTCCTTCCTTCCCCTATCCCGCTTATCCTCCTTTAGTTCTGTTCCCTCTGTTTTTCCTATAAACTCTGTAAAATGGCCCTTTCAAACCTTAAGCCCCGGGCGCTTAAACCATGAACCCGCGCCCATACAACCCTCTGCGATCACACGACCCCGCGCTTCCGCAACCCTTCGTCGTCCTTTGATCACAGCCGTTGATCGTCCCGATCCAACGGTCACCGCTGCCAAAACCTTTTTTCCCCCCCGCGCTAAACCCCGTTTAATTCCCCACTGTCCGATCGTTTGCCGCGCGATCTGATAGCATTCGCACCTCCCGATCCCGCGAACTGCCCGCGCGTTAACTTGCGGGGAAAGCGGTTTTCCTCCGCCACACGTGTCACCCGTTGATTGCGATTGTGGTCCTTTGTATGATTACCACCCAAGCCCCAAAGGCGGTGTGATAAATACCGCTCACCGCCAAAACCGCCCTCCCCACTCGCTATCTCCCGTGCATCTTTTCCGCCCGATCACCGTCGGATCTGTCCACCCGAGATCCAACGGCCCACGACTGTCCGCCTCCTGTTTCTGCCCGATTCCTCCCGCCAAGAGATCTCTGTCGTCCATGCACTGGATCCAACGGCTCACAATTTTCTTCCACCTCGCCTCCCGGTACTCCTCGCCAAGCGTTGTCCGTCGTTCATCTGCGTGATCTGACGGCTGATTTTCCTTCTCCATCCTTCTCGACTATCAACGTCCATAACCATTCTGTGCTCCCAAAGGACGAAGGTGGCCAACTACCTGTACCCGACGCAGTTACTCTTCAACAACTGCCTTCAAGAGCATTATTGTAACGCCCTGCGGTCATCGGGCGACCGGGCGCGCGTGCCTTCCTCCACGAAATGCGACTAAGGCATGAAGAACAACCGCGAGCGACCAAAGGCAAGGCACATGTGCGGATGAATTGGCGTTCGTGGGTTTATAGGGCGAGTCGAGGGGAGACTTGCCGAACGAGCCGACCAAGGTGCGATGACAAACAAGGGCGAGCCGACCTTGTATATTGTTTGTGGACGCGTTGGTTGGGAGTTTGTGGAGGGGTCGGCCATGGGCGCGACCTCCACATGAAGGAGGCGTATAAACTATGCGATGGACTTGTCATTTTGGCCATCGCATTTTGGCCATCGCTCATCATCTTCTATCGCTCAAACAAAAGGTGCGAGTAAGGAGGCCACAACAACGGGGCGCAAGGCATGCGCTTGCCTGCCGGGCAGAGTACACGGTTGCACGAAGGTTGTAAGGGCAGTTGAAGGTGCGGGTGGAGGGCGTTTTAAGGCGCCCGCCCGCCGAACGACATACGGGTTTGGATTGCAGTTTGTGTGGGTTGTGCACGGGCGCGCCTGCCCATTCGGGCAAAGGAATTTGTGTTTCGGTTGAGTTGTATTTTCCATTGAAGGTCGAGGTGTGACCACCGTGTGCTCTTGCACGGGTGGGCGCCCGACTCGGGTATGAACGCCGGTTGAGCCCAGCTCCCTGTCATTGTACAAAATCTTCATATATAATAAAAGACTTAACTTGCATATGATTGTGTTCAAGCTGCTGTTCTCTTATGTTGTTATTAATGGTTTCCGCACATTAATATAATAATTCATGTTTATGATGAATGTTAAGGCGTAGTTCGCAAAGTAGGCTAACAATGATGTTGGTTACTTAGGTGGTGTTGCACCCGGCCAATTTAAGGAAAAAAGAATTGGGGGCGTGACAATTATGGCTGAAGAACGAGAAGGACGTGCCTCGATCGGTTAAACGTACTTATCAGTTATGGAATTTCTTCTATATTACACTCCACCTGCTCAGAGAAGGACCGCTGAACAGCAAAAAATATCAATTTTGTTCACTAAAGCACACAGATTGTAGCAGAGACCCATATTAGATAGTTAAAGTGGTTGGTGGTCCATTATGACCCCTCCACGCGTAGAATAGCAGAGCATTTTTGTAAACAAACTCTATATATACCAAGAACACAGATGTGATGAGGGTTGATGGTTGTAGTTTTGATGTAAGGTTCAACTTCTGGAGACTGTAACTACTTTGATACTTGCAGCGTCTGGTCTTCATTTTCAGCTAATACAAGCTTCTTTTGCTGTTAATTGCTCACTTTCCATTTCTACTTTGTTCTAGGCTGTGCTTGTTATGCATTTATTCATGTGCTTTTGATATTTAGCATTAGAGGGGCTGTCATCCCACCTATGTGTTGAAGTCTAGTATGTATCATTGAATGTGTTATGCAAGTTTCTGTTAACTTAGTGCCAGAGAGCTGTCATCTTGTATGTGCATTAGGAAATAGATTTGCAGACCTCTTTACTGGTTGCAGCTGGCCATCACATGGTCTTGTGCATCTGCTGGTGTGGTCAGTATTTTCCATGTTCATCTAATCCTCAAACTGTGAGTAATTGGTGGTCTAAAGTCTTGTAGTCTGGGGGTGTTCACCCATGTATGGAGTCAAGCATAGTAGAAGTGGTTATCTGGCTTGAATATGCATCATTCCTTCCATTCATCCATTTCTAACATTATGTTGAGTTTGTAATGCTCTGGAGCATCTCCGAGATACAACCTTGGAGAGTTTCTTAGGGTGATAACATTAATTGGCGCCGTTGCCAGGGAGAGGAGATTGAAGCTCAGCTTCCTTGGGAGACGACACAGTTCCAGATTTTGATGATAGACAAGGTCTAGACACATTTCTGGTTGTAATCATCTATCTGGCGACTCCACTGGAGGAAGAACAACCTTTAGTGACTCCACATTACAGTCCTGGCTCAGTTTGTGAGGCATGCTCGAAGAAATCCTCAGAAATCACCAGTTGAACTAGTGCCTGACCGTGAGAAGGTCGTTAAGCAGAAGAAAATTTTGTAGAAAGGAGCATCAGGATCAGGTAAGCCTAAAATCCCCATGTATCTCTGCTAGTGAAGAAGTCACCTTAAGAGATTCATAAAGCTCTTTAGTCATTCATTTCCCTTTCGGATTTCAGTCCAAACAAAGCCTCCCATATAATCCATCATATTCCTCTGTTTCTGTCATCCATTACGTTGCTTCATACCACTTAGTCTACCAGTACCCTTACACCTAACTCCAGTCATGGCAGGCCAGCAAGCCCTCACAAAGATAGAAAGAATCGTTGCTGCTAGGTACGGACCTTTGGTCTTGCCTGTCCCTTTAAATGCCATGCCCATAGGAGATTATCGGGAATATATGCCTAAGTTTACTGGTACAGAAGGAGTAATAGCTGAAGAGCATCTAGAGTCTTTTTATTGTTATGCTGATAACCTGGATATCTATGAAGAGGATGTGTGGATGAGGGTTTTTGTCCAAAGCCTAGATGGGGAAGCTAGAAAATGGTTCAGAGAATTACCCCCTAGGTCTATTGCAGACATTGAGGCTTTAGATGATGTGTTTCTAAAGCATTGGGGGGATAAGAAATATTTGCTCTTTTATCATACTGAATTTGGGAACTTGCAGAGGGAGAATGGTGAGCTGCTGTCCGATTTCAACAAGAGATTCAACCATATGTACAACAGAATACCATATGAAGTGAAACCCACCCCTACTTCTGCTATGATCACTTATGCCAATGCCTTCGATTCTCATTTCTTCCTGCTGTTAAGAGAAAGAAGATGTGCTTCTTTGGCTGATATGCAAGACGCAACCTTTGAAGTGGAATCAAACATTTTGGCTGTAGAGAGACTCGAAGGTGATGTTGATAGGAGAAGACAGAGGGGTGAGCTCTCATCATCCTCAGATATTAAGATCGATATATTGGCCAGGATGATAGAATCATTAGCCTCTGAAGTTTCCATATGAGAAGCTGAGCAGTATTCTGAGGAAGCAAGACAAGCTCCTTATACCTTTGCAAATCCAAAGCAAATCCCATATAAAGGGGCAAAGGAGCAGTTGCAGATTTTGTAGAGAAGCAGAGATACAAACGAAGATCAAAGGGTGAAAACCCT
Source organism: Pinus tabuliformis (assembly GCA_031772625.1). Classification (NCBI taxonomy): domain Eukaryota; kingdom Viridiplantae; phylum Streptophyta; class Pinopsida; order Pinales; family Pinaceae; genus Pinus; species Pinus tabuliformis. The sequence goes on along the minus strand of CM062816.1, from coordinate 306,671,761 downwards.
TTTTCAGAATATAGTCATGGAGGAAGAGCGTTTTGAAGAAGAGGATGAGGTCCATGGTTTGGAAGATAAGGGCACTGTCACTTTCTTAACCCGAGCTGCCTCTGAAAAGTCATTATCCAGAGGCACTGCTCGTGAGTTTGTTGTACCTGCAGAACAACAAGCTTATCAGCAGCAGCTAGCAGCAGACCTCACCATCCTTGAAGAGCCTAAAGCTAGCCCATCTTCCAATGACTATGCAGATCTGCAAATTAGCCAACCTGCTTTTGTCCCCAGGCCAGTGATCAAAAAGGGAGAAGAAAACTCCCCATCATCTTTTGCTTCTCTATCTTTCCAAGTGATAATCCCTCACAATTGCCCATTAGGCATTGAAGCAGGCCAGAATTCAATGCCCAACGCTGATATGGATAATATTTGTCTTGATATTCTGATGCTTGCCCAGTTGGCCTCCACACAGCTTGAAAGGGCAGCTTGCCAGATGATAGAGGAAGACGGTGCACAATTTTGGGACTCCTCCTTCGATGTGGACTGTTCTAAGAAAAATGAAGGAGTAGATGATGTCTTTTGTGTCCCCCGTACAAGAATACATTGGTTCGCCATTCATATTAGTTGTGTAGACCACAAATGACATAGAGAAGTACACAACAACCATGGTTATTCAACAGGTGTACAAAGGCTCCCATGAAGAACATCCGAGGATGAGAGTATACAGAAAGGGGATGAAATTTGATCCATATCTACCAGATAAGGTCAAATGCCCTAAACTCTTTGAGGTAGAGGATCAAATCAACCCAATTTTGTAGATCTACGATGAATAGGCGAGAGGCAGAGAAACAATTTTGATGGTTCTGTAGATGGCGAGTTTTTGAATATTTATGTTGTTTAAGGTTTTCGAGCCTTAATGATTGTAAGCATCTTCTTTTACAGGTTTTAGCATAGACTTAATTAGACTCCATGCCCAATGGAATACTAGGCAATATTTTTAAGGCATTGATCTGCAGTTCTTGAGACCTCACAGGGAGGATCTCATCCCCAGAAGGAGCCAGTGTTAGCTCTGCTACTCAACGATCATTTTTGAGGTCAAGAACAGGCTTGGTCTGCTTGATTATGCGCAGAAGGACTCCACACAGGTCGCTATCTCCTTCCTTCCCCTATCTCGCTTATCCTCCTTTAGTTCTGTTCCCTCTGTTTTTCCTATAAACTCTGTAAAATCGCCCTTTCAAACCTTAAGCCCCGGGCGCTTAACCCATGAACCCGCGCCCATACAACCCTCCGCGATCACATGACCCCGCGCTTTCGCAACCCTTCGTCGTCCTTTGATCGTATCCGTTGATCATCCCGATCCAACAGTCCCTGCCGCCAAAACCTTTTTTTCCCTACGCGCTAAACCCTGTTTATTTCCCCGCCGTCCAATCGTTTGCCACGCGATCCGACGACATTCGCACCTCTTGATCCCGCAAATTGCCCACGCGTTAACCCGCGGGGAAAGTGGTTTTTCTCCGCCAGGCGTCACCCGCTGATTGCAATCGCACTCCTTTGTACAATTACCACCCAAGCCCCAAAGGGGGTGTGATAAATACCGCTCACCGCCAAAACCGCCCTGCCCGCTCGCTATCTCCTGTGCATCTTTTCCGCCTGATCGCTGTCGGATCTATCTGCCCGAGATCCGACGGCCCATGACTGTCCGCCTCCCGTTTCCGCCCGATTCCTCCCGCTAAGAGATCTCTGTCGTACAATTTTCTTCCACCTCACCTCCTGGTACTCCTCGCCAAGCGTTGTCCGCCGTTCATCTGCGCGATCTGATGGCCGATTTTCCTTCTCCATCCTTCCCGACTATCCACGTCCATAACCATTCTGTGCTCCCGAAGGACGAAGGTGGCCAACTACCTGTACCCGGCGCAGTTACTCTTCAACAACTACATTCAAGAGCATTATGGCCGAAGAACGAGAAGGACGTGCCTCGAGCGGTTAAACGTACTTATCAGTTATGGAATTTCTTCCATATTACACTCCACCTGCTCAGAGAAGGACCGCCAAACAGCAGAAAAGATAAATTTTGTTCATTAAAACACGCAGATTGTAGCAGAGACCCATATTAGATAGTTAAAGTGGTTGGTGGTCCATTATGACCCCTCCACGCGTAGAATAGCAGAGCATTTTTGTAAACAAACTCTATATATACCAATAACACAGATGTGATGAGGGTTGATGGTTGTAGTTTTGATGTAAGGTTCAACTTCTGGAGACTGTACCTACTTTGATACTTGCAGCGTTTGGTCTTCATTTTCAGCTAATACAAGCTTCTTTTGCTGTTAATTGCTCACTTTCCATTTCTACTTTGTTCTAGGCTGTGCCTGTTATGCATTTATTCATGTGCTCTTGATATTTAGCACTAGAGGGGTTGTCATCCCACCTTTGTTGAAGTCTAGTATGTATCATTGAATGTGTTATGCAGGTTTCTGTTAACTTAGTGTCAGAGAGCTGTCATCCTGTCTATGCATTAGGAAATAGATTTGCAGACCTCTTTACTGGTTGCAGCCGGCCATCACATGGTCTTGTGCATCTGCTGGTGTGGTCAGTATTCTTCATGTTCATCTAATCCTCAAACTATGAGTAATTGGTGGTCTAAAGCCTTGTAGTCTGGGGTTGTTCACCCATGTCTGGAGTCAAGCATAGTAGAAGTGGTTATCTGGCTTGAATATGCATCATTCCTTCCATTCATCCATTTCCAACATTATGTTGAGTTTGTAATGTTCCGGAGCATTTCCGAGATACAACCTAGGAGAGTTTCTTGGGGTGATAACAAATATGATCCCCGCTCCATAAATGTATCAGCATCTTGGGGAGCAGTAGGTTTCATTGGATTGGACTTATTCTCTGCTGACCTAGGCATGATCATCACAGTTATCAATGTGTATGGACCTTGTCAGTGGAGAGATGAATTCTGGCAGCGTTTCCTAAATTTTGAAATCACACCTGTTGATCAATTGATTATTGGGGGTGATCTAAACTTCTCCTTAGGTTTTGGGGAATCTTGGGGATCCCAAGCTCAAATAGACCCCCTGTCAGATTTCTTTAGGGACACTCTGGATCTGGACAACCTCACTAATGTCCAAATGATCAAGCCCTTGCCCACTTGGAGAAACTGAAGAGTTGGGGATGCAGCTCTGGCTAGAAGGCTTGATCTTTTCTTGATTAAAGTGTCTTTTCTCCAGTAGCTCAATAGATATAGACAATGGGTAGGGATAGGAGGAATATCAAACCACTCACCTATTTATTTGGAAATCCTGGGACCTGAAGTGTTATAGACATTTTTGTGCCTTACAACATTGAGCATGAAATGTCCATAATCCAAGGGATCCAAAGTCCCTAAAAGAGTTGTTCCTGCCCCTAAAGGAACAAGGTCAACCAATGACAGCTTCTCCCAGAAGTTCTCCACAAAAAACCACTCAGAAACAGTCAATTCAGGATCAATTCAGAAGCTCTTCTAGCTGCCTGCGTTGCATTGCACCCCAGTACACTAGCTGGGTGCGTTGCAACACACCTAAAAGCACTACCAGGGTGCGCTGAGTGGGAAATGACAAATGGCAAGCTCATTCAACGAGGTGGAAAGACCATGGAAGCTTCCAGAATCTTCTCCAATGACACTTGCCTCAATGAATTCGACTAGTGATGAGTAAGAGGCTCTCAACCTCCAAGTGGAAGCAAGAACTGACAGAGAGAAGCCACAAGTCAAAACATAAGCTGACTCATCCTCTCTGCTTACATCTATATATGGATCTCTCACCCAGAGGTTCAGGAGGCTGGAATTTTGTACTTTGAAGAGAATTGCTGTTGGTTTGAGATTGAGATTAGTACATTGGGTGATTTATGCTTTGTTGGAGGAGAGGAAGGGATTCTTTTGCTGGGAGGTAGATGCTGGATCGGGACTCGCTTGGTTGTATCTCCTCTTGGACTTTGTTATCATATCAATAAAGCTATTTGAGTTTCTCCTATATGCTTGTATATCAATGATGTTTTGTTATATTTGCATGTTTAATTTATATCTGATCCTAAACTAGTTATGAATGTAAATCTATGTCTTTTGTGTAGTTTTCCTCTCTTGTGATCTTGCAGGAACTTGGTGAAGCTGGACCAGTGAAGGAGCAGGGAGCGGGAAGCGAACAAAAGAGAGAGAGATTGGATCGACAAACTAGCGGAAGACACCGGTTAGTTACATCCTTCTCCTCCATTTACATTTCATAAAGAAGAATACTCAGATAGTTTTCCTTGTTTGTTGCTAAGGCACTATCACACCTTAGAGTGGGATAGGGACATTCCGAATTGGATACTTTTTCCAACAACAAATTGGCGACTCCACTGGGGATCGTATCTTGTTAGTTTATTTGTGTTTCTATTGATTGTTCATTTCATAAACTCGAGAGTGCCAAATCGAACTGCATTTGCCATTTACAAATGCAAAGTAGAGATCTGCTACTCTAGTCCATTCGCTGGGCCTGTTTATGATCTGAACAATTGATCCACAAGTGCTCTAACAGCCCTTTGTGATAGATCTTAGTCCTCCTTTAAATCATCCCTCTAATAGTACCTAATTGATAGCTTTTATCTGGCCAAAAACCGTAGATTAAACTGCAAACCGTGACCCAGAACCCAGAAACAACTCTCGTTTCTGCTTCAGCGCAGACTCTGTGAAGAGGTTCTGCATTTCAACGCAGGTCCCGAGAAGGCTACCTGCGCTGAAGTTCAGTTTTTCTGTGCTGAGGGTGCGCTGATCAGCCCTTGCCTTGTGCAGCTGTGGTTCCCTGCTTCCTTTTGCTCAGTTTTATCTCTGTTTTTTGCAGCCTGTTATCAGTGTGTGTACCTATCTGAAACCCCTTTTCTTTGCCTCAAGTCCGTCTCAGTTGTATAAAGAAACTGTATTTGTTTTTGTGTATTTGTTACATCATTTGCAGTTTCCCATTACGAAAGTAAACTAGTCATACTGTCGCCCTTAGATCTAGACCTGTCGTAAGTGTCGTTTTGATCTTAGGAGTGAGTTGTTTGCTGTTCACAGTTGATTAAGCTTTTACTTTTGTCTTTTGGTTTGAATTTATGCATTTCTAGTGTCGAAACAAGTATTTAATTCAAAATCATAAAGTGTCGTAATCATCTTTGTTGATTTCGAAAGAAGCTTGTTTATGTTTTTCACTTGAAACCGAATTCAAATTTGTACAACAGCTTTCTTTTTAGGCATCAATATTAAGAAAGTGAAAACAAATACATGCATATGTGCATTTGCATTTTGATAGTTTGTATGTTGATTTAGGAAAAAGTGCATTACAGTGTGCTCTATGCTCTTTGAGAAAAGATGGTGTCTTTCTTTTCCCCTTGTAGCTAGGATTTTCATTGTTGAAAAGATATAAAAGCTTGCTTATCATCTTTAGACTGCATTTAGGAATTGTATCATACATCTCGTGGTGATCCAAAAAGGCAAACTTCTAAGAAAGATCAACCTAAAATAAATTGAATGAACTTAACAACGCTTTGTAACTTAACGCACAACATAGATGTCTAGGCTAGAGACGTGTTCCGGCGTCGTAAAACCTGGTCACTGGTCGCCTCACTGATGGTTGGGTGATTCCTCCTGAGAGACGATAAGTGCCAGTACGGATTGTGCTCCCACGTACCGTCGAGTATATATTGGGAGACCCCTATAGGCATAAAACCTTTATCCATAGGAAACCGTGTCGGCCGCCCTATTGATCGCAATGCACTGAACACAACATTCGGGAAGATTGACCGCCCGTACCCTAAAAAGTATTCTGCGGTTTTGCGAAAAGTTTGGCACACCCTCTACCTAGAACTCCAGAGCAGTCCCTTTCGTTCCTTTTCAGACTCCTTAACGGAAAAGGTCCATCTGAGCACTTGTCACTTCAGGCTCATTAAAAATCGAAGGAGACTAGAGTCATCTTTAGCTTTTTCTCGACTCTTTAAAATTGAAAAAGCAAGTTGTGTCTAAGCGTCGTTAAAATTTATTTTAAACGGAACAATCACCCCTTTTTCCTGCGTTGATCTTTAGGTTGAGAAAATGGAGCCCACCAACCAAGGAATTCCCCTTGGTGGAAATCCTAGTCCCTTCTCCTCTTGGGGAGATGTTGGTGCGCCCCATATGGCCACATTGTCGCTTACAGGACTGACAATTGGCCTGCCGGTCTGACTCTTCTCAACCAATGTCGTTCAGAAAACCACTATTCCTGAACAGTTGAATCAACAATTAGACGAGTCCAGAATTTCCCACCAACCTTCTACTTCCTCTAATTCATATTCTCTTCCTTCCTCTTCGCGTGACGGAACTAGTAAAGCTAAAAACCAAGTTCCTAAGGAGAAAAAGGAAAAGAAGAAGAAAGAGAAAAAGAAGAAGGAGCCAAAGGCAAATAAGGGAAAACAAGTATCGTCTAATGAAAATCCACACACTCACTGACCAGGCCTAAATCGCCATGTGTCATTTGCAAGGGAGACCACTTTCACAGAGATTGTCCTTGCATCCCTCGGATACTAAGGGACTGGTCTCCCCGTTTGCACAATCCGGTGTCATCAACCTCTGATAGCCATGTTGAAAGTACACCGTCAACTAGCGAAAGTGAAGTCCCAGGACAAAAAGGGAGGGCTAGACCTCCCTGTAGACTGTGCGAAGGCAACCATGCCCTCCACCGTTGTCCCTTCTTAGACGAGGCTAAAAGAGTCTTGGAAGATCGTCCGGTTTCACCGTTACGACTTCCTCCTGGATATAAAAAACTCTTACCAAGTCCTTCGTTAGTTGAGAATCCAGCTGGCCTGCTCAAGTGGTCAGCTGAAGCGTCTATCATTGAGGATAAACCGACTGAATCCATACCAGACGAAAGTCAAAAGGTTGAGGCGGCAGTTGACCTGATCTTGCCTTCAGAGGATTTATCTTCGAATGATACAGTCACTGAAGAGGATAAGGATGACACCATCCAAATTCTCTTCATCAACACAGACTCCGACGAACACGGGGGCAATGCACCCATTCCTTTATCGCAGGAAGGAAGTTCGTCAGAGCGATATCCGACCGTCTACTCGGTCCCACCACCAAGCAACCTAGTTGTATCCTTCGACTGGAACCAACTAGGCAGACCCCGGTTACCAGCAAGCATACCATTCCAAATTATCGTTCAAATATACAGAATGGTCATGGCTGGCACCATCATTGATGAGGGGGCATCTGTGAGTATCCTTTCCTCTATTGCTTGGAAAGCACTTGGTTCGCCATCGCTTTTGCCTGAAATGAGAAATCTGACAGGCTTCGATAAAGGAATCAGTCGACCTTTAGGGATTCTCCCCAATGTGCCCATAACATTGAAATGGAAGACCGTTCAAATGAACGTGATGGTCGTTCAAGGACCCTTGGATTATAACCTACTCCTTGGACGAGACTATATGTATTGCATGGGAGCCATCGTCTCTTCACTCTTTAGAGTAATGTGTTTTCCGCACGAAGGAAGAGTGGTCAAGCTCGTGGACCAGCTTTCATTTCCCGGATCACGCATCGCAAATAGTCATATACCGTCCCTAAATGGTCTCTTCACGCAAGAAATGTCTCAACCCACGGTCCATCCTCCCGATGAGCGCGAGTAATTCGGAGGGATATGACTGGAACCCAGGGGGCATGCGTCCTGGTTTGCTTCGGCAGGAAAACTTTGGGTATAGGGTAGGTTTCCGCGGGAGAATATGACTAGTCCGTACCCCGTCCGTGATTGGAAGAGGGGTTGTTCTAGAATAAGATTCTTTTGTCAAAGTTATGTGTTTGACAGAACAGAGTCACTCACCTTTGTTCATCTTGGTGGAAATCGCCGAAGAAGTGTTTTGTTTACGCTGTAAATAGAACAATCTTTGGTACCCTGAAAGAGGTAGGCCTCTCTCGGTAAAACAAATGTTTTGGCGGAAGTGAAGTAGGGGTAACCTTGAAATCGTACTTTATACCTGGGGGCATGCAAACCTTTTGGAATGCAAGCAAAGAGCGGTTATTTATCTGTTTTTTTGGGATTAGTCATTTCCTAACTTGCATAAAGAAAGGATGTGGGGCAAAAATCTAAAAGTTGCCATTTTATATGAGACATTCTTATCATATGACTGGATAAATCGAGCAGTTTTAGCATATAGTTCATGCTCGTTAAAAAATAAACATAAGACCGAGCAAGTGTTTCAATCCGCGTTTAAGCTCGTTAAAAAATGAACTATCCTCCGGTAAATGACCACCGTGAATGCAAATTTATCAGCCATTAAAGTCTTGGTCGTGTTTGCACTGTCACCTCCACTTTTACATTGTCCAATCATTCACCTCCATTTGATTGTTTACCCACTTTGAGGAACAACTGCGAAGAGTGATTTCACTAGCCATCCTTGTGACACTGCCGTGATTGGAAAATTCCAACCCTTACCTAGAATCAGCTGCTAACCTGTTTGATCACTCGTTCCTCAAAAGACGAGTCTTCTTTAAGCTCTTTTCATCTGACTCGTAATATGAAAAGATTGCCGAGTTTTGGCCTTCCAGCTCGTTAAAGCGACCGGAAGTGCTATCCCTCCTCTAGATTTTAATATTTTTGGACCTGAGGGATTGTTGCACAAAAAGATCGAGCGCTTGTTTTGTTCGGCTCGTTAAAACTATCAAAAATTCATCCCTTCTGTATTGTTTTATACTTTTTCAGACTTAAGGGATTAGATGACGAAAAATGAACTCTGGAGTTATCTTTACGTACCTTTTCAGACTCTCTAAAAATGAAAAGGACCGAGTTATCTTTGTCGTTAGACTCGTTAAAAAACATTAATAGCGACAAACTTGTCTTTAGACGAGAACGAGTTTCACTATCGCTAGGCTCGTTAAAACATAGCAATGGGTTTGCCCGAAGGGCAAATTATAGAACAAGCATATGTTATCCTCCTCAAGCTTGACCAAAATAAAGAGGTACTGGTCAGAAATGACTGGGGAAAAATTGGGAAGAAACTCAAAGAACTTTTATTGGTAGCAAGTCGCTCTTGAACATGACACTTCCACTCCGTGCCTGAGTCGGGTTGGGTTGTTTCATTCGCCGGTCACATCACCATGGTCTCGCCATACCATCCACCTTTGGGGTAAATGCTACCGATCCATCACACAAGTGTTGCCGATATGTTCAAGAGAAGTCATCCAGAGAAGTCAACCGTGTCCCATCCACTACCATACATTATCCTTCATTCTTTCATGACCGCCACCCTGAACCATATATCATCAGATCGTTTTCACCTCCATCAAAATCATTTGCTCCGTTCCGTGTCACTGATGTGGGATACATTAAGGCCCTCCTTTGACGGATCGCTTCTTGTCGACATCAACTCATTATCCAAGAAGTTGATCTAGGAACACCCCCTTCAGTACTTTGAAGCTTGCATGCCTCAATGGCAAGTTTCTCACTTCCGGCGACATGTATACATCAATGACCTTCGACCGAAAGATTTTGCGTGGTGTTCGATGCCAAGTCCTTTATTCACACCACGTGAATTGTATTGCAGTGCCTTGAGGGTCATTATCATTATCGGTGATTCCTCTCGCGCTTGTTAACAGTTTACATCATTGACTGGTAATCAAGCGATGTCTTTCCATGTTCGACTTTAGAACATTTCTCACATGGATCGACTTGTACTTAGAGTGAAGATCGGACGAGATTGAAGACCCCGGATCTAGTTTCATCCATCCGAGCTGCGATATATATTCAGGAAAAATAAAGACATTGACATGTACAACATTGCAGCACAGATAATCATCCTACCAAAAGGATGATGATTTCATCAAAATCATCAGTCTACCATCAGACGGTTGTCTGTCCTATGTACAGAAAAATGAATTTATAAAGCTGAGCATGGGAATGCCCGCCTAAGCTAGATCATGAAAACAATATGAAAAATAATGTATTGTATTGTATTTTATTACAGGTCTCCTCCCAGCATTGGAAGAACTTCAGATCCTCCTAATAAAACATTTCACCCGATAAACGGCCTCATACTTTAGGGGGCAACTATTATAGACATTTTTGTGCCTTACAGCATTGAGCATGAAATGTCCATAATCCAAGGGATCCAAAGTCCCTAAAAGAGTTGTTCCTGCCTCTAAAGGAACAAGGTCAACCAATGGCAGCTTCTCCCAGAAGTTCTCCACCAAAAACCACTCAGAAACAGTCAATTCAGGATCAATTCAGAAGCTCTTCTAGCTGCCTGCGTTGCAGTGCACCCCAGTACACTAGCTGGGTGCGTTGCAACACACCTAAAAGCACTACCAGGGTGCGCTGAGCGGGAAATGACAAATGGCAAGCTCATTCAACGAGGTGGAAAGACCATGGAAGCTTCCAGAATCTTCTCCAATGACACTTGCCTCAATGAATTCGACTAATGATGAGTAAGAGGCTCTCAACCTCCAAGTGGAAGAAAGAACTGACAGAGAGAAGCCACAAGTCAAAACATAAGTTGACTCATCCTCTCTGCTTACATCTATATATGGATCTCTCACCCAAAGGTTCAGGAGGCTGGAATTTTGTACTTTGCAGAGAATTGCTGTTGGTTTGAGATTGAGATTAGTACATTGGGTGATTTATGCTTTGTTGGAGGAGAGGAAGGGATTCCTTTGCTGGGAGGTAGATGCTGGATCAGGGCTCACTTGGTTGTATCTCCTCTTGGACTTTGTTATCATATCAATAAAGTTATTTGAGTTTCTCCTATATGCTTGTATATCAATGATGTTTTGTTATATTTGCATGTTTAGTTTATATTTGATCCTAAACTAGTTATGAATGTAAATCTATGTCTTTTGTGTAGTTTTCCTCTCTTGTGATCTTGCAGGAACTTGGTGAAGCTGGACCAGTGAAGGAGCAGGCAGCGGGAAGCGAACAAAAGAGAGAGAGATTGGATCGACAAACTAGCGGAAGACACCGGTTAGTTACATCCTTCTCCTCCATTTACATTTCATAAAGAAGAATACTCAGATAGTTTTCCTTGTTTGTTGCTAAGGCACTATCACACCTTAGAGTGGGATAGGGACATTCCGAATTGGATACTTTTCCCAACAACATGAATCCAAACCAAAGTCTCCATTCAAATTCAATCACGTTTGGCTCCAAGACCCGGGATACATCAAGTTGGTCTCGGGCTACTGGTGGGCTCCAGTATTGTAGCAATAATGCTACAACTCCTGGAACTCCCTTCTTTAATTTTATCAACCCGGTAGTTCATAACAAACTTGGAAGCGACGGTGCTGTATGCACAAGTACTAGCTCTTGCCGCAGCTGTCACTTGGTCAGCTGGCACAAGTCCACTAGGAGATTAAGCCAACTTCTATGAGCTCTTAGAAGAAGCTTTTTAATTGATGGATGAAAGCTAACTCGAAGGAAGCTAATCTAATTGCAAAAAGAAACTGAAAGCCAAAAAAGAAACGCAAACCCTAGCAAACCCTAATTCTACTAGCTAGTCCTACTGACGCAAAGGAGATCATGCAAACTACTAAAAGAGATGCCATTACTTCTATGAAGGTAAAATACATGTGTCTACACTGCCTCTAGCTGAAGAAAACATCTTTTTGTATTTTTGACTAAGTTATTAGAATTATCATGCATCTGCTTTTAACTGGCTTTTCATTGTGCAGGGGTGGATCAAGGAGGAGAAATGCTTGGAAAAGGTTGGGATGGTATAGAGAGGGCCTAAGGGGTCCCTAACACCCTTCCAGAGAGTTTCACAGAGTTTGGCTATCAAGAAACCTCATTCGTGAGCTTCTACAGGAAGTCTGCAGGGGTTCTACAGGATGTTTAGGATTTCTACAGGATGTTCTGTAATTTTTCTACAGGATGTTTATGAATTGGATTTTGGAGGATGGCTGAGTGAGGTAAGGTGCATGAATGGATAGGGAGGCAGAGTAGGGGCCTGAAATGACCCAAGGACTGATGGTTGGAGTGGTGAGAGGGTGTGGAAAGCTGGCTTGACTTAAAGAAGGCTAAGACAACGGAGGAGCAATAAGGTAGGGTTACGTGGGCAGAAAGACAGTTGTGAGACGAGGAACCTAACTAGGAGATGGAGCAGCTGGCCTAGACGAAGCTTGGGTGAATGAGAGAGAGATGGAGATGCCCTTCACGGTGTACACTTAACTGAATTAACTAAGTCCTGCACACAATCGAAATCTTAGCTAATCTAGTCTAACTGTCAATGAAACAAATGAACAACAGCTTTATTCATAAAGAGAACCATGTACACAACTTAAGAAAAGAAGCATTTCAAAAGGCCTGAATGCATGATTAACTCCTAGAAATGAAAACATTACACCAAAGATTGCATGCACAAGCAAACTAGTGTTTTTGTTGGGCAGCAAGGTCACCTTTGTCCCAATTCACGATCCCACTAAGGGAGAGGTAAGATCAGAGGTGCTTGAGCCCTTTTTCCATGGATCCTTTATGTTATTAACCTATCAAATTAATTTGAATATGAAAATCTACTTTAATCGTCAAAAGCAACCTAAATAACAAACAAGATTTAGATCCAAATGGCAGATTTTATTCTAAGAATGCAGCAAAGACACATAAAGGTAAACAAAGGAGGTACTGGGCGCTTGAGATGGGCCCAACCCCAAGAGCTACAGCCTCCTAAGAGAGATTTAGAGCTGGTGCAAAGCTGGATTCATCTTTATTGATCAAGAAATGAAGAGTTACATCAAAACTGTCCACAAGGAGAACTTGGAAAATGAGCTGACAACAAAACTAATCTATTGCCTAAAAATTGAACTACAAAATGACTACAACAAGACTATGAAATGACTAACTACTAGCTAATCAAAATGAGGCCCTAAGCCTCCTTATTTATACAAATTGAGGACCCCAACAGTCCTCCTAAACTTTAAGGACTCGGCTGCCCAAAACTTGTAGTTAACAACAGTCCTACTTGACTTGCTTGGCTGCCCTTGTGCTAATTGATTTGGTGGCCCTTGAACTCCGAGCTGATGGTGGAGAATTCGAGGTAAGGGCCCATAAATGAAGGGGACACCTTCCTACAAATCCTCTCCCTTGTTCTCCCACGAATTTGGCTACCAAGTGCTCATTAAGACCTTCAATTTTGTCTCCAAATTGACCAAAAAGGCTACACAAAGCACCCATTAGACTTGTTGGCATAATGACTAACCCAATTCACTCTATTAGCATAAATATAATAAAAAACATGCAATAAACTAATGAGAATGGTGGATTAAGTCGAATTAGGAGGTTGAATGAGCCCAAATAATTATTCATTTTTGGGGCTCATCAACTACTGGACATCCCATCCTATATCAAGTCACAGATCATCGGCTGAGGGTTTCTGCCATAGCCTATCCCATCTTAAACACTTATCCATCACCTGGGAAAAAGAAAAAAATTGAAGGATGACCAGACCTTATCAACTATTAAAGCAGAATTGGCCGGGCTTTTGGATGACAGCAACAAGGGATTTGCATCTGCAAATGAGATATCACATCTCATTGAGCTTGAAAAACAGAGAGATAAGATCCTGAAGAAAAGAGAAGAAACATGGAGACTGAAGAGTAGAGAAATCTGGTTACAGGTTGGCGATGATAACACAAAGCTTTTTCAGGACTTTGAAAAAGGAAGGAAGATAGCTAATACAATTTGGAAAATGCCTCTTCCAGATGGAGGTATAATAGACTCTTTCAAAAAGCTATCTCTTCTAAGCACCTCACCCTTTTGGAATCTATAAAAATCTCCACTAGAGGCCAACATTTCTGATATTATTCAAGTGCCAGGCTATTTCCCTAGATTTGTGGGAGAGGAGGAAGCACATGATCTCAATTCTCCGGTAACGCCTGCTGAACTTTAGGTAACTTTAAAGTGGTTCAAAAAAGACAAAAGCCTTGGCCCAGATGGATGGACTATTGAGTTCTATCTGGCTTTCTACGAGCTTTTGGGACATGACCTTCTCCAAGTTGTGGAGGAATGCATGACTATAGGAAAATTGTACAATGCCATAAACTCCACTTTCATCACCCTCATCCCCAAGTCGGATTCCCCTTCATCCTTCAATGACTTCCATCCCATCTCCCTCTGTAACTGCCTCTACAAAATCATATCCAAGATCATCGCAAATCGAATGAGACCCATTCTCTCTCATCACATCTTACCTGAACAGTTTGCCTTCCTGGAAGACCGTCAGATCCATGAAGCCATTGGCACTGCACAAGAAGCTATTCACTCAATTAGATCCAGGAAGCTAAAGGGCATCATCCTTAAGATTGATCTGGCAAAAGCTTTTGATCGAGTTAGTTGGCTTTATATCAAAATGCTTCTTATCCACCTGGGATTCCCGCACCTATTCACCACCTGGATCATGTCCTGCATCTCCACTCCATCCTTCAGTGTCCTTATAAATGGCACCTTTCTTCCATGTTGAAAGGGGACTCAGACAAGGATGCCCACTATCCCCTCTCCTCTTCCTGATCATCATGGAAGGTCTCAGTCGATTAATCGATCATGAAAAGCGAAGTGGCAGATTATTTGGGCTGAAAATTAATGATCAGTGCTATCTCACACATCTCCTTTTTGTGGATGATGTTCTGATATTTCTGGATGGCAATATTTGAGACTCGATAGCCTTCGATAAGATTCTATCCATATTCTCTAGGGTCACTGGTATGCTGGCAAATCATGCGAAATCTGCCATCACTTTGGCTCATACATCCGTTCAGGAATCCAAATTTGCACTACAACATTTCCCTTACTGTACCCGTCCTCTTGATCAGGGTTTCAAATATTTAGGTTTCTGGATCAAGCACCTGAGCCAAAAGATTGCAGATTGGATCTGGTTAGTAACCAAATTAGAGAAAAGGATATCAAATTGGTGCCACTGCTTTCTGTCCAGAGCTGGAAGACTTATGCTCATAAAATCAGTCTTGGAAGCTACCCCTGTATTCTAGATGGCATTAGCATGGATTCCCAGAAGTACACTGGCTCGTCTCCAACAGATTTGTTGTAGATATCTGTGGAATGGTGTCAGTACAAGTAAACATTTGCATGGGTTAGCTGCAACAAGATCGCATTGCCCAAGAAATGGGGAGGTTGGGGACTCAAGGATTTAACCTTATTCGCACAAGCATTGGCTGCAAAAATGGGTTGGACCCTCCTCACCAAACAGAATCTATGGACATCTGTCTCTTATCATAAATATATATGGCCTCTCCAATTAATGGACTGGATAAGGATGCCGCAATGGACAAGGATAGGCATTTCATCGGTTTGGAAAGCACTACTCCACTCTCTCCCTCTCATTCGAAATCATCTGGCATGGAGGATATATGAAGGCACAAAAGTGTGCATTGGTCTGGATCCCTAGACGGGGGGAGGAGGCAGATGCCAACTTCCAAGAGAGCTCATCCTTCACTTAAATCAGAGAGACATCAGTGTGATTGCTCAAATAGCAGATCAGGACAATTCCACCATCTTCGCACAAGCATGGAAATCAGCATCTTAGCTCAACATACCACCTCAATGGCATCATTCTTGGAACAATTATACTTCTGCACTGATTGAGTCTCATATCCGAATTAAGGAGGGTCCGGATGAACTCATGTGGTGCATGGCAGAATCCAAAACTTACACACCAAAGGATGGTTATATGAGTTTGCTACAGAACAAAAAACCAAAGCACATGCAAAGCTGGTGGCATATCATATGGAAACTAAAATCACCTCCCTGAACCAGACTATTCTTTGGTGCATTCTCAACAACAAAGTTCCCACTGGGGACTCCCTTACCCACAAATCCATTTATGGACCTCACTGGTGCATTAAGTGTAAACAAAACTCAGAATCGACTGAGCACCTGTTCCTTAATTGTGAAATAACAAAATATCTATGGAGATCTGTAGCTGCTGAGATTCGTTTTACTGGCGAATGGGAAGGGGACAACATATTAGCAGCATGGAAAACTTGGCACAACTCGCATGCGGGATCCAATCTTCCCTGCCTACCTTTGATTATCTGCTGGGCTATTGCTGGATTGTGAGATCAGATGGCAGTGCATTACAACGAAAATTGTCTCCTCATATCTAGAACTGCCAGAATATACAACGCCATGACCTCGCAAACCACTAGCACCCGATCCGATCGACCATTCCTCTCCATGGGCTTTCTTTGATGGAGCAGCCCAACAACACGGGTGTGGGGGTGGCTTCCTTCTTTACCTCACTGAACAACATTACTTCAGAGTCAAACTGGGTTTGGGTGAAGGAATGAATAATTTTGCTGAACTAATCACCCTTCGCCATCTATTGCATTTTGCACTTAGCCATGATTGCAGAAATATACAGATTTTTGGAGACTCCAAAATTATTATAAATTGGTTCAACAATATCACAAGATGCCATGCGAACACACTTACAAACATTCTGGATGAAGTGAATATATTCAAATCACAATTTAACTCCATTATTTGTCATCATATTTACAGGGAACATAACGACAGCGCTGACGGCCTTTCCAAGGAGGCCACGCTACTGCCCAGAGGATAGTGGATAATTCATGAGCAGAGGGGTACTACACAGTACCAATATTATCACAGACCTTACATAGATCAGATATATCATCGGGTTGATGGAACCTAAATTTTTTGATGTTTTTCTAGTTATATATGATGATGTATATATCATAGTTTTAGTTTATGCAAATCACCCTACGAGGTGTATATATTTCAGAACACAGTTCATGAACCTATATAAATAGACTCAATCTGGTTATCACCTTGCGTGGTGAATTTTGTTATGTTACAACCATTCACATGAATGAGATTTTTGACATATCTCAAAAAGACAAGTGATGCATAAGCTGTCAAGCATATACTATATGTAGTTTTTCAAAATTAATGAAAGATTACGATTTTTCCTTGGGAAAAAAATATGGAGATGATAGTGATATTACATGATTGTAATTCATTCTACATTTAGTTTACATGTGATGTTTAAAACAAAAGTATTATATTGTCAACCACATATTAAATAGCATAATTTTATATCTACTTTGTACAGAGAAAAATAAAATAATTTATATTATTATATTTTCACTTTTCATAGCTTGGGAGATGTGTGTTTTATTTCATTTTTAGAATGGAGTTGATATATAAGATTTTAAAAATATCAATAGGAAAGAAAAATTTAACAAGGATAAAATATTTCAATATGTAGGTTAAGTAAAAGATTTTAACATGAAATATATATAGAGAGATTCAAAGAGAGCTTATTTCATTAATAGTTGCGTTCTAATTCAATATATTGCGGAGATTTATTATTCTTTCATGCTTAAAATGGATTTGATATGTACTATTTTAAAAAATATTAATAATAAAAATAATTAAATTTCATTTTTTAATGCTTAAAATGGCAGAAAATATTAATAATAAAAATAATTAAATTTCATTAATAACTGTCTTCTAATTCAATATATGAGGGAGATTTATTATTCGATGCTTAAAATGGATTTGATAGGTAATAATTTAGAAAATATTAATAATATTTTCTAAATTATACCACCCTATTTGAGAATTATACCATTTTAAGCATTGAAAAATGAAATTTAATTATTTTTATTATTAATATTTTCTAAAATAGTACATATCAAATCTTTTTTCACTCTAAAAGAGGTTTGCGCCTCAAGGGATTTGATCATTCTTGGTTCTTGGTAGATTCATAGTTAAGATGGATCTAGGTTGGTCTATAGGAGCCTCCTTGATATAGGCTTCCATATGTATTAATTACTTCAAACATCTGTGAGCTTTGGATTACGAAAAACACTGAAATGAACTAAATAATAATCACACTAGTACATCTCTATGTAAGGTAATCTCCACTTTATAGTTTTTTATTTAGCTTTTAGATTGTTATGTGAACTTTTTTGAAATATCCATAGTTGTTGACACTTAATCTTTGGGATTAGGTAAATCCATGCAAATGTTGCAAATAACAAAATAAAAATAATTGGAAGACGAAGAGACATTGGAAAATGAAACCCAATAGTCTCCCTCTCCATGTATATATCCATGTTCCCTCTTAATGCAAAGTGCAATTCGTGGAGTTACCACCTAGCCTGACATGGTATTAGAGCCAACCTCTATTTTTAATTTTCTGCTCCTTGTAACTCCTCTCCGCCTTGATAGAAAACATGTCTTTGATTCAGTGCCATGTGCACTGAATGCTCTGTTGATTCTCTGTCTCAAACATTCACATTTGATTTTTCGATCCTCCTTTCTCTCTCTCTCTGAACGCTAGTTTGACTTTCCTGGACACTTTATATCTTGTGCATTTAGGGTGGTATATTGGCTCTGCATTGAACAATTTAGAAGTGTGCGTTGAATCTATGATGCGTTGGTTGGCGTTCAACTCCATGTCGTGAATAAAGACCTGTTATGATAGACCATGTAAGAATTCCACAGCCACACAAGGGAAAGAGATTGAGAATGAATGGCCCTCGAGCTTCGTTTTCTCTGCATAAAAATCACGAGTATATTTGAAGGTTGCGCGGAGGATGCAATTCCTGAAACTCTGCTGAGAATCGTGGTGAACACTGCCTAAATTGAACATTGCGATGGTAGCATGACTGTGTTTGATTAAATGTTGCGGTGAGTTTTTTATGGCCAATCTTTGCAAAATTCGTTGGAAGTTGTTGAACTGGTAGTCCGAGACTGGGATATGCGTTGAAGTTTTTTTTATGGCATATAAAAATCTTTGAATGGAATTTATTGAATAGCCTTTTTAAAGGGTCGTGGGTCAAAGCCATGAGAAACGTTGGTCGTGCTGCCCAATAGAATATTGTGTGAATGCAATGGAATATTGAATGACGTATTGAGTGGCATGTGAATGCATTGGCGTATGCTGTCTATGTGTGTTGAGAGTGGATTCTGTATACAGTACACGCTGCTTGTGCGTTAAACCTTTTTTTTTTTAACACTGAATCTTGAAGGGTTGTGTTCTTTTGTTTTGCGCTGACATAGATTGTGTCATGAATAATTATGAGAAAGTCGTATATATATTGAGTTTCGAAGTTTTGGTTGTATATATTGATTCATGGTATATTACTACATATGTTTGGTATGCCATATAATTCTTTTTTTTTGGAGATATATTAATGATTTTTTTTAAGGCACAACCACTGCAGTTCATTACAAATACATCAACTTTTTATTGTAGTCGCTGTAATATTTTGAGGCTGTATTAGACTATATGATGCATTCACTCATCTCTATTGTCGGAGTAGTTCAATTTGGAGAAGAGAACTATCCTGACTGGTCTCGGAAGATAAAACACACCCTCATTTTCAATGAGTCGTGGAAAGGGGTTTGTGAAGGAGAAGGAGACAATAAACTTGAAAAGCCCACTTCAGATAAGGAGCCTGCCATTTGGGAAATCAAGAACAACAAGGCCTATGTCTTGATTGCTGTGTCAGTAAATGAAGAGGTGAGTCGACATATTTCGCCATTTTCAAATGCCTTTGAAGCTTTAAAAAGTAAGGAATTGTATGAAATTGAAGTTGTTCAATTGATGATTAAGTTGTTTAGTCTTGAGTTAAAAAATGATGACCCTCTTGCCTTAGCGTCAGAAGTAAGATCCATTGTGTATGACATAAAATCCACTGGTGTTGAAATAGATATTCCTCTCATAGCTTATATCAAGGCACTATATCCCACCTATTCACATTATCTTGAGTCATTTCAAGCAAGCAACAACCTTAAGGTGATCGCTTTGAGTCCCTTGAGAAGAAGTTTGTTGAGAGAGAAGGCTTTTGGGAAGAAGACAACTCCTCAATGTACTAAAGAAGTTGTATGCCTTGCACAAAAGGAGAAGAATCATGCACAAGATTCTTCTAGAGGAAGATGTGGCCGAAGAGGAAGAGGAATGAGGAATTTTAGAGGCAGGGGTGGCAAACAGTTCCAAGGAGAAAATCCTGATCTTCATCGCATACGATGCAATAGAGATGGGCATGATGCTTCTAAATGTAAGATTCCTTGGGACAAAATTGAGCAGGAAAGAAATGAAGGGAAAGGTAACACAACTGACAAGGGGAAAGGTTAAGCACTTGAATCCGCTCATTATGTTGTGGCACATTGCAACATTGGAGTAACTGAAGACTCATTTAATGATTCACTTACTTCATCGAAGGATGATTGGTTGCTTGATTTAGAAGAAACTTGCCACATGAATTTCAGGAGAGATTTCTTTGAAGAATTCACTGACAATGTTGATTGAGCAATATGCTTTGCATACAAGTCAAAACTCAAGCCATTGGGGCTTGGCACCATTATGCTCAAACTGCCCGGTCTTCGAGACTTTCTTCTACATGATGTTCTATACCTCACAAAGCTGAGGAGAAACTTGTTGTCTTTGGTCCACATCTGCCAACAACGACACTCCATTCATATATTTGATGGCAAGGTCGAGGTTAGGAAAGCATCGGATCACTCACTTGTCATGATGGGGATAAAAGAAGAAAGAATTCTGAAGTTGCAAGGAACCTCTACTCGTGCACATAAATCTTAATATAGTTCTCACTATGATGAAAGTACATTTCCATCAAGTCTTTTATGGTGTGCTATACTTGGACACTTGAACTATGACAACCTTCGTTTGTTGAAGAAAAATGGTGTTACTGGTTTTCCCACAATTCCTAGGAAACTTAAACAATGTGATGCTTGTTTCTTAGGAAAGCACAACAAACAGTGTTTTCATGATTCTCATTTGAGAGCACATAGAAAAATTTAACTCATTCATTCTGATTTATGTGGCCCAATGCCCATTCCTTCTGCAAATGGTAATAAATATATGCTGACATTTATTGATGACTACACCAGAATGTGTTGGGTTTATTTATCGAAGAGCAAATTTGAAGCTTTTGAAACATTCAAGAACTTTCATGCATGGATTGAAAATAACACACAATGTCATATTGGCTCTATTCACACCGCTAATGGAAAATAATACACTTCAAATGAATTTGAAAACTATCTTCGCCAACATGGGATAAAACATCAAACAACCATGCCTTATAATCCCCAACATAACAAAGTCGCTGAAAGAATGAACATGACAATCTTAATTATGGTACGTTCCATGATGTTTGTTAAGAATGTTAAACTAATGTTTTGGGTTGATGCAATTCTATGTGTTGTGTATATAAAGAATATGTGTCCATCTAATGCCATAAAAAACAAGACTTCCTATGAAATGTGGTATCACCACATTCCTTCGGCGAGACATCTCTGGGTTTTTGGTTCCACCTGTTATGCATTGATACCTAAGGAACAAAGAAACAAACTCGGTGCAAGGAGTCACAAGTGTATATGTGTTGTGTATATAAAGAATATGTGTCCATCTAATGCTATAAAAAACAAGACTCCCTATGAAATGTGGTATCACCACATTCTTTCGGCGAGACATCTCTAGGTTTTTGGTTCTAACTGTTATGCCTTGATACCTAAGGAACAAAGAAACAAACTTGGTGCAAGGAGTCACAAGTGTATCTTCTTGAGGTAGTCAAATACCTCCAAAGAATACCGTCTCTATGATGAAGTCAATAAAAAGTTTATAATATCTAGAGATGTGAGCTTTCTTGAATCTTTCAAGGCTGACAATGTTGTTGAGCGACAGATTGATCACTTGGATAGATTCAGACATGAAAAGTAATTTCAAGAGTTTGATAACGAGATTCCATATCTTGAAGGGGGCATTCCTATACTGCATCAATCTATGGAATCTTCTTGTGAAGCACTCTCTCCCCCACATGAAGCTCCAACCATTGATCCAAATGACACTTTGAGTGATGTGATTGACAAAATTGAGAGACTAAATCTTGATTCAACCCCAACTCAATCCACTGAGCAGCCTGGGCCATTTCAAAAAGGTCCTCCAAAATGAATGACAAAGACACTTGAAAGTGTTTGGCCTGATGAAGTTGAAAAGACAGGAACAAAATTCTCAACCAGACATAATGAAGGTGATGTAGACAATCCTGATTCACTGGTTCATATGGATGTTTCTTATGATTGTGAACTAGATTTGTCTATAGATTTTGTACCAACTTCCTTCAAAGAAGCCTCTTCTCATGATGAATGGAAAGAAGTGATGCAGAAATAATATGATGCTTTGATAAAGAATGGCACCTGGAAGTTTGTTGATCTTCCATTTGGAACCAAACCAATTAAATGCAAGTGGGTTTAATTTTTTTTTTTATAAATAAGATGGCTCACTTGAAAAGCAAAAAGCCAGACTTGTGGCAAGAGGTTTTGCACAGAAGGAAGGGGTTGATTATGAGGAGACTTTTCCCCCACGAAAAATGGGCTACCATCCAGACACTTTTTGCCTTAGAAGCATAGGACGGTTGGAAAGTCCATCAAATGGATGTAAAAACTGCTTTCTTGAATGGAGATCTGAAAGATAATGTTTTTATGTCCTAACCAAAAGGATTTATTGTGAAGGGTCAGAAACGCGAAGTATGCAAGCTTTTAAAATCCTTGTATGACCTTAAGCAAGCACCACGAGCCTGGTATGAGAATCTAATTGAGCATCTTCTGAAACTCAACTTCAAACATTATGATTTTGATGATGCAACTTTGCTTGTCAAGAAAGTTGGAAAAATAGTTGTATATCTTGTGGTGTATTTAGATGATATTATGATGACAGGGGAAAATGAGAGCTACATTGCATCCATAAAGAAGGAACTGAGGAAAGGTTTTGAAATGACAGATTTGGGCTATGTTCACTGCTATCTTGGTATTGAAGTAACTCAACATCCGAATTTTGTATTCCTTTCTCAGAAGAAGTACATTGGAGATCTGTTGAAAAGGTTTGGCATGACTGAGTGCAATCCTTTGACTACTCCAATGGAACAAAACTTAAAGCTCACATCCACTGAAGCAAAACAATTTAAGGATGCAATGAAGTATAAACAACTCGTAGGAAGTCTTAACTACCTAACTACTACCAAACATTTCATTTGTTGTTGGAATCCTCTCCAGGTTTATGAAAAATCTTTGTGAGGGTCATTGTTCTGTTGCAAAAAGAGTTCTAAAGGTCTTGAAGAGGACTCAAGACTTTTGACTTAAGTATACACAGGTGGGTGACTTCAGCTTGATTCGATACTCTGATTTAGACTTTGATGGAGATAACGAAACTAGGGTATATACTTCAGGTTATGTTGTGAGTCTTGGATCAGGAGTTGTCTCCTGGAGGTCATACAAACAATCAGTTCCAGAATATTCCACAACTGAGGAAATATATGTGCAACAACTGAAGCAACAAAAGAAATTGTCTGGATCAGGAAACTTCTAGAAGATTTGCAGGAGACACAAGTGCATTCAACTCCTCTTTTGATTGACAACACTTCTGCAATAAAGTTGGCTAATAACCCAAAGTTCCATCATTGAACGAAGCACATCAATACAAAATATTATCTGGTCTGACATCATGCTGAGGCCAAGACAATCCACCTATGCCATTGTTCCACAAATGAGCAGATTGCAAACATCTTCACTAAAGCACTTGGAAGAGAAAAGTTTGAAAGATTCAGAATGATGTTTGGACTCACCAACATCCCTTCAGATTAAGTGGGGGATCGTTGACACCTAATATTTGGGATTAGGTAAATCCATGTAAATATTGTAAATAGAAAAATAAAGAGAATTGGAAGACGAAGAGACATTGGGAGATGAAACCCAATAGTCTCCCTCTCCATGTATATATCCATGTTCTATCTTAATGGAAAGTACAATTCAATTCGTGGAGTTACCTCCTGGCCTGACAATAGTATATTATGGATCCGAGAGTGAAATTCAAAGCCTATGTGAAAAGCTATAAGATAACATTAGGAAACTTTCCAAACTTAGAATAGATGAATAAGTTGGAATCGACAATCAAAATGCATAATTTAAAATCCAATTACTAGAATCAGGGTGCAAGTTGAACCTTACACTTTTTATACCTAAACTTTGTATAGTATTCCTTTATTGAATAAAGCGTTTATTCCTCTTTCGAGTATTAATGGTCCTGTTACCGATTAAACTAGTAGGGTTGCCAAATGTTTTGTAACTTGATAAGATTGACACATATAGGATAGGGGCCCATAGTCACCTTGACCCAAGTCCCCATTCTTTAAGTCCAACATCCTCTTTGTGGAAATTTGTAAGAAATTTTCTATTGTTCATTAAATAGAACTGAAATCAAGAGACAAACAATTCTTCTACTATTCTTTGGAAAGGAAAACACACAATAGAAACACATGTAATAACATGCAACCATCAAAACACAAAGAACACAATGATTTTACAGGGGAATGCAACTGGGAAAACCCCTTTCGATGCTTTGCATTAATTCAAATGAGAAAGAGAAACAATTACAATGTTTTGCTTCAACTCTGAAGCACACCCTTCACTGTAAAACTGTTCTCCTGCTTCCTAACCTGCTCTAGCCAACACTTAGCCAATTCAAGCCTCAACCAATCTCTTAATTCCTTACACAATCTTGGAGGAATTAAGCTCCTAAAAAAATAGGAAAATTCCCTATTTCCTTGCGCAAATTCAAGGGAAATTGATCCCCTGCTCAGTGCTTCAACAATATACAATTATAAATACAAATGTGCCTTTTCCATCCACTCAACTAAAAAATTCAAATTCCATGCATGATTGGGTCTATTTTTAGTTGATTGAGTAGTTAACTAAGAGATCAATGAGTTAACAATAGTCATAACTACTCAACTGACCTTCAACTAACTCAAATAATGAGTAGATCTCAATTAACTTAGTTCAGTTAACAATAACTCAACTAGATTTCTATATCATAGCAATCAATTCATGCACAAGTCTACTTTTAGCCTACAAACTCGAATTTACTGACTTAATTAGTAGACAAGGCCATGTCACTTTGGCTAACTGCAATCCAACTCATCATGCTTATGTAGAAAATCGAATTTTCTCCATTTGACTGAGGCACTAGTCAAATGAAGCCTTTTCTTGCTACAATTTCAACACTCCCTCTTAGCAAGAAAAGGGTTTTGCACAACCCCAACCCTACTCCAGTGGAATGTACTATAACACAAATAACACAACGTCTCACTGTGGTTGTTGCTATTGCAACACTGCAACTGAGAAGCATTCAAAATTTTGAATCAACTGTGTCTCTGAGCTACAACTGTCTCCTAAGTATCTAACTGCTATTAGTATTTTCAATGTCTACAGGGAAATATGTGTCGTTGTTGACTCTGTTGCTGAGCCTCCTGCTCTGCTGTCAACACTACTATGTGATCTTTAGTATTTGATGCTCCAACTGAAACTAATCCTCAAGCTACTAAATATTGTGGGCCCCTATAGCAAGGGTAATGATCCATGAGAAGGGTATACTGCAACTGCTACTCCTCTCCTATGGACCCTACCCAAATATTTGCAAATATGGGACTAAGGATCTACATCGCCCCACCTCACTCCTGAAGGTATAACTGCATGCATGGAAAAATCTACCTCTAACTTGTAAATATTTTTCACTCTAACACCAATTTGTTTCACTTGTCTAGTATCAACATGCTTCAGAAAATATTTTCCCTTACTGAACACATCATAACCTTTGTCCTCCACTATAGCTATAGAAATCAAAATTTTCTTCAGCCCAGGCACATACTTTACGTTTTTCAAGTGAAGATGGGAGCCTGAATCCCTCTTAAAGGTGATAGTACTAATTACTTTGGTACTATACCTCTCATCATCTCCAAATTCTATGTGCAATTTGAGATCCTTCTCCTCTAGGCTACTGAAGAATTCCTTGTTTCCTGTCATATGATATGAGGCAGCAGAGTCTAGGTACCACTCACTACCTCTTACCGTTATTGCTATGCAAGCAAAGAGGGTGAAATCTAACTCGAACTGAGATGTAATATCATATCCTGCCACTGCTGGTGCAGGCTCCTTACTTGATTTCCCGTGCAGACACTTGGTTGCATAGTGTCCATACCAATGAAAGTGAAAGAATTTAATTTTACTGAGGTCTTTCTTCTTTCCATTGTTATGGTTGGATTCTTCCTCAACCTTCATGCCTTTGGCCTTCTTTCCTTTGTCAACTAGAGCACAATCTTATTCCTCATTTGTAATGGATGTGACACCATCTCTAGTGTTTCTTCTGATCTCTTCTTGCACCAAATCAAACCAAAGTATCTCCCAATCTGGTAGCTTGTCTCTTACATTAACTGAATCCTGATAGTTGTGCCAAGGAGTGCTAAGCTCACAAGTCTAGATGATGGCACATTTTATCCTACTCCTCCAAGTTCATCTCAAACCTGAGTGAAATTGGATAGGTATTATGGAATGGTTTCATTTTTCTGCATTTGAATGCTCCTGAGTTTATCTCTCAATGCCAATTTCCTGGCATTATTGCTGCTCTAGAATATATTTGTGAGAGTTTTCCTCATTACAAAATTAGTCTCCTTTCCATGCAAGTTTGAAACCACATGATCTTTGACACCCTCTAGAATAATCCTCTTGGATTTTGCTGTGTCTTTCTTCCATTGAGAAAGTGCTTGTGTATCTGATGCTGCTGGTTTTAGAAAATTAGTCTGTGTATATTCCCATACTCCATTTTCATCAAGGACAACTTCCATCCTGTCTTTCCAGGCACAAAAATTCAAGGTGCCCTCCAATGCATACTCAAGCCTCAATCTGTTGAAAGACATTTTTCCTACACTGAAGAGAATCTGCACCAAAAACTCTACAAATCGAAATTTCTTTGAAGAGAAGATTTGCAACAAGGTTTCTATGTAGTCTTTTGATGCTCTGATACCATGTATAAATTTGCAAGAATTTTTCTACTGCTAATGAAGTCAAACTGAAATCAAGGGATACAAATTTCTTCTACTATTCCGTGGAAAAGAAAACACACAATAGAAACACATGCAATAACATGAAACCACCAACACACAAGGAACACAATGATTTTACATGGGAACTGAACTGGGAAAAACCTCTTTGCTGCTTTGCATTAATTCAGATGAGAAAGAGAAACGATTACAATGTCTTGCTTAAACTCTGAAGCACACCCAACATTGTAAAACTGTTCTCCTACTTACTGACCTACTCTGGCCAACTGTAGTGTCCCACATGTAGAAAATTTGGAACAGACAATGATATACAAAAGAAAATGAGATTCATACATATAAAAATTAAATAAAAAACAAATGCTTAATATGCAATAGAAATGTGAACCAGCTGAGCCATTTTATTAGAGGATTGGAGCAAGTACAATAGTGCGGAAAATGCACTTGGGTTTGCCTCAAGGGAAAGCTTGACAGAACTCAGGTGTCAAACAATAATCTCAATGATGGAAATAACTGCTCCTCTAATGCTCTGCGGTGTCTCCTAGTAACTACAACTGCTAGCTGGAAAGGAGATGCAAGAAACCTCGCCTCTGGTGCTTAGAAAGTGATGAAACTTCAGCAAAAAACTCTCTTCCCAAAACCCACAAAAACCTAGAAATGATTTGGCCCGATTTTGACCTTCCAAAATTGACCCCTAAAGGCACTGTGCAATCCCCAACAATTCTGCATTGTCTGCTGCAAAGATACGGCTGAAAACCCCACTTTCGGTACTCAGAAAATTCTGAAACTTTATATCTGGGATCCTTATCAAAAACCCAAAAAAACCAAGAAATGGTTTGGCCAGATTTTGACCTCCCAAATTCGACCTCTTCTATGGTCCACGCCCTCCAAATAACTCTAGAAATACAACCTGCAACGAATAACCAAAAATTCCTCCTCCAAGCTCTGAAATGGAAGAAAACACCACTCCAAATATCTCCTCTAACCTCCACGACAAAGTTCAGCCTCAAGGATTGATACTCTACCCACCAAATGAGCTCCCACACACTGCCTTTACGCTAGCTCAGGTAGTGAGAAAGTCACACTACTAAGGCAGAAGCTCAATCAGCTCCCAAAATCTCCTAGATGCTGACAATCCTCCCTAGCCTCATCTCTGGAAATATCACGTCAAATCTCCACTACTAAGCACCACTAATGAACTCGGCCTCCTCTCCACATCGTCCCACAGTAATACACACAACTTGGAAGGGAATGCTACTACTGGGAATCACAATGTGATCCTCCTCCTGAAGAAATGAAGAAAAACTTCCTAGTGTGGCACTCGAAGTCCCTTGACTCGACTAAGTAACAATAGTAACAATATGGAGACTACATGGGTACAACAATATAATAAGGGGGTTGTACTAATAACAATAAGGGGTTACAGTAGTAGTATAGGGGCCTAACATGCCCCTCTCCTTAAAAAAGTGTTGTCCTCAATGCTTGAGTAGTTCTTGATGCTTCTGTAGAATATTCTTGTCCTCCCATGTGGAATCTTCAGCGGGTAAGTTCTTCCACTTGATGAGATACTCTGAAATTGATCGATTTCGTAGCGGTCGGGTTCTTGTTTCTGTGACTGCTCCAGGTTCCAATATGATTTTTCCTTCCTCTTCAAGTTCTGGCAATATTGTTTGAATTGGGATCTTCTGCAACTTTTGAATGAGTGGCCACACTTCTTCGTCCTTCTTCCATTCATCCCTTGATTCGTTTATGAAATTTGGTTGGATAATAGAAATAGCACAAAACAATGCTTCCAAATCCTCATCCTTTCTTGAGAGTGCATTTGCAACAAAATTTTGCTTCCCTTTTCTATAGATGATGTCAAACTCATAACCCAATATATTTGTGACCCATTTTTTCTGTTCTTCTATAGATAATATTTGTTCTAAAATTTATTTAAGACTATCATGACCCATTTTTACCTTGAAGTGTCTTCCCATTCGGTGAGGTCGCCATTTCTAAAGTGCATGTAGTATTTCCAACATTTCTTTCTCATAAATAGCTTGCTTGAGATGTAGCAGTAAAAATACCCAATCACCTACATCAAAACATTTTTCACTACAATGTTGATCTACCTGTTGTTTCATTCGATTTTGCACCAAAGTGGCGTTATCCTTTAAAAGTTAGAGAACTTGTTGTTGATGCTCGATGTGATATTTCACTGCTTGAACCTTTTTCTTCTTGATATGTCCTTCTATCTTGAGAGTTTGAGGAGTGGTAATTTCTTCCAATGCTTTACAAGATATGTTTGGATTCATTTCTTGATGCTCGATGTGATCTTTCACTTCTTGAACATTTTTCTTCTTGATATGTCCTTCTATCTTAATAATTTGAGGAGTGGTAATTCCGGCCAATGCATTACAATATATGGTTGGATTCATTTCTTCTTTCTCGATGTGATCTTTCACTTTTTGAACCTTTTTCTTCTTGATATTTCCTTCTATATTGAGAGTTCCAGGAGTGGTAATTCTTGCCATTGCTTTACAAGATATGGTCGGATTCATTTCTTCTTTCTCTGGGATTGGTTCCTGGTGTATATATTCTTCTTTTGATGTTTCTTGATCCCTTTCTTCCTCCTCTTCATAATCTATGTAAAATAATTTCTTCTCAGCACACTTATGACCTTTAGTGCATTTGCTATCACAATTGTAACAAAGCCCTTTTTCTCTTTTCTCTTCCAATTGTTGTGGTGTAACCCCTGTAGGTTGTGGAAGTCTAGGAGAAACAACACTTCCATTATTATAGTTGTGAGGGATAGACTTCCTTGTTGCCATAATTTTACTTTCCACTATGTAACAAAGCTCTTTTGCTCTTTCCAATTGTTGTGGTGTTGCTCTTTGTATCCTCATAATGTGCTATCATTTCCTCTGTGAAAATTGACCACGTAACAAGTTGTTTACGAGAACAAAGCCGTTTATACCATAAGAATTGATCCGGTTCTAAATATGAATATGCAATACATACCTTTTGTAACAGTGGTACACCATGTAGATCAAAATATTTCTCCATCTGAAGTATCCAATTTACTGGATCCTTGCCATCAAACTTCCTCATATTGCCTTTTCTTGATTTTAAGAGCTCGATATTGAAACGACTATAACTCTGTAATTACGGTACTTCCAGTTCTGAAATTATGACCTGTAGTATCCCTCTGTGTCCTCTTTCCAATGCCACCAGTCTGATCCCAATTGGATTCTCCAAGGAAGAGTTATGCCAAATCTCCCATAGTGACCTGATTATAGACTAGTTCAGTAGAGCGAACTTGTATGACGTGCCACATGTCTCTACTTCAACCTTTGGCTCTGAAAAATATATATAAGAAACTAAAATCCGTTCTCTTTCTGTACCTTCTTACAAAATTTCAATCCGATGCTCAGAGGGAAAGTTATGACGATTTTCCCCAGGTCACCTGTTTGGAATGTAATTCAGGAGTCTGCAAAAAGACCAACTTCCTCAGATCATATCTCCGTAAATATAGTGTGAAAATCTTTGAAATTCAGATCCGAGGTTCAGTACAAATTCGTCTCAAATGGGTTTTTTTTTTTCGCTTCGGAAATGTCGCATAAAAAAAGTGATAGCGAAAATGCCATGATGACCTATTTGGAGCAGCGAAACCTTAAAATCCAAAGCTTTGATACCAAATGTTATGAAACCAGCTCACAAAAAGATAGAAAAGATAGATCAACGCCTTAGAATTTAGCCTCTTCGAGGGGGAAACCTCCTTTACATTACACAAATGAATGATTCTTTGATGCTACAAATGATAGACCTCCTTTCTATATATAGGAGTCTAAGGAGTCATAATATAATCAGAGCCGACATAACAATAATAATGTAAGTGTACAATAATAACAATAGTGGGCTTCTATGCGGCACAATAGTAATAATATGGAGACTAAATGGGTACAACAATATAATAAGGCCGCTCTACTAATAAAAATAAGGGGCTACACTAGTAGTATAGGGGCCTAACAAAAGCACCTCCAAATGCAAAAGTGATGATGTAGTATCACTTTTTTCCTTTTAGTGTTAAAAATTCAACATTTTTCAGCCATTGCATTAAAAACCAAATATCATAATTATGATAAATATGAAAAACGCTCCAAATGAAAAAAGATGATGATGCAACATCACGTTTTTTTAGGGTTAAAATTTTAACATTTTTTAGCCATGACATTAAAGAATCTTAATATTATGACTACGAAATTCAATTTTTTTGTAAGGTTAATATTATAGCTCATTTGAAATCTTAGCCTAAAAACATTTCAATAAAAATTGCAACATTTTTTAAAACTATGATCTATAAAATTACAACTAGCGTAAATACAATCATAAAAAAACACCATTAAAAAAAATGTTGATTTTTTTTTTTGTTTTAAATATTTTAATTAAAACATTGTAAATTTTATTTAAAAAAATCAAAATAAATATTAAAAAAAACAAAATTTCAAAGCAATTATTAAAAAGTTTTAAACCAAGTTAAAAAAAACCTAAAATAAGTCCATGGGGTCTTGGATAGACGGTGATCGGGTGCTCTATTAAGACACTCCTTCATGTGAAGTCACTACTTAAATTCCCCACCCCAATTGGGGTGATATATTAGACATGATGAAGATGTAGTCCTGCCAAGCTTATAAAAAAACGAAAATAAAATAAATTAAAAAATAATAATAATAATAAAATTTACATTAAAGAACTTGAAACAAATAAGATTATATATATATATATATATAGATAGTAGTCCTGGTCGGTATTTTCATTTTGAAAAAGAAATAAAAAAATCGAATTAAAATTTTTCCTTTCAAATTTATTAGGTCGAATGGGCCACTTAGAGGGACCCATAAAGGAGATCATTACTCCTCATTTGGACACACAATTTTGACACATATCCCTGATCCAACGAAATTACAAAAGGGCAAAAATTTTAGGAGGGCCAAAATTATAAGGAGGGCTAATGTTTTAGGAACATTGTTTTTGACAGGGCACTTCATCATGATTTTGGTTATTGGTCTGGTTATTATTATGTTATGTTTAATTTATGATGTATAAATGAATCTAGAAACTCTCTCTCTCTCTCTCTCTCTCTCTCTCTCTCTCTCACATAAGGAAGAACTTTTTTGGGTTTTGTCCTAGTTGTGTACCTAATTTTTTGTCTCTTGTCTCATTATTTTATGGTTACTTTACTGCTCTTTCATGTTTATTAGTTGGTGTTTTATTCTGTATTAATTCCTAGTAAATGATATTGAATTTTAATGCTATGTGAAACTAATGTTTAATTGATCATTGAAGTAGTTATCGGGTGCAAAAAAACCTTATTCTAGTAGGTGACCTAGAAAATCAAATATCTATATATATATAATTTTCTATGTGGTTCATAGACCCCAGAGATTAGTGATTGCTAGATCCACGAAATATTTATACCAAGCAGATCCACCCTAAGGGATCACTTCCTCCTAGCCTAACCACATAGCTTCCAAGAGTGTTAAGAGAATTGAACCCATGACCTCTCAATAGCAAAGGTGCTTTAACGAAGAGGATTGGACTGATTAAGCTAACCCTTGAGGCTATATATATAATGAAAAATAAATAAATAAATAAATAAATAAATAAAATTATGTTAAAATTCCAAAAAAAAAAAAACTGCAAAAAAAAAAATGAAATAAAATTGAAAAAAAGAAAAACAAAACATGCAACATTGTATAGTGGGGGCGATGCCTTTGAACCCCTTGTCTTCCCCTACGACCATTGTAGATAGAACAACCATTTAAAAAAACTTAAAACAAAAGCACTCACTTTTAGTTGGATCTAGAAAATTATGGAAAATTTTAGACGTAGGTGGGGCTGATGCACTTTTCTCGAGTTCAAGCCCATTTCATTGTCCAAAATGCATGATCAACTTCAATGCGATTATGTTTCACAACACAACAATCTTGAAGGTAATAATCATGGCCAAGATAAGTCATTTCTCAACAACCAAACTCTTTAAAAATTTCAAAAACTTTTATTTTCACTTTTAGTCTGTATTCTTTACTAGCTTGTACCGCAAATTTTCATAATAAATTAACTAGTTAACCTTTGGAATTTGAGCATAATATTTATATCTACGCTGAAAGATAAATATTATTGTTTTTGAGCTTCATTACACAATACTTTCATAAGTATATTAAGTATTCTTTGAGAAGGTTAGGTGGGGGGTGAGCGGTGGCAGTTGGTGGAGCACTATGTTATTTTGGGGGTTGTTCAACAAAACATGGTATTTCCACACATGGAAAACACCATAACAAACAAATCACACAACTATATCAAAGATTAACACAATAATACTTATAACTGGTTAAAACCTTTTAAGAGGGAAACAATCCACAACCTTGAAATTCTTGAAAAATTGAGGCAATATATTAATGCAAAAGAAAAATATTGTACATAAGAGTATCTCACAATTGATTTTCAGCTAATGTCCCTCCATCTGATTTAAATGGAGATCATAGACCAGTTGGTTGTTAATTTGTGGGTAAATATCGCCAATAATTTTGATGAGAATATGAAGTGTTGGATTACTTGATGTCTACAACATTTCATTACCATTGGATTATCTAACTACAAATACATCCTAATGCATATTATAGAAACACATTTTTACTTAAAGACACATTTGTCCAAGTTGATCTTATCTAACTTCTAAATTCTAAAATATCCTAACATCTCCTTTTAAGAATAATTTGGGATAGAATTGAAAGATTTACAAAGGCAACACAATAGTAGAAGGAAGGAGACATTAGAGCTAATCCCCCCTAATGACCACTTTTTCAACTTCTAGCATAGATCAAAGTATGGGAAATTTATAGGGAAAAATATCGCTTCAAGAACATGCTCATGAATGAATTTTATAATTAAGTGCATTTGTAGCCAAATATGTTTGTTATGTTGATGTTGAATGAGATCTTTGGCGAGTTTGATGATACTTTGATTGTCACACTAGAGGATGTCCTGATTTTGTTGTTGGAATCCAAACTATGAAAGAACTTATTCAATCCATAAGGCATCTTGACTTGCATTAACAATTTCTTGGTACTTTTTTTTAGCTGAAGAAAGAGTAGTAGCATGTTGCTTGTAACAATCCAAAGTGATAGGTTAGGAACCAAGACTACACACATATTTGGTAGTAAAAATCCTATTGGGGCTTTGTTTTGATGCCTTTTACACTATAAGAGTGCCCCTTTTAACCATTTTTACTCCCTCCTTTAATCTTCTTAGCATTCCTTTTACCATGTCTACTCATTTTTCCAAGAAAAGTATTTTTTAACTTTGAATGACAATACGAGAAACCCCAAAGTACTTCCCCAAATTTCATGCATGGTAAAATGGGTAAATTGTCAACCCTAATTACGGGGCCTCACCCCAAGCGAATCAAAGAGAGTCGAACCCATTATCTTCAACAACTAGCAACAATATCAAAGAACTTCATGTCTAGGTCTAGATCACTTGACCTAACCCTTGGGGTTATTCTAAGGGAAGCATTACAACAAGATGATAATGTATTAAGTTATTAATTTTAATGTTTTTTTCTTATTTTTGATAATTAAATAGAGCTATAGTTGGTTTTTCTAACAATGGTTCTAGATCCTATAATCCAAATATAGATCCAATAACTCCTTTCATCAGTTGGCATACTTGTGCACCTTTAAGAGAAAATATACCATATGGGTTTTTTTTAAATGCCCAAAGATGGTTTTGTGTTGATCAGATGAACTCTAGGCTAAATGAAGGAAACACTATTACGTCATCAAAATTATAGTCAACTGTGTTCCCAAACTAAGGCATCCAACACAAGTTTAGCTTGTTGCTATATGGAAGAGGATATTTTCATGCATTCTATGTCATGAAATATCATGTAATAATTATTTGTGTTCTATCGCTTATCAGTGGCAAACTAAACTTGTAATATGACATTTGTCTCATAACTTCAATTTGAGATTAGTCGATCATATCAGCGTATCAACCCATGAAACATGGGAATTGGTTATGGTTTTAACACCCCCATGTGATTTAAATATGTGATATGTATATAGTGAGAGTTAGTGGTTAGAGTAGAGGATAGATAGTCTGTGAAAATCAAGGAGGATTGAGAGGATATTTTATGCAGAGAGGATCATACTTTTGGACATAAATGTAAACCTATGAAATTGATTTTCATAATATAAAAATGTTGATATTATGAAGATTTCAAGTGACTATTTTGTAGCAATGTAGCTTCTCTTGCAACAAAATCCAGTTTGAAAGGCCTCCCTAATCTGGTTTGCATTGTAGTATATTTCTTTTAGTTAGTTAAAATAGATTTGTTTAGCCTTTGAATTCATGTATTTTCTTTCTAGTCTAGCATTTCGATTCTCGTTATTTAAATTTTTGAATATTGTTTGCAATAATTCACTACATGATTTTATTTTCAATTGTATTGGTTTCCTACAAAATTGGTCACTCACTAAAAGTTGAAGAATATATTTTCTTCATAACCTAATGTGGGAACATTTTTTGTTTTTTAAATCATACAAGGGATTTATCTATGCCTAGAAAAACATTCTTGTAAATCTTAATTTAGTTATCAAATATACCTCTCTATAGCACTATTTTCCATTTGTTTTTTATTGCAAGTGTGTTTCTAAAGCATTGAGTCATAGAAGTTCTTTAATAGTGTAGAAGCCATTAATGTACTAATTTTGTACAAGTAGTGTTGGCATTTAAAATTTTATATTCTTGGATTGATAGTAAAATGAAACATAATTTAAACATATAATTTGTTTGACATTTTTGGTGCCATTGTAGAGGAAATTCTAAAAATAATTAGTGCGATTATTATTTGTATCAACACTTTAAATTTCAAATTTTTTTCTCGTATGTGATTTCTTTTTGGTACTATCATTTTAGATATGATAAAGTAGTGAGTTTTCTAATTCACTGAATCTATAGTATGTGAGTACTGTACAACTAGGGAATGAGAGCACAAGAAGATTTATTGGAAGAGGTAGATTAGTTCCCATTACAC
Source organism: Pinus tabuliformis (assembly GCA_031772625.1). Lineage (NCBI taxonomy): Eukaryota > Viridiplantae > Streptophyta > Pinopsida > Pinales > Pinaceae > Pinus > Pinus tabuliformis. The sequence continues at coordinate 306,635,801 of CM062816.1, read as the reverse complement.
TAGTTATTTCAACAGTCATTACCCCTTCACATACTAACTTGTTGGAAAGAAGATCCATAAGAGGAAGACAAGCAAGTAGGGCTCTAATGAATCAACCAAATATGAGACCTATAGTGGGAAACTCAAGAGGGAAAGGATCTACAAAAAGTAAAATTGTGGGGCCTTTATTTTCTCCAATAGATCCTACAATGAACACAACAATAATAGGAAAACTAAGCAAGAAATCAGATTTTGAAGTGGAATTCAATCCAATTGTAGAACCATAATCTCCACATCCAAGATCCAAGTAAAGCCTATTTGGGTACAAATATGGTAGAAGGCGAAGTTGAGGTGTATTTAAATGGTGAAGGTGAGGTACATGAATATGAAGAAGGGGAAGTGACTTTTTGTTTCACAATTATGGATCCTACCACAATGATACAATTGAAGACATCCCTCCATTAGTTTTTCCTCATTTTCAAGGCATAGTAACAAAATATCTCGCTTCTTTTCTTTTCTGGTTTAGACATCTTGTTTTCTATTTATGATTATATAAATGAAGCATAAAAAACCATTTTTTTTTATACTCTTATAGATTCAGCCTTGCGTTGGTTTATGGGATTGGGAGAAAACACAACTTAGACATGGGATGGAATGCGTAGGACATTCCTTTAAAAATATCAAGAATATTGTAAAGGCAAAGATTTGAGAGAGGAAATTTTTAAAATTACCCAAAAATAAGAGGAGAGCTTAGATGATTATGTTGAAAGGTTTTTGTATAATCTCTACTGATCCAAGTAAAATAGATTATATATGGATACCATTAGAACCATATTTTTGAGGGAATTTTAGATGAATATATAAATATATTTAATTTGATTGGAGTTGGAGATGTTTCTCAACTAACCTATGAAAAAATTAGTGAACTATGCTTGAGGCATTCTCAAAGTCAAGCCATGTTTGGTAAGTAGTTTAGAGACACTTTTTCTAAAGTTACCAAATATGAAACAATTGGAGTAACAAGGGTTGTATTGGGAAATCTATTGGAATTTTAAGACTGGCATTATTGGTACTCTTTTTATTTGCACTTAGACACTTTAAAGATAAAAATAAGTAATTACAAAAGTTATTGGAATCTAATTTCATTTATCTAATTTTGGATAATCAATGGGTCTCACCCATTGTGATAGTGCCTACAAAAAATGGTAAGTGGCAAATTTATATTGATTTTCAAGAACTTAGTAAAGCCACTTTTAAAGACTATTTCCCTCTCCCACTCATCGATTAGGCCTTGGACATGCTAAAATGTAAGATGCATTTTTTCTTGATGGTTTTAGTGGTTACGATTAGATACAAATTGCAGCTAAATATCCGGAAAATATCACATTTTCATGTACATGGGGGCATTTGCTTACAAAGTGTTTCCCTTTGGATTATGCAACAATCCTAATATATTCCAAAGGGTAGCATTGGGAATTTTTTTGATATAATCCATGATTGCTTGGAAGTGTATAAAGACGATTTTACAATCTATGGTGATTCTTCTGGTGAAACACTAGGATATCTTGAGAAAGTTTTGATAATATGCTAAGAAATGAACTTGGAATTGAGCGATGAAAAATTTCATATGTTGCAGACTGAAGGTGATGTTTCTTGGTCATCACATATCTTGTGCATGAATTCAAGTTGATCCAACGAAGATTGAAGCTCTATCAAATCTTTTGGTTCCAAGATATCCAAAGGATGTAAGAACGTTTTTATAGCTTACAAGCTATTATAAGCATTTTGTTGGAAACATAATCCTTTGGGGTTATGTCAACATGGTTTATTCACTTGACCGGAAGGTGGAAACCCTTAAGTGAATGCCAACAATCATGAAAAGTCCAAGAGACCTCTTGGAATATGAAACCAAGGGCCAATGAACTATATTAATATGTACTTCATGTAGTAATATGCAATTCCACAATTATCTAATCCACTGTCTATTTTTGTGTGTGAGTTTAACATGGTATTAGAGCCACAATGTGTGGCCTTTCCTAACCACTAGTTTTGTGGTGCTTTCTTTTCTGGACACTATAAAACCTACTCAACCTCTCCATATTTTGTTTATATTAATTAGAAACATCTCCATGTCTTTGATTTGTTGAATGTGTCTCGTGAGTCATCCCTTTATGTTCAAGAATATTAATACATGCTGGTCGTAAGAGCAGGTATATCTCTATGATATTTGACACCTGCCCCCCACTCTATCTAGTTGCATTAGTTCTAAGGTGATCACTAAAAAAATTTGTTTACGTTCCAACTATTTTGAAAATTTTTCTGCAATCATGTCGACCTATTATTTTTCCATTTCTCTGCCATATCTACCCCATTGGTCTGACCTAACTCTTTCCTTTTTTGTAATCTTATGATCTTTCACGTGGCACACATCTACACCAAACTATTTACTTGATGCATTCTCTAAATCTAACATTCGTTTCATTATGCCCATGTCTATTTGATTTGTAGATGCCCTTGTCCCTAATGACTTGCGGGCCTAACAACTTTCTTGTAGCTCCACTTCTCATTTGGCATGCGATCTACGTATACAATCCCAAGATTTTACACCTTCCCCATCAAGCGTGTAGTCCCAAAAGGTTACGCCTTCCCTGTCCAACATGGGTTTAGAAATGGAAGGGGAGAGTTTCTCTTTGGATTACATTTTGAAGAGTTATTTGACATAGGGATGACAAGCCAAGTAGATAATTCAAAATCTGATAATATATTCTCATTTTGGATGAAGATTTAAAGTCATGGCATTTGGAGTTTCATGCATGACATTCTCTACTCGATGAAGATTTTGTAATTTGTATTTCTTTTAAAAAGAATCAATAAAGGACAACCCATAACCAACTTGTTCTTGGAGTTTTCTAGAAATGGAACGTAGGCGTTGGGAGAGATACTTGCAGTAGGGTGAGAATTCTGGCAACAACAATTCTCTGGGAATTGTAAAATTTTGACTATCATGGGTTCAACCTACAAATGGACTACTGTGGAATATCAACCTGCATATGAGACTAAAAATGATAATTAAGCATCAACAATCCTGAAAATGCCTTTGTAAACAATGATTCTCTATTTCTTAGGTTTTATTTCAAATATTTCAACCCATTTCACTATTGAACACCAATTCATTCAAGATTCATTACATCTCCACAAACAGGTTGTAAGTATCTCTGCATCTAGGCTATGTTATGTATGTGGAGACTGGGCGCCACTATAAAGGTCATCACCTGTGTTTGCAGGAGTGAAGCAAAGGTGTGAGTGGGAGATTTTGTGAACTAGGACTTGTTGCATGTGAGAATCATACTATGAGATATCAGTTGACATCCACCATGGACACAATTGCATCAATTGACATTGTTTTAGGTAGGAATCAACTATAAACATCAACATTCACTATCCTATTGAAAACTATAATTGTTTTGAACAGAATATTATGAGACCCCTACTGCGACATTTGATATTCTCAGATTATAGACTTTGACCATCATACATCATTTCGGCCTAGAATTATTATCAATACGATTGTGGAAAACATTTTCATTATACCCTGACGGGGAGGACAAGTCAAGGTCTAGTTTCTTTGACCCACAAGGCCATATAAATTTCCTCGTCTCTGCAAATTTTAACAATGTAGAGGATTTTTTCCAAATGACTCTTATTAATTTCCATTTCTCTCCATCTTATGAAAAGTAGAGCTACTTCAACACCCTTTTGTTGTAAGTGCATGTATGACATGTCCTTGCTTTGTGTTGATAGATTGAATTGAAGCAATGTTAGTTAAAGTTGTTTTCATTAGTATTTTCCCCTTCATCCTTTTGAATACTGTACCTTCATCATTTGGATAATTGAGGATTCAAAGCATTGACTACACTCATTCTTTCATTCAACTTGAGTTGTTTGGAAAATATCTACAATTGTTATGTTATTAGAGTTACTAAATATTATGATACACTATTTTGTTGACAACACAATCAAAATTAGTAAAACCACTTTTGCGGATATTAAAATAAGTCTACAAGATGCACAAGATAAGATTGAGTTTCTGTAACTCAAATATTAGCTCCAATGAGATGAACTACATCAGAAGAGTCATCATTCTGAACTGGTTCTTGTTCAGAACAATTCCTTTTTTTTTGAGTCTGAAGTTGAATCTCATCAATAGTTAGAAATTGTTTATATCAACGAGACAATTTCAGGAGAAGATTTGCATAAATATGCAGAGGTTTAGGTTGCACTTCCCAAGCCCATCATCAAACCTTCGGAATAACTTATTAGCAAAAAGAACAAAATTGATCTTGGATATGACAAGGATGTGTCCTTTCATATTTCAAACTACTCTAAACCCATCCGATTTCATAGTGTCGAGTTTATTTAGGATGGTTCATCTTCACTTGCTCCTCTTTGACAACCACTAAGTCAGGTTTTCAAATGCCAACATTGTTATTGGGTTGGCCATGTGAAATATGAATGTTTTGATCTTCACCCTTGTGAGCATTGTGGCAAATATAATCAACATTTAAAGAGATGTTCTCGACATAAGGATCCTGCAAGAGATAACATTCACCTTGGATGGATTTCTTCTTAGAAATGGTCTTCAATAGCCAAGAAGATATATTGGTCATACCTTGGAGTTCATTCTCAACCATTGAAACGCCTTGAAGTGGATATATATTCATCTTCTCACCTTGTATTTGACAGAAGGGAATTGATGTTTAACTACTAGCTTCAAAGAAATATCGAGAGAACCTGAGCCACATCCTAAACCAGAGCCAACTGCCAAAACCTAGAGCTAGAGTCATCTAGTGCCAAAGTCATAATTGCAACCAAAGATAAATTGATTTTCCATGAGCATGACATCGTTGGTGGCCTTCCTTAAACTACCAACTATAGAAGACTTCAAATTCTACAACTCATCATCAGGGAGCACTTCCACTTTGCATAAGACTTAAACCTCTATCCAGATTCAAAATTGTTCTAGGAACTTCTTTGAGCCTAGTTCTAGAGTTGGTGGTCAGCCTTAAACTATCATCAATAGAAACTTTGGGTTCTTCTACCTCATTTGGTTTTTGGTTCTCCTTAAACCACCTTTTCTGAGAGCACATCCAATGATTGGCTTCCATGCATTTTTGTATTTTATCTCTCTTCTTGGACTCATATCCACCCCTTTAGATTAAGTGGGGGAATGATGGAAACATAATCCTTTGGGTTTATGTGAAATTGGTTTATTCACTTGAGAAGAAGGCGAAAATACTCAAGTGAATGCCAATAGTCATGAGAATTCCAAGAAACCTCTTGGAATATGAAACCAAGGAAAAATAATTTGTGTACATCTGGTAAGTAATATGAAATTCCATGATTATCTAATCCACTGTTTATTCTTGTGTGTAAGTTTAACACATTTCATAGAATTTTTTTCAAGAATAACTGTTGCTTTGTTTAAGTTTCTTACTAAGAATACTAATTTTTCTTGGGATGTACATTGTATAATTGCTTTTGAGACATTAAAGGAGAAGCTTTATATGCCACTTTTTCCTATAGGACTACATGGAGAAATACAACCAAATTCACACCTTATGAGTTGGTGTATGAAAAACAAGTTCCTTTGTTGATCTAATTTCAAGTGAAAACCTTAAAAAATGTAGGTTAGTTAGGTGAAAATCTCTCATATGCTCAATAGCAAAGTATGACTCAGATTAATGATATGGATGAAATGTGCTAGGATTCCATTCAACAAACCACTCTTATCCAACAATAGAGAATGAAGTGGCATGAAAAATTCATTTGGAAGAAGAAATTCAAACAAGGAGATTTAAATTTAAAAATTTAAAGGGGAATATCACTACTCAATAACTAGGCCCCTATGAAATTGAGATTGTCTTTCATAGTGGTTACATAAGAATCAAAACTATTGAAGGAGAAGGAATTTTTTTCTTGGTTAATCCCATAGATTGAGATTGTATTAGTGGCATGTGACCAGGGAGGAATTCAATCAAAATGTATTACAACAATATGGGATGGTCGTAGAAAGTAGGAAGAACCCCCAACTTGCTTCCACCTAAGCTTTATTATTTTTTAATTGTTAAATAATAATAGTAATAATAGTAATAATAATAATAAATAAATAAATAAATAAAATTAAAATTAAAAAATTACCAATGAAAAGAAGAAGAGATAAAATATATAGAAAAATAATGAAGATAAAAATAATGTTTAGCTGCAAAAACTAGTCCTCTGGCACACTTGAACATGATTTTTTTTTGGAAACTAGTGGGAAAAATTCACAATAAGCAATTATTTCAGTCCCTTCAACAATTGCATGATCTTTTAGTCCTTCCATTTATACAACAATCCATTTGTTTCAGTAGTCACAGTTCAACATTTATTTTCAATATTCTATGTTGTAGAAGTAAGAGTTTTAGATCATATACAATAGATTACATTTCTTCTTGCATCCTAAGATCAAATAATGAATTAGATGTATTTCATTGTCCACTTTTCAATTCTGTAAATTTCCAACAACAATTTATGCTTGCATTCAACATCAATCATTAATTCAACCTTCATAACTAGCCAATGGTTTTTAGAGCATTCATATTTGAACTTTCAACATGAGGTATTTACAATTCAATTACACAAGCCTCCTTTGTTGTTGTAACTAAGAGAATATCAACACTCCAACATTCAAAATTTGAGTCCTACAGATGTTCACAACCTTAGATTGGTTCAACAATAGCCTCAACATTTTTTTTTTCTCCATCATTTTCATATTTGCATTGTTCCACTAATGGCCAAGAAATCCTATAACCATTACCTTCATCAATTAATAGATTATTATAATGGTTACCATGTGTTTCATAACACAAATTTGGAGGCTTTCTTTGCAACCCAAATTTGTTTTTATGGTATGCAACCACAGTTTTAAAGTCTATCGGTGCCCAAGCAACTCACAACCTACTATTTAAGCCATCTAATTGGTCTTCTTCAACAACATAAGTTTCTTTTTTTCCCAGATTTGGCATCAACAATCAAAATCATCCTTGATCATTATCAATATCAGAATTTAAACCTATTTTGGTATAATTCATGGGTTCTTAGATTTTATCCCTCACTTACATGTTTACATTCCTCAAATTACATCATAAATGACTCTATAGGTGCCATTCACATAAGGTAAACACATTTTCAAGGTTCTTTAAGTTATCAGAAATATGGGAAAATTATAAGTAACTATCACGAGATTTGGTTTCCTATGTTTTTGATTTGAGCATTAAATGATATGACTTCATCCCTTATCCTAATATCATTCCCTTTTCTTCCTACCTTTTTAAATTATGAGTTCACCACCCATCTCTCACCACATTATCATTACCATCAATCGATGATTTTCATGCATTACATCCTATTGAATGTAGCCTTCCTTAGCTATAATTATCCCTTCCTCATTTCAAATACTATATGTGATTTGAAATGAGTGGTATGACTAAAATAACATTCAATGTTCAAGACATTCCCTTATCCTTTGTCCTACACACTTTTCTCACTGACAATATTAAATACTAAGAGGAAAAATACTTCAACAAAGCTTCCACACTAAGAATTTTGCATCAAGGGTAAATAAAGTGTTGTAAGAAAAGATCATGCATGAATGGTGATGCCAGATGAGTATTCAAAGTTTAATGCATACAAACTTGTTTTTTGGGAAGTTATGTGGTATCCCTTTTTCCAAAAATTCCAAGGACATAATGGTTGGGTAACCCAAGCTTTTGCAAAGGGTTTCAATGGAAAGGTAACCACAGTTGGTGACTTTGTCATCAAAGTCTCTAAAGACTTAGTGGCTTGAGCCGCTAGTTTACCTCAAATAGGAAAATGATAATTGAAGAATAAACATATTGAGAAAGGGGTATGGGTTAATTTCTATTCCTAACTCAACAAAATCCTAATTGGATGAAAGGAGTGTTGAGGGTATAGATAGAGGAGGAATGGAAAAACATGTTGTTTGTTTTGCATAAGTACATTACATGCGAAGGAATGTATGGGGTTACATTCTTATATCATATTCACTTGCTATTACATTTTGAAGAATATGAAAAAGTCAAATTTCCTTTCTATCTTTGAAAGAGTCCCGATAAAATGGCAAAGCATATTTAATGAAACCTTTAAAATATAGGCTTATAATTCTACATCATCACTAATATGTAAATTTTTGTGCATATTCCACTGGACAATTTGTCACGACATATATGAAAAATTATACTTAAAAATATGAAATATATGCTGTGATGGTTTATCTCTCTTTAGATTTATGGATATGTAAATTGTTGTTTATTGTAGATGCATGAAAATTATTATTATACGAAAAATAGAGAATAATGAAATAAAAAATCATAAACCACAATTTGACACAAGATATAACTTGGGAAACCTTATTAGGAGAGAATTGAGTTGGAAGGTGAGGTTGCTCTTCTCTCTTTATTTGAATAGAAAATGATTGTGAGTACAAATAAGTAAGCCCTATGGCCTGTGGGCTATTACAATGCACAAATCTTTTGTGCGTGATCTCTCCCTATCCATCTCAATTACTATGCTCGTTTATGGAACAAATGCACTCGAAAAGAATGATACCCTTTTCCCTCCTAGTGGCCCAGTTAACACAACCCGATTTATTGGTTAGGTTTGACTCTCTCAAATCTTAATCAAAGTTACAATATGGACTCCTTTAGCGTCTTCTTCATCATAATAACATGGCTATCCCCTCCATGAGTTATGGGGGTCGACATGGCATCCACTCGAATTATGGGGGTGAAAACAAGTTCAACTAATATGGATTGGATCATTATACTGCTTTTCATCCATCTAAATGCTTTCAAAGTGGAAAAGGTGGAGGAATCAACTCACATTACCATTTTCACTAGTGGGACCCAATTTGGAAAATTTGGTTTTTAAACCTTTTAGGAGAATTTTGAAGCATCAAACAATGTTTTTTTGGGGTAATAATTTTCTTCTTTAGTGCATCAATTTCTTTCTTCATATTCTACACACAAGGATCTTTCCAACGATGCAAAAATCACCTCAATTAGAGTATGTATGCAAAAGTTATGCCACTTAAAAGTTGACCTAACTGTTTTCACAACCATAATTTGAGAGGATGCTACTTCAGCCCCCATTATACATGAGAAAGGGGCTAGACATATGATTATTATGAAGAATACTCTGGAGGAGTCTATATTTTAACTTTGGTTAAGAGATGAAGGAGTCAAACCTAACCACTAGGAGGCTATCATGTTATATTGTAATTGGGCCACTAAGAGAAAAATGGTTTCCATTATTTTCAAATACATTTATTCCATAGATGATTAGAAATAATAGAGATGGATAGAAAATAGAGCACACATAGCAGCCCACAGATCACATGCCATATTTCTTTGTACTTGCAATCATTTTCTATTCAGAGAAAGAGAGCAACGCAACCTCACCTTCCAACTGGGTTTTCTCCTAGGAGGGTCTCCCAGGTTATATTTGGTGTCAAATCATGGTTTGTGAGTTTTTATTTCACTATGATATATAATTATAATTTGCATGCATACATAATTAACAATAATATATAGATCCATAAATATAAAGACAAACAAAACCATAAGAGTGTAGATTTCATATTTTTAAATATAGATTTATTAGATCTATTCTAATGAACTCTCAAGTGGAATATCATGGCCGAATAATATATGAATAACCCTCTTGATCCTACAAAGGAGAGGTTTGTGCGGCTGAAAGAATAAGTTGTAGATATAAGCCGTAATGTGAATCTCCTCATGTCGGCCCTAAACAATAGTTCAGGCCACTCACAAAAGATGGTGGTTCTAATACAAAGGGAAGATCTAATGGGAGATTAGGAGATTGGGGATGAATGGAGAACTAGTTGATGAAAGGACCAGAAAGAGATTAACCTAGTTTGAGTGTCATGAACCATTCACAGTCCCAGTTCAAAATGGAAGCAAAGGTCAATATCAAGTCAATCAAGGTGATACCAATGCTCTGAAGCTAAATCACTAGTTAGAACAATTAGAAGTATATTTTAGTTTTCATCATATTGATTAAGAACAAAATATTTCATTTGTTCAATGAAATTAGACGGCATGCCCTGAACTAGTGGGAAAATTGTCATAACTTTCATTTTAGGAATCCAAATTGAATTTTTTTAAAAGTGAATGAAAGTGTGCAAAATTTAATTTCTCGGGTAATATTTTCAAGGATGAATACTAAATAGTGATACGTGGAATTCCGTACAAGTTCGATCTACTGATTCGTTCCATAAGCAAGTCATTTTGGGAGATCTAACGTAACTTTATTTTGAAGACTCCAACATTGGTATGACTTGTGGAATTGGAAAGAATATTCATAGGGATACCAAAATAAGGAATTTGATACGCTAGGAGACAAAAAATATAGAGATACAACAGTTTCAAAATCAAGATCCAAAAAGCAAGAAAAAAGGTGTGTATTTTTTAAATTTACATAGCTTTTGTTTGAAAAATTAGTCAGAAGTGATTCAAAAGGAATAATAAAGTATATATATCATTATTTGGTTCCAATATTCATCGCAATGGAAAAATGGATACTCCCAGTAATCAACCATAAAGATCTACTATGACACATGAAGAAGAGGAAGAAATGCAACATGATATATCAAAATTGCGAGACTAAGTGCAAAAAGTTTCGCTCTCGCAAAGAGTAACAAAAAATGAATGTTGGGAATGGGATCCACCAAGGATAGTTTTGGGGCTAAAAGCCCATGTTTTGGGTCAAATTTTTTAATAAAGTTGTAAAGTCTCTGCATTTTGTGGTCGCGGAGGGTGAAGGTGTCATGAGTCATAAAGGGTTGTCCGCCCTTATTTTGTAAAGGAAAGTCGGCTGTAAAGATCTACCCATGGTCCACAGGCCATGGGATTGTATAAAAAGAGCTAAGTAAGAAAGCTCTAAGTAGTAATAAGTTTTTGGTAGAGAAGTAAGAAATCTTGAGCGATAAGGAGGAAGTATTTAGAATTCTAACTTTCGGGTCGTAGCGTAGGTAGAGGCTCTGCAGCTGAGTGCGCAGAGGCCTAAGGTAAAAGTTTGTAGCTGAGTGCGCAGACCCTTGCAACTGTGTGCACAGGGCAAATAGAGTCTGTAATCATATGAAGATATCAATGAAGAGAAGAATTCTACAAATTCTGTGTCTTTGTTTCTGGTTAATGCATCTTGTCTTATTGCATATGAATTTCATTTACAATGCTTATGTGATGCGCGAATGTATGTAATTACATTGGTTAATTGAACACAAGTAAGAATATCTGTTTACATGGTGCTAACTGTGATTGTTTAGTAAGATAAAAAAGACACATAAGGTAATTTGGGAATTTTCATGATACGCTGCTCTAGCAGAGCGAAAGTACCTGAACCACATGTAAGGGATTCACGAAGGTCAATCGTACTCCTTCACGAAGGTACTGAAGGGTGGAATACAAAGCTAGACAGATGGAGCCCTAGAACTTAATGACCTGCATGGAAGAAGGAATAAGAGGAATAAACCGACATCATGACCATAGTAGGGTGCAGAAACTTGGTTCCAGCATCCCCCCATACTGCTTCGGGTGAGACTTCAGTCCGCGCTCCATGGGATGATGTTGAAAGGGCCAGTAGTGTAGGGATTTGTTTGGCTAACTAACGCTGAACTTGGGTCAGGCCCCATGCAGCCAATAATGAATTAGAAGCGATGATGGATGTTAAGTTTGATGGTTTAGAAGTAAAAATAAAAAATGGACATGGAAGGTTTGAAAGATGGTTTAGAAACAAAAAATGGAAGGTTTGAAGGATGGTTTAAAAACATAAATGGAAGGTTTAAAGGAAGGTTTGGCAAAGTTGCTACAAGAAATGCTTCCTAGTGGCGACAAGGTATTCCATGAAACTCATGATAAGAAAAAAAATAATATGAATCATGATTTTAGAGACTCTAACTTTGGGTTGAAGACCAACCACATTCCAAATATTGATATGAGGAATTTTGACGACAATGATCCAGTAACATGGATACTACAGATGGAGAAATAATTTGATCTACATGAGGTGCAACACACACAAAAGGTACACATTGCATATTTATATTTAGAACCCAATAAGTTTGTGTGGTATCGATGACTTTGCGCTCATAAATATCTTGTAACTTGGTCAATTTTTACGGAGGAATTGATATCACATTATGATGATAGAAAGAGCAACACCTTCTTTGGTAAATTGATAAATCTAGGAAAAAAGGTTTAATGGTGGAGCACATTGAGGACTTCCAAAGATTTCATATCAAGGTAACTGATATTCCTAAGGAGCATATGATTGATGTCTTATAGGAATACAAAGGATAATATCCAACATGAGGTTTTCCTTTGGGAACCTAAGTCATTATAAAATCATTCATGGTGGCAAAAAAAGTTGAAAGAAAAATTATGGCAACAAAGAGGTCTACCAGTCACAACTATAAAGATGGAAGTGTTGTGGTTCCTAGCTTCCCACAATCTATGATGTTTTTTTTAACAAGATTGGATAGTGGATATATTACCAAAATTTGTGGTGGAGCAAGCTCCTATTACAATCGACTGTAGCATTGAAGGAAACTAAGCATTGATATGGGAGCACAATCCCTTATCCTATGCCTGTATTCAAAATTTCATAGATTTTTATGGCTATTCTTGAGTACTACCTAACATATTGACCTACTAATAAAGAAAATTTACATAACATTGATTCTCTGATAATTTTTCATGGCTTGTAAACTGACTGCTCCTGAGAAGGCTGTTTCTTCTTGTCATAGTTAACAGAGTTCTCGCCTTCTTGACTCATGGTATTGTTTTTGAAGTATGTCACTGCCTCCTCTAAGTGCTTGCATTTAGTTTTAAGAGCCACGATCTCTTCTTTCTGCATTTCCATGTTCCTTTTCTGATAGCTATACTCCATTCTCATTTCAGACCCGATATCTTTCAGTGACTGTTGTAGTCGATTAATCATAAATTTGTTCACTTTGCATGCTGGGCGTGCATCATTCCTTGCTGCCTTTTCAATGGGGTTGAATTCCATTTGATTTGCTTTCCTCTTATTCCTCTTGAGCTGCTTGCTGTTCCTTGTGTTTTTGTGCTTCCTGTGCCTTGTGTTACATGAAATATTCCTTCTTTTGCTGTAGCTGCCTAAATGCCTTTTGCTCTGCTCTTTATTGCTTGCTGAGGGGAATATTACTTGGTGTTCCTGAGGGTGACAAACAGGGAGTGGCACTATGGGGGAGGGAGTAAAAATACGAAGTTAATCACTAGTGAAGGAGTGAGTGAAGGTTTACACAATGACTGGCCTGTAAATGGCTGGGAGATTGAAGGATAAGACGCTATGCAAAGATGGTGGGCAGTGAAGAGGGGACGAGTTGGGATTTAGAGAAGGCAAGGACACTTGTAGTAGGGCAGGGGATGTGAGGAGTGGATGAAGCAAACCAATTTGCCTGGGAATGGAGCTGCAGGGGATGTTACAGTTCCGGATGTATTTGAAGAGGCTAAGAGTTGTCTGAAGCCTTTTACTGATGGGATGGATTGCTGCATGGTTCCTGTGAACATGATCACAATCGTCCTTGCTGCCAGAACACTTGTGATTTTTTGATATTCTATGATTTTTCCTCTGGATTCTCGTGATCCTCTTCTTGTTTTTGCAATGATATTCTTTTTTTTGAGATCTTGTTGCCTTTTATTTAATTTCTTTTTGGAAAACTTGCTGTTTCTTCTTTTTGAGAGGATTCATGCTTGTTATCTTTTGGATGGACTTATTGGATAGAGGTGTGGTATTCCTCTTTGTTTTCCCGAATGCTCCCTTAAGATATTTTTACAGCTTGATTAGCGAAATAGTCTGTCTGTTGGTTATGACTTCGCAAAACATGTGTGAAGATCACATCTCCTGAGCCTTCTAAATTCTTCCTGATTCTCCTGTATACTCTATTCATGAATTCATTGTTGGGATTTTTGTGAAGAGCCATTGCCTCTATTATTATGGCTGAGTCTCCTATTATAATGGGGTCTTGTATCATTCTTTTTTTTATTAGTATTGTTCCCATTAACAGGCTGTGGGCTTAAACCTTATTATTTGAAACTTCTCCAAGTCTCCATTCATATGTAACATTTTATTTCCCACCTGGATCAAGAATAATCCCCCCCGCCCCTGCCTTCCCAGGATTATGTTTTGAAGCCCAATCAAAGTAGAGACGATGTCTTCTCTGATTTTTTTTCCATGTTGCGAATTCTTCTTCACTCAGTCTCATTTTCCAGCTATGTTCTGAAGTTTTTGTTAGACTCTCTCATAAAACAATAATAAATCCATTAATTAATTAAATATTCCAAGTTAGCAATTTGTGCCTAACTCTTGGGTTGTTCCTCTAAGATAGGAGTTAGTTTAGGTAACTCCTATATTGGTGTGTCTGGTGAGAAATTATCTCAACCAAAGGAGAAATTATCTCAACCAAAGGTGTCTAAGATAGCACGCACTATCTTGAGAACACTGTCTCTCATCTATTTATTTGTAACACTATATTCAATTATTTTTGTAATGTATGAATGAGAGAGAATCATGAGGCTTCAGCCTTTTTCTGCCATATTTTGTGTCTGATTTTTATATGTGTTTTTCTGTAATGTGTCTGAGTTAATCTCATTCTTCAATATGTGGTATAAGAGCTACAAGACCAAGGGACCTGTACACCGATTTGAAAAGCGTGAAGTACGTGAAGCTGTCACGTGGTTTGGAGGGCCAATCGCGCCGACTTAGCCGTGGATCTGATGCTAGCTGCTTCGATCGAGTCTGCGGTGGAGTAATATTAGTGGTAGCCCGGTGTAGACGAGGTGAAGGAGAATCGATCTGGACACTGTGAGGAGCTCAGACAGCGTCGAGTGAATGTCGTCTCTGAGAGTGAGCATCCCATCTGGCAGCACACCGTGTTTGGTAGCCTGGGTTCTGCGTTAAATATTTGTAGAGATTTTTGTACGAGAGAAGATTCATCGGGTATGTATTGTCTCAGTTTCACGATTTCCTAAGCTAAATATATTTTTCAGCTGGTTCAATGCAGAAACCTTATCATCCTCAAGGCAACCACTAGAAAATGCTTCAGTCGCATAGGCTCTATAAAGCTGCCTCAACTCATCAATCTTTCGGTCACTGTCATACTCACCACCTAGTACAGAAACAGATCCGATGCCTGGAGGAAGTCTCTCCTTATCACCATTGTTTTTCAAATCTGTGAGAGCTTGATTGTATGCCAAAAGTTTATTGAGCTCCTCTGTCACCTTTAATGCTGATCCCCTTACTCTTCCTTGAGATTTCATAACCTCCAGTGCCGAAGAAATGTACTCTTCTATATGTTTTTGAGTATAGTCTCTAAACATATCAGCAGCAATCTCATCAGGAAGTTTAAGTTTAAGTTGTGCCTCCCTCAAATCCATGAGGTTTTTTTTTGGGAAGAAATCGATGTTATTGTGAGAAGAGCTTGTAGATTCATCATATTCGCAGTTACTGTGTGTGAAATCAAAACTTGTAGATTCATCATATTCGCAGTTACTGTGTGTGAAATCAAAACTTGCTACACTCTCATCAGATTCATCACCGAGTTCACTCAATTGATGATCAATGCGCTGCTCCTCAGCAATTCGCTTAATATGAGGATCCAGAGCCTCTAGAACAGCAAGACCCTTTCTAAATAACTGTAACCGTGCTGTATGGTGCCGTGTTGTCTGAATTAGAAGATAGCGTGACTGTCCTTGCTTTAGTGACATCAACCGACAGACAAGGAATGTCACTTGGTCATCATACTCTTCTTTAGTTGATTTTAACTGCTGGGCTGTAAACAAATCCACTTTAGAAGTATTTGATTTTCCTTTGGCTGGATGTCCTCATATAATCATACACTTTCCTTTGCTCATAGCACTGGTTTTTAAATTCCTCTCCGCTTTAATCCTGTGACTCAACACAGACTGATTAGCCGAAATAGGCTGCGACTTCAGTTCCCGCATTCAAAAAGGCCGGTCATAGCAGGTTTTCTCAACGTCGGCTGCTGGGAGACACCTCGAATTGCATTCAGAAGGTGCAGGTCTGTTCTTGCACCAATGCTTAAATCATCTGTAGTCGCAGACATTGCAGCACGTCTTCAGAAGACTCCAGAGCAGGTAATTTTATGGTGGGGAGCTATGGATGCCGCATGTATTTGATCTCTTCAACAAGTTTTTGAAGGTGTGATTTTCGTGGTTTTCGTTACAAACAATGCAACAACAAAAGATTGGAACAAAAGTCGAAATCTTCCCTCAAGTCTGTGAGACTATTGATTGGCTGGAACGCCTTTTGGTGACTGAATTGTGTCGTGGGATTAACTTCTTCGAAGTTGTAGCCGAGGATAATGGTGTTTGGCGTGAGGACAAAACACATTTTGAAGTAAATGAAAAAAGGTATGTGTGAAGCTTGGAATTACATGGATAAATGTAAAGTTTAAACAAATACAACCGTAATTCACTTTTGATAAAGTGACCTTAAAACCATTAAAGTGTTTTATGGACCTTTAAAAAGGAGTATATTTTGTAATGAAGCGTGGTAATTTTTAATATATGATGAGAGATAGTAAGTGGAATGTGAGAGAATGAGTGGGGGTGAGAATGAAGTTTAACCCTTAATGTTTCATGAAGTTTAATGGGTTAGAGTTAGTGGAGAATAATATTTGGGATGAAGAGAGAATTAATGGTGAATATGATGAGAGATGAGAAAGGCTACTTTAATTTTTGAAATCTTTGAAGTGATAGATTTTTCAAAGGAGAGCTCATTGATGTAGGAGGTTGAGTCAGGTTTTTGAACTCATTTCTTCCAAATTTGTGAGTGTCAAATTCTCATTGTTTGAGAAAGATTTCATGGCAATGTTGTAAAAGATGAAAGGTTGATGATCTCAATACTCAATAAAGACATATTATTTGTGGTGATTGTGTCCTAGATCCGCCCGAAATTGAATAAGGGGATCTTAGGTACACCATGTGTATTTGTGATGGCGAGTGTTTTTATGGCTTCATGTTGTTGCTTATGATTTGTGTCTAGTTGTGACACATAAATGATCGTATTTACCACACACATAAAGTTCAATGCAAGCAAGCACAACACTTGTAAAAGAATAGCATCAAGGAAGGACAATTGAACTCGACACTTGCATCTGTGCAAATACAACTCATAATCCTAGATTGTCAACATCAGCATTCTACATCAACAAGCAACTTCACTTAATCAAGTTAAAGCATTTCAAAGCAAAGTCTACATCAACATTCTTGCAAACAAATTTAAGAACTTGTGAATCAAATTCCAATTACATTGCATTGTACGGGTGCATTCTCGGTTGAAACCGACACTCATGTTTTGATTTGATCAGAAGTCCAGCACGTCAATTCTCTTCAACTTAGTCAAATTAAGACAAGTGAATTCCTTGTTTTATGTGAGTCATTAAAATCATTGTAAGCTTTTTGGGTGCATTTTTGACAGTGTTCGACACCCTGTCCATGAGTTTTAACTCCTACAGCAACCAAAAACAAGTTCAACTCTAACACCAATCAAGCAAGTTGAGTTCATCATCAAGCGAGCATGAATTCCAGAAAGTTCTAACAAGTGTTCTCAGCAAGTACAATAAGCCACAAATCAAGCGAGCGTGCCATTCAAGTCTCATAACAAGTGAGCCTGTCATTCAAGTAAAGTGAAACAGTTCAAAGCACGACATCTACGACAAGAGAGCCTGACTTCAAGTGAGCAAGTTCAGATGGCGCAGCATATTCAGTTGTTAAACATTCTTCACGGTTTGATCATCTCCAGTGATGAAGACATGGTGCACGTCAGCAAAAAAACTCTTGCTGATATTTCACGGCATCTACATCAAACGCATGAAACCATTGAGTTTCTTGAACTTGAGTCCCAACTTCAAAGGAATGAATTGCAAGAAAAGAGTGATACTTTCAAGTCTTTGAACCATCCAGATGATAAGTCATTCATCCCAACAACTTCAAGTGTCGAAGTTGTTCATGATCAAATTCAAATTTCTTCCAAA
This sequence comes from Pinus tabuliformis, assembly GCA_031772625.1. Classification (NCBI taxonomy): domain Eukaryota; kingdom Viridiplantae; phylum Streptophyta; class Pinopsida; order Pinales; family Pinaceae; genus Pinus; species Pinus tabuliformis. Next base: position 306,617,668 of record CM062816.1, on the reverse strand, counting down.
CCCATCATCAAGCCCTGGGAAGAAATTCAAAATAACAAGACTAGACGTGGCTTAGGATATGTCCCTGATGACACCAACTTACAAATCCCAGATTATTCCAAGCCAATTAAGTTTGTGAGTGCAGGATTTCTTGAACCACTCACCTCAGCAGGTTCTGAGAAAGTTGTAGACAAACAAAATTGCATGCAACCTGAAGTTCATGTTCAACCGAAATGCTCTCATTGTCAAAGAGCCGGTCATATGGAAGATCAATGTTTTGATCTCCATCCGTGTTGCCATTGTGGCAAGCACAATCATTCCTCAGAAAAATGTCGCAACCAACAAAAATCTGGCAGATTGAAGATCCATTATGAATGGATTGATCCTTGGGATTGGTCATCCACAGTCAAACGGTTGTCTCAGTTCTACAACCGACTACATTCACACATAGTGCAGCCAGCAGTGAACCGATGATGGTACTCTCATGCAGTTGAATGAGGGAGTAAAACAGTGAAACTCTCCTACACCTGAAGGGGGGGAGTTCAAATATATTTTGGAGAAGATTGTCTCTCCTTTCAGCTGACAAAGGGGGGAAAATGTCAATGAAATTGACAAGTGATTGTCAGATTGAAAGTCTCGACAACGTCAGCGAAGTAGCCAGTGGGCATCTTCATCAGCCAGTGTGCATTTGTCATCAGCAGTGAGCATCAGCAAATTCGCCAGTGGGCGATCGACAACCAAAGCAGCAGTGAGCAACTTTCATTATAGCAAAAACAACATTGAGTTGTTTTTCGACATCTTCAGCCAGTGGGCAATCATCATCAAATTGTGTCAGTGGACACCGGATGCTGTTTTCAAGCAAAGGAAAGTTGGATCCTTTTGCGGCTTGGCACATGATGGAGTTGTCAAGCGTCCCTCTGAGATGAATCAGTCATGCAGTTGACTCAGTCTCTTCATTTTGTGGTTTGTTCAGCATCCAGATTTGGCGGTTTTTTCAGGCGATGTTTTTGAGGATCAACATGAGAACTTGGAAGATGGTTCTCGTTCTTGGATTTATCATTGAGGGGGGGAATGTTAGACTCTCTCATAAAACAATAATAAATCCATTAATTAATTAAATATTCCAAGTTAGCAATTTGTGCCTAACTCTTGGGTTGTTCCTCTAAGATAGGAGTTAGTTTAGGTAACTCCTATATTGGTGTGTCTGGTGAGAAATTATCTCAACCAAAGGAGAAATTATCTCAACCAAAGGTGTCTAAGATAGCACGCACTATCTTGAGAACACTGTCTCTCATCTATTTATTTGTAACACTATATTCAATTATTTTTGTAATGTATGAATGAGAGAGAATCATGAGGCTTCAACCTTTTTCCGCCATATTTTGTGTCTGATTTTTATATGTGTTTTTCTGTAATGTGTCTGAGTTAATCTCATTCTTCAATAGTTTTTTTCCTTTGTCCTGTTTGACCATTGTTATTTATTATGGCTTTGTTGAGCCAATATTTCTCTTCTTGTTGAAGAGTGTTGTAGTCTATTGATGATGTTCCCTTAACATTTAGGATTTTAGAAGTTAAACCCCAAGTTTTTGAGAGGGTTTTCCCTATTCTTGGAGTCTGGGTTTTGAAAATGATTTTATTTCTCAGCAACCAAATTTGCCAGCAAAGAACTACTGGGATGCATTTCTAGATCCTTTGTATCGTCACTTTCCTCTTTGTTGTGTATGGATAGGCCTTCTCCCATGTTTGGAGAAAGTCTGACAGAGGCTTTTCAAAGTTTATATTGATTTCAAGAGGACTTATGAGCTATTGCCAGCACTCTTTGGCAAAGATGTAGTCCTGAAATAAATGTTGTATGGTTTCTTCTGCCTACAAGCACATTGGACATCTTGAGGGGCCTTGGAACCCTTTTTTTAAAGTTTTCACTAGCTAAGATCTTCCCTTTGAAGAGTGTCCAGGTGAAAATTTTGATCTTAGGCAGGCTTTTAGGTTTCCAGACTATCTTCCAGAGACCCCAATCTTGTTGATTTGGTTGTTCTTGTAGGATTTTGTATCTAGTCTTGACCATGTATTTTCCACAACTTGAATCCCAAAGGAAGTCATCTTCTTCATCGTAGTTTATGGGTGTTGCCCCTTTAAGAAGCTGCCTTAATTTGCTCCATTGCACTTCCAAATTTGCAGGGATTGTTAAGGTTTGCCATTCTTGCCATTCTCTCTGATTCCAAAGAGAGATTGAGTGTAGTGTATTTAGACCTTTTCCTTTCATCCATTTTTGAATACCCTCAATTTCTGAGTGAGTTTTTAGAGGTTCTTTTCCCATAATTCTATCCTCCCAAATAGATATTGTTTTTCCGTTGCCTGGGATTTTAGAAATATGATTGCTCATTAAAGGGATTGTCTTTTTTACTAACTTCCAGACTTGAGTACATTGTCTTGATGGGATATTTCCATTCAACAGACTTCTCCTAGAGTTGTCCATGTATTTTGAGGCGAGTGTTTTTTTTCCACCAACTCTCTTTCCCTGTCATCAGTCTCCATATTATTTTCATTCCCAAGGCAGCATTCATGAGGCTAGGTAGCCGGATTGATAGGCCTCCTTGTTCATATGGTAATACTACTTGCTCCCACTTGACCAAACTAAATTTTTTGTTTTCTTGCTTCCCTCCCTGCCATAGAAAGCTTCTTAGGATTAACTCCATTTGTTTATGGGCACTTGCTGGAGCCAAGATTATTGCATATTGGTAGATTGGGAGTGCTGCTAGGAGTGCTTTGATTAATATCACCCTCCCTGCCATGTTTAGCCACATCATTCCCCAGCTTTGGATTTTGTTTTTCATTTTTTCAATCTGTTTGGTCCATATTTCAGCCTTCATGTTTTCTTTTGAGATGGGGAGTCCCAAATAAAAGAAATGAGTCCATTTTTCCTGTATGGGGATATCTAGGATTTGTGAAATCCTTTGCATGATTCTGGGAGGGGTATTCCAACCATATATTCTGCATTTTGTGTTGTTTAAGAGCCCACCTTAAACCTGTAGAAAATCATCCAATATTCTTTTGAATATTTTTCCAATTATTGTAGATGCCCCTCCCAATAACAGGGTGTCATCAACAAATAAAGAGTGGTTTATGGTCTTTACTCCTCTTGCTATTCGAAGCACAGTGATATTTCTTTCTTTTCTTTGTTTGTCTAAGGCTCTGCTTAAAGTTTCTACCATTATAATATATAGAAAGGGGGAGAGAGGGTATCCTTGTCTGAGACCTCTTGTGCTTTGAAAGAATTCACTGGGCCTTCCATTTATAAGAGGAGCAATCCAAGGAGTGGTGATGCAAGCTTGAATGACCTCTATTATTTCTTTTGAGAATCCAAGTTTTTTGAGGACTGCCATTAGATATGGGAGGTTGACCCTGTCAAATGCATTTGCCATATCCAGTTTGATTATGATTCCTTTTTCTTTTCTTTGCATGCTGGAATGTACAGCTTCCTGTACAATAATTACATTATCTATGATTTGCCTGTTGGGCACAAATCCTCCTTGATTTTCAGATATTATTGTTGGAAGAACTTCCTTGATTCTATTTGCAATTATTTTTGTGATGATCTTATAGGAGGAATTGCAAAGGGAGATGGGGCGAAATCTATTGAAAGTGGAGGGGTTGGATTCTTTTGGGACTAATGCAAGATAGGAGGATTTTGTATTGCTTCCTATTTTTTTTTGAAGACATTCTTTACCATTCTTAAGAAGTCCTTTCTTATTATGTTCCAATGGAATCTGTAGAAAGCTATTGTAAAACCATCTAGCCCTGGGGCTTTGTCTGGATGTAGGCTCCATATGGCCGCCACTACCTCTTCTTCTATTATTTCTTTGCATATTTCTGAGTTTTGTTCTTTTTTAATTTTTTTTTTGTATGCTGTAGGAAGCTTTCATAATCAACCGTTTCTTCTCTGGCTGAAAATAAATCTTTAAAATTCTTGTGGGCTTCTCTTTTTAGATCCTCTGTACCTTTGACCTCTTGACCGTCAAATTGTATTTTTCCTTTCTAATTTCTTGCTCTTCTTATCTTAATGGTATTGTGAAAGAAGGAGGTGTTTTTATCCCTTGCCTTGAGCTAAAGGCTTCTAGATTTCAATCTGGCCTCTTCTTCCTCTTTTCTATTTTTATTGTATATTTTCCAAAATATCTCCTTCTCTCTTAAATAATCCTGCTTATCTTCTTCTTTGCTTTTTTTTTTTTTTTTTTTTTTTTTTTTTTCAGTTTGTATGCTGTCCATTTTCTTTTGTAGCTCTATTTTCCTTTCTTTTTCATTTGTTCTTGCCCATTCCTTTAGCTTGGCTCTTAAATTTTTTAATTTTGTTTCCCAAATATATTGGGGAGATCCCGATATTCTTGGTGCCCATGCTTCCTTGATTAGTTCGCTGAATTCTATGTTTCTGTCCCATATTGAGCTGTATCTAAATGGCAGTGGTCCTTGATTTTCCATTTTTCCCATCATTATTGCCACCGACTTATGATCATATGCCGTGGTGTGGATAATTTTAGATTTAATAGAGCTGTAAACTACTGCTATGTTTTCTTGAATCAGAATTCTATCCAACCTTTCTTTAATATTATTTTTTCCCACTCTTTTGTTGCTCCAAGTATATTTTCCGTTGTTTGGGGGAATGTCTATTAAGTTGTGTTGTTCCATTATTGCTTCCAGAGCATCCCTGGATGGGTCTGTGTGATATGTCCCTCCAAACTTTTCTTCTATACTTCTTACTAAATTTAAATCCCCTCCAAGAATTATTTTCCCAGTTTGTATTTCATTTAGTGCTTCCTTTATGGTGTCCCAACATTGCTCTTTTTCCTTGTAATGATTGGAGGCATATATGTTTATGAGACTGTACTTCTCTTTTGTGCTTATTTGCTTTAGATCTGTTTGTATCTAGTGCTACTCTTTTTTGTTGTTGTATCATTTCCCAATGTCCTTTTTTCCATATTGTGCAGATTCTACCTGAAGCTCCTGTTGCCTGTATTGCTTCCCCTTCATAATTTTTGAATTTTTTTATTATTTTTTCCGTTTCATGGCTATTTTTTTTGGTCTCCTGAATCATAAGGATGTCTGGATTTTCTTTTGCCAGAATGTCTCTTGTGGCATTTTCTTTAAAGGGTGATCCCATTCCTCGACAATTCTAGGAGACCACTATCATTATTTTCTTGTTGGGTGGTGCAAGGGGCCTTTCCCTCTTTGTTGGATTTTATCATTGTTTCCTGAGCTTCTTCCCATAAAGGATTACATTGGTTGTTGAGTTCCTAAGGCCATTTCCCTTGCTTCTGCTTCATCCCTCAGTTTTTTTTTTTAATTTCTTCTTGCTTGTTTTTATGTTCTACATTTTGAAGAGTTTCCTTTGACTAGTTTCCAGTTAGAATTCTGTCTAATGAAGGAAGGGGTAGAGATTGAGTATTTTAGATCAGAGGGGATGCTGGGGGTTGATAATATGTGGGGGGGGGGGGGGTGTCTGGATTTGGATCTGGGGGATGGGGGGCTGTGGGGTCCAATGGCCCAAAAGGATTTAGGCTAATGACAAGATTGTTGTCTTCTTTTGGTGATGGAGGGGGGAGGTCAGAGGATGCCAAGAGCTGCGATGAAGAGTGGAGGGGATGTTTGTTGGTTGTCTTCTTCCTTTTAGCCTGATCCCATTTGTTTTCTGAGTCTTCAACATTTTCATTTTCATTTTCTTTTTTCTCGTACATCTATTAGCAAAATGACCATATTCGTGACATACCTTGCATTTGAAGGGTATTTGCTCATAGTCCAGTTGTTGAATGTGTGTCCACTGATCCACTTTGATTTTGATCACCTTTGGAATCCCTTTCCCTAGATCCACTTCTACGCAGATTCTGGCACATGCGTGCATATTTTCCTTTGGTTCGCACCTATCTATGTATTTCCCGACTTCATTTCGTATAGCTTTAACTGAATCATCTCCCAAGTAGTGAAGGGGAAGATGCGACAACCTGGCCCAGAATAGGACAACGTTGGGCACGTCTATTTCTGGATTAAAATCTGGTGTCAATCTGTTTAGGTATAGTCCCCTTTTATCCATGAAGTATGGGACATTCCAAAATATCAGATCGCGATCCTCCTTGGTTTCGAAGTGGAAAGTGTAGTACCCTCTTCCAATTAACTTGATTGAAATTTTCCCATTTATTGACATAGTCCAGTTCCTTTCTACCCATTTCTGGACGGTCTTGGGTGAGGGCCATAACCCAGTGAACTGCCCAACTAATCCACGCTTCGCCAGGGATAGAGCTGCTCTATGGGGGAGAGCAGGGGGGAGGGAGATTTCAGGGATGTCTTCCAATATTTTAACAAACTTGGTTATTGACGGTCGATTTTTGGCCGGACCCATTGCAGATATGAGAGAGGCGAATGATTTTGTTGTTCCTTCATTTTCTTGTTGGCGATTAGGGAGAGGATCTCCGTCCTCTGGAGGATCCATCGAGCTAAGGCCTCAGCAATAGGAGGTCATTGAGGGGCAGCTATGTGTTGCGTTCTCTGGCTAGGGCTGCTTAGTTCAGCTAGTAGTAGCAGCAACATGTTTTATTGGCCTTGAGTCCCTTGTGTAAATTTTACCTACAAAGTTTTCATACTCCCACATTATATGATGTTAACACCAAAAAACCTGTAGGAAAAAAGAGAACAAGGGTTTTTTTACAATTGTGATAGAAAATGCATTGAAGGTCATAAGTGTGCTAAGAAGAAATTATTCTATATAGATAATGAAGACGAGGAAGAACAGGAACAAGAAACATCAAAAGAAGAATATATATACCAGGAATCAACCCCAAGGACTGAAAAAGAAGAAATGAATCCAATCATATCTTGTAATGCATTAGAAGGAATTACCACTCCTCAAACTCTCAAGATAGAAGGATTTATCAAGAAGAAAAGGTAATAGTGTTGATTGATTTAGGTAGTGCTCATAATTTTAATCATTGTAAGATACCCAAGGATTTGAATTTCTTGATATATGTAGAACCAAAATGTAAAGTGATGGTTGCAAATGGAGGAACCATAAATTCATTAGGAAAGTGCCATAATATCAATTTAACCATGGGGGAATATGTATTGAATAGTCCAATGCTTTCCATTCCAATGGGTGGTGTAGATGTTGTATTAGGAGTCCAATGGTTACAATCTTTGGGGATGATAGCTTTTAATTTTCAAGAACGTTTCTTGAAATTTTTCTTCGAACGAAAGGAAATTAAATTAAAGGGTATCAGAGGGAAACCTAGGAATATAATCAGTTCTAATGGCATGACAAAGTTTTTGAATAAGGAACAACAAGGGTTAATTGCAGAATTATGTTCACTAGATGTTCAAACAACTAAGTCATCCATTTCCCCAGATATCCAAAGAGTCCTTGACATTTATTCCAAGGTATTTGAGAGTATCAAAGGGCTCCCACCTATTTGTGATCATGATCATGCTATTCAATTAATTCCAGGAATTTTTCTTCCAAATATCATACCTTATAGATATCCTTATTCCCATAAGAGTGAAATTGAATGTATAGTTGCATAAATGCTAGACGTGGGTACAATTCAACCTAGCCAAAATTCTTTCTCTTCTCCATTAGTATTGGTGCACAAGAAGGATGGATCATGGCATATGTGTCTGGATTATAGAGAGATCAATAAGCTCACTGTTAAGGATAAATTTCCTGTTTCTGTCATTGATGAATTGTTGGATGATCTACATGGAGAAATTTACTTCAATAAGATGGATCTTTTCTCAAGATATTGTCAAATTAGAATTAATGAAGAAGACATTCCAAATTTTTTTTCCAGAACTTCTGAAGGTCATTATGATTTTTTTGTCATTCCTTTTGGCCTTAAGAATGCACCTTCCACATTTCAAGATTTGATGAATTCCATTTTAAAACCCTTCCTTAAAATTTTTTTGTTAGTATCTTTTGATGATATACTGATCTACAGCTCATCTTGGAAAGCTCAAATTCAACATGTTGATAGGGTGCTAAAACTATTGGAAGAGAAACAAATCTATGCAAAAACCTCCAAATGTTTCTTTGGGGTATAGGAAGTGGAATATTTGAGTCATATTGTATCCCATGGAGAGTTAAGTTAGAACCTAGAAAAATCATAACCATAAAGGAATGAAAATTCCCACAATCCTTAAAGAATTTTCGAGGATTTCTCAGGTTGATTGGGTATTATTGCTAGTGTATTAAGAATTATGGGAAAATAAGAGTACCACTGACAATGCTACTGAAGAAAGATGCATTTTTTTGGACTCCAAAAGCAACTAAGGCATTTGAACATCTTAAAGAGGAAATGTGTTGAGCTCCATTCTTAGCTACAACAAACTTCACAAAAACCTTTATTGTGGAATGTGATGCCTCAGTAAATGGCATTTGTGTTGTTTTAATGCAAGAAGGAAGACCCATTGCTTTCGAAATTCGTCCAATCAAGGGAAAGTATTTACACAAACCTATTTATGAGAAGGAAATTTTGGCAATATTACATGCCCTGAAGAAATGGTGTCCTTACCTAATGGGAGGACACTTCAAGGTAAAAACAGATAATGATAGTCTTAAACAGTTCTTGGAACAAAGATTATCTTGAGAAGAACAACAAAAATGGGCCACAAAGGTGTTGGGTTATGAATTTGAAATCATCTAAAAAAATGGAAAGCACTATGTTGTCGTAGATGCACACTCAAGAAGGGATAATATGTGGAAGTATTGCTCTATGCCATTTCTATTATCCAACCTAATTTGATAACTGAAGCAAGATATGAACGGAAGAACGACAAAGCGATATGAACACTCATTGAAAGATGCAACAAGATCCCATTGCATCGATAAATTTATATGGAAAAATGACTCACTATAGTACAAAGATAACTTATATCTATGTAAGAAATCTCAACTCAAAGAAAAGGTTCTTTTGGAATTACACACCTCTCTTATAGGAGGTCACTTAGGGATTTTAAAAACTTGCCATAGGGTCAAGAAATATTTTTTTTGTGATGGCCTTAAATATGATATTCAAAAGTTTGTGGCGTAATGTTTGGTTTGGAAACAAAATAAAGTGGAGACAATTAAGACCCCACGTCTTTTACAACCATTAGCCATTCCAAGTCAATGTTGGGAGGTCTCAATGGATTTATCACTGATTTACCCAAGTCCAAAGGAAATAGTGTCATCATGGTGGTTGTGGATAGACTTACTAAGTATGCACACTTTTTTGGATTATCTCATCCTTTCAAGGCCAATATAGTCACTACTGCATTTGTTGAAACAATTCAAAAGCTACATGGAAACCCAAATATTATTGTAAGTGACAGAGATCCCATTTTCACTGAAAATTTTTGGATAGAATTATTTTCTTGTATTGGTACTCAATTAGCTCATAGCTCATATTATCATCCTCAATTTGATGGGAAAGCTGAGATAGCGAACAAAATTTTGGAAGGATATCTTCGTGGCTTTGTATTTGATAAGAAAACATAAGGGGTGAAGTGGTTACCTCTGGAAGAATGGTAGTATAACACTTCCTTCCATATTGTAGAAAAAATGACCCCATTTATGGTGCTTTATGGATATCATCCACCGTCCATCACATTGCCTTTAAGAGACAATTATAAGGTTTAAACCGTGGAAGATCACATCAAGCATCAACAAGAAGTTATCCAACTCTTAAAGCATAACCTAACTCTGGCATAAAATCGAATGAAACAACAGGAAAATAAACATCATAGTGAAAGAAGTTTTGATGTTGGGATTGGTTATTTTTACAACTACCACCATATAAAAAAATGTTTCTCAAGAAATCTAAGAAGGATAATAAATTATCACCTAGGTACTTTGGCCCTCATAAGGTATTACAAAAGATTGGTACTATGGCATACAAATTGGAGTTTCCCGCATCTTCGTGTGTACACCTAGCTTTCCATGTTTCATGCTTAAAGAAGGTTATAGGTGATAAGCTCCTAGTTCAAACTATATTGCTAGAAGTTGATGAGGAAGGAAAAATCATATTGGAGCCTGAAGCAATGAGAGAAACAAGAATTCGATAGCTACGTAATCGTTCAATTTCAGAGTATCTCATAAAGTGGAAGGACTCACCTGTTGAATATTCCAGATGGGAGGATGATAATTTCATATAGAAGCATCTAGAACTAAATTGTTGAGGACAATACTTTTTTGAAGGAGAGTGGCATGTTGGGTCCCCATAATAATAATGTATCCCCCATGTTGTTGTTGTTGTTGTGCCCCATAGAAGCCCATTAATTTTATTGTTGAGCCCTTACATTATTATTGTTATGTGGTCCCTAATTATATTGTGACCCCTTAGACTCCTATATATACAAAGGATGTCTTGTCATTTGAATTGTCCAAGAATTGTTCATTTATGTGATGTAAAATGAGGTTTCCCCCTCGAAGAGGCTTATTTTCATGTCTTTGATCTATCGTTTCTTCTATTTTGTGATTTGGTTACATAACATAACCCTTATGTACTTATTAAGTATCCAGGGGGTCTACACAACCATCTGCAGAAGAAAGTGATGTCATTCAAGCCAAAATTGGTGGACGAGGCTTCTATAAAGGCACAATACGTAGAGAACATAGGCTTGAAGAAAGGGAAACCAAGTGGATCAAAGCAAAAGGAGCACTAGGATGCTTCCGAGGAAGGGAAAAAGAAGTGGAAAGGGGGAAACGATAAAAACATGGAAGCCATAACACATAAGTGCAAGGATCCCAACAGATAATGCAACCACTATCATATTGACAAACATACAAAGGATAAGTGCTAGAAGTTGCATCCAAATATTAACTCGAAGAATAAAAAGAAAGACAATAAGAAGAAGGATCTCATGGCCACTGATTTAAGCAACCAAGTTGAAAGTAAATTGAATGGGGATGAGAAGATAATCTATATGTTAGTGTAGAAGGTGATGAATTTGAGTATCATTGAACAACATGAATTAAAAGAAATGGCCAAACCCTTCCACATAAAGATATAGGTTAAGAAGACAAATATTGATGCTTTGTTTGACTTAGGATCGTAGGAAAATATCATGGAAGAAAATTTGATCAAAAAAATGGGATTGGAATTTTGTGATCATCCAAGCCCATATCCATTAGGATGGGTAAATAAGGATGCAAAGTTGAAGGTAACAAAACAATGCAAAATTATATTTGCTATCAATGTTGATTTTATTGATGAACTAGAACTAGATGTAGTTCCCCTTGATATATGTGGGGTGGTGTTTGACAGTCCATACATGTATATGAATGATGAAATTTTCATGTGAAGAGCCATTTGTTGTTTTTCCAAGATCCCGGTGTCTAGGATAGAATATTAAATCATTGATGCTGCTAAGCCAAGAATCACAAAGAAGCTACTTGCACAACGAAACAAGATACAATAGTAAATCTAATCATGCACAAAATATACACAATGTTTTACAAAAATATGTACAATAACCGAATTTTTGTTATATTAATCTAACTGAATAATACAATAGTCTAGGGATCCCATACCAGGGATAATGACCCTCAAATATCGAATTGATCCAGGTGGCTCCAGACATGCTCAGAATTCAACAATGGCTATGGGAAAGCTCAAAAATCAAAGTCCTCATATTGAAGTGAAACTAGAACCATATTGTAGTTCTTATCACCTTGATTCCAATGGTGCAAATGACACTCCAATACGAGTTCATATGATCTATATATTCATGGTCAAAGTTTTGGTCGAACTTGGCCAAGTGGGAGGCTTAAGGAGGCAAAAAATTGGTAGAGACCTGGTGCACGAAATCTAACCACTGAAACGGGTGAATTTGTTGAACCGTTAATTTTCCTAATAACCCTTATTTTCGGCAAAGTTAAAAATGACTAATTCATTTTAAAAATGAAAAAATATTAAAAAATAGGGGGGCCCACCAGACCCGCCCACCCAATCAATCATAACATATTAAAATATGCAAAGGGTCGGGGTGGTGGGCTACCACCCTTGCCACATGGCACCATGATATATTATATTAAAAGACAAATAATGTTTGAACTGCCAAATATATAAACGTTAACATATATTTTGACCGACAACCAGTTCAAAAATTGACCGCCACATTGTTCAGGGCCAACGAGTATCGAACCGGCACTGATCGGTGGGCTGGCCCGACAGGGATGACCCCATGACATATGCTAAACCTCAGCGCATAACAAAAACTGTTACGTATATCCTATAACAAAACGCTAACACAATGTATGACATTACCAACACTTAACCGCCTGCGCTAAAGCATGAATTCCGCCAACAGTGGGTTATAACTGCCGGTTAAAAAAAAACATGCTTTTCTATTTGGGGGTCGGTGGGGTTGGAACCCTCGACCACCCATGACCTATTCTTGGAATTTGCCAACGGGCCAAACAAATCACCTTGTAATCTTCACCCACATAATAAAATTTAAGCCTTCGTTCTAGTCATTCAACAAGCCCAGTGGTGGAGGAGCGTTAGAACCATGAGCAGGGTAGAGGTGTGGAACCTTGAGCAAGGAGAATCAAGAGATGCCAAAAACATTTCCTTAGAGGGCCAGAGATGCGAGTGACAAAATTTGTCAAGCTTATAGTCATTTTTACACATTTTCTCGCCAGGATTCCAATCGTGCAGTCAAAATCTCCATCAAAGCAGCAGAAATTTAAACGCGTAACAACAAGGAATCTTTGAAGAATCTTATAGAATCTAAAGATTCCCTTGGAGTTTGGATTTTAATAGTGTTAGAATGATGCCAACTTTCTAGTCATTTTTCACAGAATTTCAAAGGGATAGCAGTGGTGATCTCAAAATCTTCATCTGAGTAGCGAATTTTTCGGCTATCTTCAAGAAGTAATCTTTGGGGGAATATTCCAGATGCCCTAGGGTCTAGAATTTGAAATTTTCAAAATGGGGAACAATTTATAGTTGTTTGACATGATTTTGTGCCACGAATTCAGCGGTGGTGTCTATTTCAGCAGCTGAGCTTTTCATTTTCCGGCCATCCCTAAAAGTGGAGGTATCTAGTGCAGTTATGTCATGATTTTCTTCTGATTTGTTGAAATGATGCTTTTGTTTTCAAGATCTTTGTTATCATTATGTTAAGGGATACTTGTATGTCACATCTTGTGAGATTTTATTAGCTTTTCATGTTGAATGAATGCCCATTTGAGTAAGAGTTCGTATAGGATGTCTCATGGAGATACATGCCACTCTTGTTGAGGGAATTTGCCCATATGAGTGAGAGTTCCTGAGAACATCTCGTGGAGAGACATGCCACTCTAGTTGAGGGTATTTATCCTTGTAATGAAAACTAACATACCATGCACATCATCATCTTGTAGCATTTAATGAAGCAACCTCCATACTCTTGACACCAGGGCCCCGAGACGTAACCCACACTAGGTGAACTCTGTTATGAATGTGTTTGTGTTTTTGATTTGTTCATCATCATTATGTTTCATCTTATTTATAATATGCACATGTGGCTTTTCATACCCTTTCATATGTAATTCTACTAACATCACATAATTAGAATATCTTGGTTAATTCTAGTAGCTAAAGAGATCCGCATCAAGTTTTGTATAAGAGCGATCTTCTTGCTAATGTGAATTGCATGTGTGAATGATTGAACATGCAACAAGAAAAAAAATGGATGATGAAAGAGATATGTATGATGCCTTCTGCAGGATGTCAAAAATGATGGACATAATGTATGCAACTTATGAGGAAAATATGGGAAGAGAGGAACGAGAGAAAGAAAGAGTAGAGGACGATGCTCCATCTACCCCCTCGAGTGTACATTCATATTCTTCATGGTATTCATGTCATTCAGATGAGAAGATCTGTCAGAGTGTTCAAGGAGAGAATGTTGAATTGAGGAGGATTCTACGAGAAGAAAAAGAGGAGAAGCAAAGAGTGAAACTTTAATTGCAAGCCATGGAAGATGCCTTGGAAGAATTGAAGCACAACGAAGGTTTAGCGAAGCCATCACCACCAATTTTAGAATTGACAACTGAGGTAAACAATGTTGATCATTCTTTAGTTTCATTTTCACATGATGCTATTTCTGTTGGAAACATAGAGGTACCCATTTCAAGAACTTGCAAGGGACTCCTTACCAAGTTGGGATATAAAGGACGAGGACTTGGTGTTAATGGTATGGGAATGACTCAACCATTGGAGGTGGTACAAAGACCTCGATTCGTAGTTTTGGGATACATTGAAGGAGAATGCTCAAAGGTGTTCGAAGCTTCCAAGACATTGTCGAAGCCGTTGAGGAAAGAGGATGATTGTAACACATCACAATCCTCAGATAACATTACACATTGTAGAGGATGCTATCACTCTAAAATTTCCCTAGGGTTTCCATATTGTGTTTAAAGAAATAACAGAGGTAACCACAAACCTACTTTTGAGATCAGGATCTAGCCTTCTTAATGCTCAGAGAAGGCTCTCTCTTAATGATTTAACTTTGCTGGATTAATTGGTTTTAGGCTAGTTATTTAAGTTTGATTGGTTTTTGATTTGATTTGGTGGTAGAATAAATGATTTAGATGGATAGATGAGTGTCTTTTTACCATTGGGCCATGGATTCCAAATGTCAAGAAAACAAGACTGAATCAAGTTCTAAAGATAGTGTTCATAGGGCAAGGTATTTGAGTAAATTCAGATCGTTTAGGCTGGATGGTGAAGTGGTTTTTCAATCGGGGACAAGGGGCAGTTAAGGATTCCTCAAACTGGATAATGAGGGAAATGAAAGAGGTCAATTGAAACTAGGGAGAAATGAAGAATTCCCTACTCGGGATATCAGAAGAAAACATCAAAATGAATAACTGTTCAAGGCAGAGTGTACTTAAACAAATTCTGTAGTAATATTCCAGTTATTTCATTCAATTGGAAAACATGTAAGTATGTGAAATACTTAAGAAAATAACAATTACACAAATGAAAGATACTTCACTGAAGTGGCCCAACACATGAATCTTGTAATGCAATGTCTTTATTACTCAGTCTAGTCTGTTGACTAAAAAATGTTACAATAAACCCTCAGGTTTTAGATCAATATAACTATAGAAATGTTCAAAAATCCACCTAATACTTCAAATTATGAAGTATTTATACAAAAAACTTATTACAAAATAACCTAAACTATTTTAGGAATTATTCAAGGAAAAAGAAATATCTTCATGCAAGAAGACAAAGACAGATATGTAACTGATGCAAGCCGCCCCTCCTTTATTGTTTGTTGTTTTGAACTTTTGCTGCTTTCTCTCCTTGGATGTTGGTCTACAATGGCTATCCCTTTACTCTGCCTTTGAATTTTAAACTCTGTCTTTTACCTGATACTATTTGACTTAGCTAATCTGTTAGTCTCTGCTGTTTTACCTTGGATGCCCTTGACTGCTCTGTTTTACCTTTCATCTTCATAGTAAATCATTCAAATTTTCCCAAGACTCTACATCTGGTAATTTAATATTTACCATTCTTATGTAGATTTCATTAGTTTCTGTATATTTTGAAAAAATAGGCTTGTTTATAAAGAGATGTTTTAGCTCATGCTGGAGGTAAAAGAGGTTCTCAAACATCTGATAGAGCACTTTTCCCATAGGAATCCCTTTCATGGAGGAATTGTTGGCTTGTTCCTTTTCTACTTCTCTAATTTTCTTATCATAGTCTTCGTGTGGCATCCACCTGTCATTTATCACTAATGGATTAGGCAGAACTTTCTGCCTCAAAGCATCAAATTTCACCATAACCTGGTTATTTCTAGCTCCATTATTTGGAATTTCTCCTCAAGTTGTATCATCAGGTTTCTCTTGGTGATTACCTTCTTTACCTCTAGCATGGTCTCAGTTCTGTAAGCTATTCCAAGCTCCTGCAATTCATACTTGTTATTTGAGTTAAGGAATTGGATTATTCATGAGGCTTCTTCTGGCTTATTCCCAAGTTTGGCTCTAACCCTTTGAATTGCCTCACCAGCCTCTTTGACCAAATCATTATGCTCAAATATCACCTGTATAGATGTCCAAATATCATTGACTGAGTCAATGATATTGGACCATAAAATATGTTTTTCTTGGGCTAGTGGCTCTTCTAGTGTCAATTCCTTCTCTAACTTCTGTATCCTTTCATTCAACCTGTTTGATTTCTGGGTTTCATTCTTATGCATGATTTGAGCTAGTTTATTTTCATCCTCTAGACTTTTTATTTGTTCTTCAAGTCTATTTATTTCATTTGTTTGGATGGAAATATCTTCCATGGATTTTATCAGTTTACTGGCTTCATCACTAGGATGAGCTACTGCTATTGTTGAACCTATTTTTGATGTAGTTGCTGATGCTTGGGAAGTGCTGTAGCTACTGGAGCTGCTGTGGCCATTGAAGCTACCAAAGTAGAAGGAACTGCTATAGTAACTTTAGGAATAGAAGTTGTAGTAGCTGCTTCAATGTTGGCCTATTTCTCCTGCACTAACTTATCCATCTCATTCTCCATTTCTTTTAATTGAGCATTTAACTGTAGAATGAGGTCCATCATCTCATCTTTTTGGCTTTAACTCTCTATAACTTCCTTGGTCTATGGATGTGCATAAGGAGGCAATTTTAGTTGCTTCTTCAATGCAGTAATGTCTTCATTCTTCTTTTTTATGAGCTTCTTTGCTGCCTTGATGTCATTTGGATTATATCCAATCTCAATAACCAATTCTTCTAGTGATTTAATTCTGTTATCCTTTGCTTGTGAAGATGCCTTCTCTAGTTTAAACTGTGCTGTGATATTCTCTAGAGAATTTTGAAGTTTTTGTACACTCATAGCTTTGTTGGTAATTGTTGAGTATATCATTTCTCCTTCTTTCTTATGAAATTATATTTGATCTATAGGATGAACATTTTTGGCCAAAACTTCAAATTATGTCTTTTTGTAATCTACTGGTGACTTAGGCTGTTGTACTATGGGCTACAAAAAGGTCATTTTCATTTTCCCCATTTTAATGTCAAAAGCTGAAAGTAACCTACTTTGATTACAAGGAGTATGTTTGAAATATTGGGCATAGGTTTCAGCTTTCAATGCTTCATTTCTCAACTTTATTTCTTTATACTTCTCCTTTATATATTTTTCTTTATCCACCGATTTGCTGGATGAAGAGACTTCAATACTAAGCTACTTTTGAATAATTTGAGTATTAGGGGTTGAAGGATGGTGTGTTTCCTTTGAAACTGCTGGAGCTATACTCTCTCTGACCATTGTATCTGTATCAATGATTTGAACTGTCTCAACTATCTCTTCTTGCTCATTTACAGGATTTAGCTTGGGCTTCTTCCTGTACATGATTTCAAATCTGTCATCTGTTGTATCCTTGTTTGAGCAAGAACCTTCTTCCCTAGTCCTTTTTTCATTTCTGTCCTGTAGGGTTGGAGTATGCAGAATGGAACTAGTATCCATCTATTTCTCCATATCTATTAAGGTGTTTTCCAACCACTCTGACTGGTTGGCATATTTTTCAATGTCTGGCATGGACTCATGCATAAAAGGGCTCAATTTAAACTTGAGTCTTAGTTTGTTTATGACTCCTAAAGGATCATATTTCCATTTGAAACTATTGGTGAACTTCATTTCCTGTAAACATTTTTTCGCTTCTCCAGCTTCCCTATTATTGCAGATAAAAGGACCAAGCTGGTTTTTTATTTATTTATTTTGAATTGTGTTTTCTTTCTGGTTGATAGAAAATTCACATCATCTGAATTTATGATCTGCCTGATATACTCTAATGCAAATATCCTCATGGGGAGATATTTGGGCAGCTTATAGGGAGTGAGCTAGCATCCATACACCCTTATTTTAGTGTGGTTCTGGTATAAATACCAGTCTCCTATTCTACTGTGTTTGGACAACTGTAAAAATTTCTTTATCTCATCACTGATCCTGGGTTGATTGCTACTACTTAGCATGTTAACCACTGGGTGAACAAATGAATCAATGAACTCCTTGTAGCTGAAAACAATGGAATATTTTTGGATTAAGGGTGTCCAAAAGATAATAGATCTAGGATTTCCCTTAGTGTCTAGCTTTTGAATTTTAACTGGAAACTTGTCTGATTGGAAATATAGGAACATATGGAACAGTACTGAAGAGTATTTAAATACTCTTTCATCTAGAAATCTGATCAATTGATCATGTATTCTGTCTGCTAAGAACTGGGAAAAATTGAAAACTGTAGTTGGAGGCTTTCCTGGGAAAAAATAGAAAGGAAAGATAGTATAGGCTCATTTACATGCTCATCGGTGGTATATCCTAGAATACAAGAAAACATGGTTACAATCTGTCTTGCCCTCTCAGAGAAAATGGTGGCAGAGTATGAAGGACTGTCTGTAGGAATATGAGCCTCTTCTAGGATGAAATTTTGAAAAATTTGAGATCTCTTGGGAAGGTCCAGCTTTAAGTACAGTTCAAGTAGGTTTTCAATAGAAAATGGGGTTTCACTTGGCTTTAGCTAGATCTACAACATTTCATTTATTGACTCTGTAGTGATTGTCAATAAAATCTTTTGGTTAGGAGAGACTATGGCTCTTTGACTTGGGATATAGTAGAGGTGGCATAGGTGGATGATTTCAGGGAATTGGTATACCTATGGGAACAAGTATTTGGGTAAATTGGACTCACATAACTGATTATCATCACTGTGGTTGAGGAATTTGTCTTTACTCCAACAGTGGAGTTTCAATAAATGGCTAGGGGAGGCTGTGTCTTTGATCTGGAAATATCTATCGACCAATGGGAGGTGGTCAATATCCAGGTGTGGGGTTTGCAGGGGTTTGTCTTTTAGAATGCTTTAGGAAGCCATAGTTTTGTTTATTTTATTGAATTAATCACTATGTAGCTTAAGGAGGTGGGTTAGGACCTCTGGAACAATGTGAAAAGTGAATACAATATGCAACAAAGTGTTTGGGATGCCACAATGGCTTTCTTGATTTTGGCAAGGCTTTTAGTTGGTTTAATTGATTAAGCCATTAAAAATGCTGTGCAAAGCTTAATTATAGGCCTTTTGGTACTTCAGGAATACCTGTGAAATGGAGATTTGGTATGCAGAAGGGTTCTGTGGGAGTAGTGGAGGCTTTCTAAGGCTTCAATGGTCTTTATGTTGCTTTAAATCGGAGTCTTCAACATCTTCTGGAGCTTTGGAATTGGTCGATAGAGGTTCTTTGCAACATAATAACAGTGAAAAGGATAAAAGGGCAACTTTTTGGTTTTTAACCAACAATGGTTAACCTTTGGGTGCGGGATTTATTTTGAACAGTAGGAAGTTTCAAACTTACACGGGGAGGCGGTATTATGGCTTATCGCACCTATTTTGAGTGTAGGGTGGTATTTTTTTAGAGGACGTGATATAACATGGGGCTACCATGTAGAAACAAGGTAGGTGGGTAAAACCATGAATCTTGCGTGCTTTTGGGATGTTAAAGATCAGATTTGGGAGTGCGCAATATGGGATGCGGGTCATTGGATCTGGAGGTGGGTGATTAGAGGGTTATCGCGTGGTGGAGTTACGAGGGATGAGTCGGGGTGTGGGGTTGGGTTTTTAAATTAAAATGTAACAGGATTTAATATATGCAATGGGTTAATAAAATGCAGGACATGAGAAGAAATATACTAGGGATATGAGTTAAAAGGGTATCGAGGAGGGTTTTTTAATGGGGCTCAATACATTATTTAAACTTAGGATAAGGGGGTTTTAGTGGGTTTAAATGGAAAAGGGAAATTGATAGGGGGAATGATTTTTAAAGGGAAATGTCTAGGGAAAGGTGTGAAATAAAGGGAAAAAGGGTTAAAATGAAGGGAAAGGGTTTTTACAATGGAAATGTGTTAGAATAAGGGGAAATGAAAAGGGAAGGGTCCTTTGGAATCAAGAAGGGGAAAAATACTAAGGAATGAAAAGTAATGAAGGGGAAATGAAGGGAAATTAATAAACTAGATATGTAGGGGTTAGTGAAATGAGGGGAAATTAGTGAATGAGCTTTAGTATTCAGACCTAAAATTATATAGAATGTTTAGGGTAAATACCCAAAGTAATATACAACTTTTTGTGAATGTCCTATTTCTTTGATAATTATTCCTGCACATGAAACATAGGATTAAGCATGATGAAGGTGCATTTGAGCTAGTAACCTTGTGTATTCCAAAACCTCTTTTACCTTCCCTTTATTTACCTTAGCATTTTCTCTTCATTCATAGGGTTCATTTGAGCTTGCTAACCCTCTATTTATTTTTCTTTGATAAGAAAACTATCTAATTCTAATATTATAACTTCCAATGGCTCATATTAAAATGATGAGCTCATTATATTTCTCTACCTATCTACTGATCTGCCAAGATTAAACATTTTGGCTAGATATTTATTCTCTATCTATCAACATGAAATTTAAAACATGAATGAATCAAGTTTAAACTATTTGACCATCATGGATTGTGGCATTTTTGGCAAGCTACACACAATCTTATTTTGAAAGGCAAAGTAAAAAGTAGTGGCATTTGAATTTGCATCACTTTTAGAATCTATTTTTTTATCTCTTTTTGGTGGGGTTCATATTTTATTTTCTTTTTTTATCCTTTTCTTTTAGTCCTTTGATTTTTATTTTAGGACTTACCCTCTTTACATTTTTTATTTTTATATGGGAAAACATTTTGCAGAAAACAAAATTATGTACAATATTACATGAGTAATCATAGTCAATTAAAAATTATGAATCCTATTATTATAGGACCCTAACATTGGCTCCACAAGGGGATGGAATTTCTTGGTGAAATGTCAAGAACTTTAAGATCAGTAGCCTTTGAAACTTTGATTGTGCCTGCCTTGTAACTGCTTCTCTGTGATCTGCTTTGTTCATACATATGATGGTGCACCTTTCAAAGCTTAGGGCCTTCTCTTCGGGCTTCAACCTCAAAAGGTAATCATCCAATCCAATCTAAACTTGGAAGTGCTATGTACAATGAGCAAAATAAACAAATGAACTAATGTTAATTTGGGGACAAGTAATGTTTCAACATTCTACCATTGACTGGTCGACCTGATAGATTTGTTCCATCTAACAACTTCAAGAAAAATGCATTGTCACCCTGTAACCATAAATGATGTAAGGGCTTTACCATAGGAAATCAAATTTCCCATGTTTACCCTTTTCTTCTCTTCTGGAATCCCATTTGAGTACTTTTTCACCTATGTAAAAATCACCATCTTTGGTTTTCTTGTCAAAAATCGTTTTGATTTTATCTTGGATCACTTGGGATTTTACATAAACTTCTTCTTGGTTTGCTGCAAATGTATTGTCTGATTTATCCTCCTTTGGATATCATTGGATTCTACCTGCAGTTCCTGGATCATCTTCACCACTGGTATTCCTAAAGAGGATGGAAAAACAACATCCATTCCATATACTAGTTGATAAGGAGATGTACCAATGGAATTTTTTGTAGTGAGTCTATCTGCCCATAAGGCATTAACAAACTTTTTGTTCCAGGTCTTCTTATTGTCTTCTAACAGTTTCTTGATGATATTAACAAGGATTTTCTTTGAGGATTCTGTAAGCCGATTGCCTTGAGGGTAATAGGCAGTGGAATGGCCAAGGGTAATGTGATATCTATTACGAAAGTCTACCATTTTCTTGGATTTGAAGGCAACATCATTATCAATGATGAGCTTTTGTGCGCATCCAAATCTAGAAAGAATGTTATTTTCAAGGAATGAAACGATGACATAATATGTCGCTTGTCTAGAAGGGATGACATCTATCCATTTAGTAAAGTAATCAGTGGCTGTCAAAATCCATTTATGTTGGGCTGAGGAGGATGGGTGAATTTCACCAATGAAGTCTAGACCCCATTGCTGAAATGGCATTTCTGTGGAGATGGGTTTGAGGGGTAATGGTAAGAGTTTCTTCTTTCCTTCAAAGATTTGGAATTTGTGATAGGAGGTCACATATTTTCTGACATCTGCAAAAAGGGTGGGCCAGTAAAAACCTGCCCTTAAAATCTTATCAGCAGTTGTTTTCTAGTATAGGTGTCCTCCACAATCTCCTGCATGAAATTCCTGCATGACTTTGTCAACTTCATCTTTTAATAAACAATTTAACAAAATGCCACCATTATCTTTCCAAAATAAATCATTGTCTATGATACAATATTTCATTGATTTCATTTTCAAGAATCTACCTTTAGTTCTAGATAAACCAGGAGGAGCTTGTAAATTTAGTAAAACAAATATGATATCTGTATACCAAGGTGAATATAAAAAAGTTTCACTCATCTGTGGAGTCTCCATCTCTTCCCAATCATCTAGAGCACCAATGAAATTTATATCTAAGGCCTGACAGTTCAATTCAGCCATGAGTTTAGCTAAACCTTGGCCTTTGATTAGTTTTGTGGGCTTTATTTCAATATCATATTCCAAAATAGTGGCAATCCATTTGCCTCTCTTTCCATCAGACCCATTCTGTGTTAGAATGTCCTTTACTACTGAATTTGGAACATATGCAATAATGTGCGAGTATAAAATGTACACTCTGAAATCCTTTATGGCTTTTACTAAAGCAAGAGCTTGTTTTTCCATTATATTATACTTGAGAGTAGAATCTCTCAAAGATTTTTTGAAAAATGCAATAGGCTGCTCATAACCTTTATCATTCCTTTGCAACAAGATTGTTGCAATAGTGTGTTCTGAAGCAAAAGAAAAAATTATAAAATATTTTTTGATATCAGGACTTAGTAAGGGCTTCTTTGATTGCCTCAAAAGACTGCTTAGCCTCTACTGTCCACTCAAGTGTTGAATATTTCTTTAACATGTCATTCAATTCTCTGATTAGTTCTGCTAAGTTAGAAATAAATCTTCTAAGAAAATTTATTTTACCTAAGAATGATTGCAATTCTTTAATTTTCCTAGGGTGACTGATGTTTAGGATTGCCTCTATTCTAGCTGGATCAATTCTAATGCCCTCTTTTGAAATTATGTGTCCTAAGATTTTCCATTCTTCTAGACCAAAGAGTGTCTTTTTGGGATTCAAAGAAATGCCAAATTTTCTACATTTAATAAAAACTCTGCTCAGTTGATCTAGATGTTCATTATCTGATTTGGAAAATATTGTGATATCACCTTGGTAAATGACTAAAAAGTCATGGATTTCTTTTGCAAAAGCTATGTCCATTGCTCTTTGGAATGTTGCTCCAACATTCATCAATTCAAAAGGCATTTTCAAATGCATGAAAGTACGCCAGGGAGTGGTAAATGCAGTCTTTAGTTGATCCTCTCGTTGAACTAAGATTTGGCTGTATCTAGAGAATCCATCAAGTAATGAAATTCTGGATGACCCTACTACCCTCTGGATAATGTGGTCCATTTTAGGGAGGGGATAGTTATCCTTCACTGATACTTTGTTCAAGTTTCTGAAATCAACACAAAGTCTTATTTCTCCTATTTTCTTTCTAGTGGTTACTAAATTAGAGAACCAATATGAATATCTAATTGGTGCTATGAATTGTGCTTCATACATCCTTTTTACTTCTTTTTCTATCAATGGCATAAGAATTGGATTAATCCTCCTAAGCTTTTGTTTGAAGGGTTTCTGATCTTCTTTAATGGGTATTTTATGTTGAATAATGCTGGTGTCATAAGATTTGAGGTCTTCATAACTCCAGGCAAAGACATCTTGAAATTCTTTAAACAAACTTATGTATTTCAGCTTTTCAGCTGGAGGTAATGCTTTGGATAATTTAATAAGCTTAGGTTTTTCTTTTGTTCCTATGTTACATTCTTCTATGTATAATCTTAAAGGCTCCATTTTTGGTTTTCTAGCTACATCATTTGAATCAAACAAATCTTCTAATGGGACTAATCTCTTAGGAAAAAAGTTATTTTTAAGGTTTAAAATCTCATAATCATCATTAACTATTTCTTCTATTTCTACTTTTTCTAAGTTATCTATTTCTACTTTAGTGAATTTAGTGGGTTTATTTACATCTACAACATTTATATCTATCTCACTATCTATGATGTCATCTATTGTTGTTTCAAGGAAAAATAGTGTCGATTCGAACTGCTAGTCCCACTAAGATGGGTAGCTATCTTAGAAACAAACAATGAAAGATTTTCAAGAGTTCCTTTAAGTGTGATAGATGGAAGAGAAGAAAAGAGGACCAACCTGGATCTTCCGCTTTGATCTTAGCTTGATTTCTCCTTTCCTTGATAGAATTTGCCACTCCTCTCCTACTTGTCCCGCTTCAAAGAGTACCTGTAGAGTCAAAGTAACAACAAACTATCAAAGCATCTCTATCTAAAACATCATAAACAATGCAGTATCAGAAACACATGTACCATACAATTGCAATCATAAATAATAAGATTCACAAATACACAATTATATGGAGGAAAACTCAAAGAACTTTATTAATAGTAGTGAAAGAGAGGATTACAACCCAGCTGTCTGATCCAACATCATCCTCCCAGTGTAGAAGCCCTCTTCACCTCATGAACAAGCAAATCACCCAACAATGCAATGTCTCTTCTCACAAACAAACCAACATCACTTACTTACAAATTACAAAATTCTAGCCTCTAGATCTCTCAGATGAGGGATCCATTTATAGATGTCTTGCAAGGGTATGAGTGAGCTCTGGGTTTTTGATTAGTGTCATTCCACTGATAGTTCTTGGTTCCACTTGGAGATTTCATGATCTCTTACTCATCCTTGGGCGAATTCAGAGAGGCAAGTGTCACAAGAGAAGTTTCTGGAAGATTCCATGATCATCCACCTAGCAAACTGTCTCTGCCATTTGTCTATTCTCGCTCATCGCACCCCACAGAAGGCCATTTCAGTATGCATCGCACTTGGCCAGTTTGGCAGTCATTATGCATCGCACTTTTCCCATGGAGCAGTCTGTATGGTCCAATTTTGGCCAGTTATGAGTAGTTTTTCAGGTGGAACTTCTGGGAAATGATGTAATCATTTGACCATGATCCTTTAGGGTATGAAACAACACTTTTATGGACTTAAGGAGCCCTAAGTTTATGGACATATGAGTTTGGGGTTGCAGTGCTCAAATATGTCTATAACAATTGTACAATCAATATCTATGTTATAGTTTTGCAATTCTCCCCCAACATTCATAAAATTATAGATTTGAGAATCTTGTGAAAAAATCTGCCAATATTTCAGATTATCAGGTATAACAAGCCCGTGTCTTACCTCTACAGTGTACTGGTGATTGGGTTGAAAAGGTAATCTGCAAGTGCTAGAAAAAGTAGCCAAACTGTGAGCTTGCATGTTCTGTTTCCTAGGAATAACAACAAAATCAATTTCAAGAAGTTCTTTAATCAGATCTAGAATAGTTTCTCTGTATTGGCCAAGTCTAGGATTATTCACATAATACTCTCCTTTAATTTATTTTATGATCAATTCTAAGTCCCCCATGATAGAAACTCTCTTGGCTCCAAGGTTTCTTACAATTTGCAATCCTAAGATCAAAGCTTCATACTTTGCCATGTTTTTTGTGCATTTAAAGTTTAATTTAAAGGAATGACCTTCAGAATGATTATTTTCCATTTTATGAATCCATACTGCTCCTAATCTTTTTACTGAACCATCAAAGTCTAGGTGCCACCTAGATTCATGAAATATATTATCACTGTCAGGTTCTTTATGTTCTTGTTTTATAACTGTGTTATTGTCTTTTCCACTATCTGAATTACATAAAATGAAAGAATCCATATCAGAATGTACAGAATAAATAGGATAGTTCTATGGTTTATCTGTACTATTGACCATGTATTTCATCAAAGTTTCTCAATAAAGCTTTTTGGGCTGACCAAATACTAAAATTGTGGCATAAGACATGTCTAACTATATGGATCCCTGCAATTTTGCTCCCCATGAGTGGGATAGTAGCATTCCATACTTTGGAGGGATATCAACAACTACAATATCCATGATAATACTCTTACTTGGGTATTGAACTAGAGTGACACACAAATATTTTATCAAGCCTATGAATTTAATTTTACTAGAATCAAAAGAGAAATTAACTTTGTATGGTCTGGTTATATATAAATCCAATGTTTCCATGATTGCTTTAGGCATTAAATTGTGAGATGCTCCTGAATCTAACATAGCATTATGTAAGATTTGATCATGAATAGTCAAGCTAATGTAGAATGGAGGAACACCACTTTATTCATGTTTTCCATTTACCTCAGGACCGAATATTAATTCTGGTTGGTCATCATTTAGATTAATAGAGTCTTCTCCTTCATCTATATTCAATGTTTCAGTGATTTGGGCTTTGTAGGAATCGTTTTTTATCAATTCTGTCAAAGGAACTGACATTTTCAATTTGGCAATTTCAGTTTGGATATTATATGGAGTTTGTGTTTTGCCTAATTGAATGATTTCCTCCTTGGAAATTGGAGTTTGTGTAGTCTTTTCTTTCTCATCTTCAGTTGGTAACTCAGTTTCTGTTTGGGTGTCTACTATTTTACTATTTTCAATTTTTTGATTTGGAATAGTTTGGGAAGCAGTGGAAATATGAATAGCATTTGAAGCTTGAGTATCAGTTTATTTTTGGACATATTTTGAAGTTTTAATAGATGCTGATTTTTTAATATCAGCTGAAGTTTTGACAACAATATCTGTATTGTATACAATTTTTGGACTGGCTGCAATCTTTGGAGTGAAAGTTTTTTTGGTTTCTCTAGAGAGAATTTGCAGCACTTTGGCTGCAGGAGCTCCCACTATTTTCTTGGTCTGAGTTTGAATAGTTTTATTAGCAAGGTCTTCCATGTTTTTCTTACTCCTAATGTTATATTACTTATGAACTTCATTATTGGCAAACTCATAGCCTTGTTCATAATCAAAGGACTCTCCAGATTGTAACTGTAATTGTTGTAACATGCATAATTCCTATTCTTCTTGGGTAAGAAAAATAGTATTACCATAATTTATTCCCATTAAGTTAATCTGAGTGTCTTCATCTTCTTCATTTTGGTGAGAACTTTCAGCATAGTTTTCTTGGAAAGGTGGTCTAATCTATTGATCAGGTGGCCCTTCTATAGATTTACCAGGTTTGGGATTCTTCCTAAAGTTTGTATTTATTATTTGAGGACCTTGTTGTTGATTATCCCATTGTGGTTTTCTTTCCATAATTTCTAATCTATCCACTAACTTTTCTAAACTTTTAGCCAAAGTATCTATTGTTTAGTCAATTTAATGTCTTAAATTGCTCTACATAAATTATCAATCCGGGTATCGTAAACTGATGAAGTGTGGTGCACTATATGTGCTTAGTTAACCTTTCTCTTACTTCGTTGTTTTATAGTTTATGTTCAACTCTTCCTAACCTTTTGCTTTCAACATATAGTACTATGTTAAGCACGATTAGAAATAAGTCCAAAAAGTAATCAAGCTCTAAGGTGACAAGTAAGAAAAACCACTTTAAAGACCAGTTATAATGTTCAACTCTTCCTAACTCCCTGCTTCAACATATAGTACTATGTTAAACACGATTAAGAAGTAGTTAGAAATAAGTCTAGAAAGTAATCAAACTTTAAACTTGCAAAGAAAGAGCTTGAAAGAAATAACTTGAAATGAAACTGAAAGCAAAGAACTTGAAATGACTTGAAAGTAAATGACCACATTCTAATGGCATTAGTCTCTATTCATATTGCTGCAAATAAAAGAAAATAAGAAAATCACTTCAAGGACTGATGATAATGGTTATCTCTTCCTAACTCCCTACTTCTACCACATAGTACTGCGTAAAACACGATTAGGAAGTAGCTAAAGACAAATCCAAGAATTGATAAAAACTCTAAGTGACGAATTATAACACTACTATGCTTTGTCCATCATACTGCTTCTTGCATATGTGATTATGGGCAAATAAGAGGAAAAAGTATTAGTGCTACAAGCCAAAGCTACTTAAAAACAAGCTGCAATCAATTAGTGTTCTGTTCTCTGAAAGATAAATTATTCATGATAAAGAGAACATAAATTTGTTAGCATCCAACTTGTAAAACTAAGCTAAGAACTAATCTAGAAAATAGAGCAAAACGGGCAGCGCTATGAATAAGACAACTGCAACTACCATTAGATATTAAAGCAAATACAACACACACAATCCTGGGAGAAAATAAAATGCAATAATTCAAACTGTACAAGGCAGGGGCCCCCTTCTACCTATGAAATCAAAGCAAAATTAAACACACTTGCATAAATTAAAATTGCATGAATGAAAATCTAATCTACCTTACATTCTACAAAGCAATATTTACAAAATGAAATCTAATCTACTTACATCCTAATATGCTCCATGACATCTACTTCACATCTCCTTCCATGTTGAGAACATCAAAGCTTTATTCAATTTCTTCAAAAGTGCAAAGTACAACAAAGCTCTCCAAAGCTTTCAAAAGCCATGGGACTAACAAACTAAAAGGACTAAGAAAAGACTAAAGGAAAGACTAAAGAGAGACTAACTAATGAAGGAGAGAGATCTCCTATTTATACAAAAAGATGAGAGCCATCTCATTAATGATAGTCCATGAATCTCTCCCTCTACCTCTAGAGTCCTAATCAAAATAGGAACTGATAAGACACATGTCTTTTGAGAGTTACAATACAATTAGGAGATGTGACACATATCCTCATGATCCCATGATTCTTTCCAACCAAATTCGAATTTGGCCTTAGAGTGCCACATAAGGGTCTTCTAGAAGTCTCCTTTCAACCTACACATGTCAACAAACTCAACCCATTTGTTAGGTATAAGCATATGCACATTATTTTCTAATGTTTAACCACAAATTCACTTAAAAGGCTTAGAAATAATAAATATTGGAAAATCATAAAGGTAGCCCAATGATAATGAAAGTGGGATGAATGTGGTGACATAGTAGTGAAATGGAGGTGATATAATGGACATAATAGTGAAAGTGTAATGGAAATGAATGACATTTTCAAGACTCAACATACCCCCCAACTGAAGCTATTGCATGTCCTCATGCAATATATATTACATTAACTCTTTTGATCCTTGAGCTTTGGCTTAACTTTGCATGATATCATTTGATAACTTCATATTTCTGCAAAGTGTTTCACTTGAATTGCAACATGGTTGGTTCTTGTGTTACAACCATTTTTTTATTTATTGTTGCCTTCTATTTTGATCTTTGAACTTTGCATAATGATACTTTGATTATTGTTGCAAAGTATATCTTTATTGGATTGCATGATGGTTGGTTCTTGTGTGACAACCATGATTTTGTTTGTATCCAATTTATCCTTTAAGCACTTTTTCAAAAGCCATTGTATGCTCATAATAGCAATGTAATTTTTAATATATGTTGGAAGTATGTGAGCTCTTGAATATGATATGGACATGGCAAGATATGAATATGAATGTATTCCCCCCCAACTGATGGTATTGGCAATTTTATGAAATGAGGAAGAGAAATGTTTTTCCAACAATTATCATTCTAGCTTTTTATGGAATTCTATGGTTAAAAGTTAGAAAATGTCGTACCTTCACTTACCCTTTGGAATGGATGATTTGTATGTGTAGTGACTGAAAACTTCTGATCATATTCTTCTTCAAGTGGTTGAACAAGAGGAGTCATGGATAGAGAGATAAGATGGCTTTTTATTGCTTCTACTAAAACTTGCTGAATCTGCTCCAAAATGCTGAAAATAATAGTCTTCATGTCTTCAAAACTCATTGGCACAATTCCTACTATGTGAAAAGATGTTCTGATGTCGAACATAGTAGGAAATTGTTGGCTTAGTGGCCATTAATGGATGCCACTAGTCAACAAGAGAACTCTCACCATTGATGACAATGAGAGTCAAGATGCCCAAACACATCTTGCTAGGTACGAATGAATTTGCTGATGTCGAGTCACCTAGAAGATCTAACGAACAAGGGACATTAATGTATTCCCATTGTTTGTTAGCATGAGGACTTGCCATTAAGGCATGCAAGACTCAAGGTGTTTCTACAAAGAAATTAGACTCAAAGGACTATGGACTCAATAATTTGCATTGAAGCAGGGCTTATTTGCGGAATGAAAATGACAAGGAATGGAAAAATGAAAATGGAAAATGGCAATGGAGAATAGAAATGACAATGGGCAATAAGCATATGAATGAGCCTCTTGCTTTTATTTGTGGGTTATGAATGAACAAAAAGAGATGGAAAGTGTATGTGAATGAAAATGGAAAATATGGAGTGGAATGAGGTGAATGGTTTATTATGAAGTATGGATGTGATGGATGGATGTGATGGAGACAAAAGTATCTGAAAGTTTTTTTTCAAGTGTTTGGATCTGATTTTGCATCAGCATATTTCCTCTTTGTTGCTGATCATCCTCTTATGAAACAAATTGGTCTCCTAAAGAGACACCATTCTCTTGTAGTCATTTGTCCTTCCTCCTGGAACCTGCAAAAAAACTAATACTTCTTCTGCAATGGAATGTAAGATTATCAAAGGAGAGAGGTGATCAATCTCTATAGTTATGATATTTACACACAAAACTAAGAATTTGTATTAATGAAACAAGTTCTCAAAGGAAAAATCAAAAGAATTTATACCTGCTTTGGAATTAGTGCCTCAAGTTGATGTTGCTTCTTTTCAACAATTTATTTCATTATTTGCCATTTCAAACTCTAATGATATATTTCCCATTGTATAGATCTTGTTGAGATCTTTCCAATGGTACTTAAATCATCAAAATCTGATTTTGTATGAGAAAGATAGGCTGATTTGAACAATGAGGTTTTTCTGGCTGCGGAATTGAGGAACAACTCTGTAGCTAAAAATCTTGAATAAAAAGTTAGCCATTCAATTTTCATTATCAGTCCAAAATTAATCAATACCTTCAGAAAAGTGAGAAAATAACTTGTTCATTTCATTGATTCAAAATTATTATTTTTTCCTTGACATGCGGCGACTTAGTGTGACGACTTTATGATAACACCCAATTTGACTTCCCTTTGACCGGGGTCTTTTTCATCAAATTTTACCGAATGAATAGGACACCATCCATGTACTGACATTTCCCTAGCTACCCATGTGACCTGTTTTGACTGATGACACCTACAACCTAGAGTTTAACAAAACAGCTGCGGAATCACCAGATGGCTGCGGAATCGTTAAATGGCTGCGGAATCGCTAAATGGCTGCGGAAAGTGCAGAGTGTAGAAAGTGCTGTGAAATGGAGTGGCTGTGTGCGTGGAAGAGAAAAAAATGTGCCCCTTCAAGACAACTAACACGGTTCAGCTCTGCCAAGCTTTGTTTGAGCTGCAATTAACTGATTTGACTTTCGCTTCAAATAAATCACTTGAGTTTGACGATTTTTCAGCAAAGCATGTGAGGTGTATGGTATGTAGCTCATTCATACTGATATTCTCCATATTTTTCAGTTTACTAGGCTTATGTAGCACACAAAATCACTGCCTAGTGAGTAACACAGATAGCCTATTATCTATGAGTGAATTCCTGATCATCAGTTTAAATGAATGCTTTCAGTCAACGTATGGTGCTGTAGTAATGACTGAACCAAATATTGATGGGAGCTTAGGCTACGCTGTGCTGCATAATAGTTTTTTTTTCAACATGCTGCACCAACATATATCAACGTAATGAACCATGCAATTTTAAGGTTTGCAACACATGAGTCAAACGTGTCCATTCAAACGCAAAAACATCCATTGTCTATGACAGAATCACAGCACACTCAGCATCATGATTTGGATGCATCGGTCACGTCTCAAGAGTATAACTATAATTAGGCTTTGAACAAAAGCACATAGATAACTCCTATTTGGATTTCTCCTCCTCAGACACGCGGAGTTAGTTCAAATGCATGTAAAAATGGAGAAGAGCCGTGTCCAACCAAATCAAACAGAGCCGTCTTCGATTCGGACTGTTCAAAACATGTATTAATGATTTGCAAGGGCAGAAGACGTACTATTTCAAACAACCAAAGCGCACCGTGTATGACTTGGCTGCCAAGAAAAACGGATCTGAGCAGATTTCTCAGGGAAAACGAAATATAGTCACAATTGTTAAAAAAAACACCGATTTTTTCACGAGCGGCAGTCAAAAAGGGACTCCAAAGAACCGAGGATTTCTCCCAGACCGCCACGAATTTTCTCAAATGGTTTCTGGGTTATCTAATTAACCCACCTACAAAAAAAACCCATGTTTTAGTTTGTTGAAATTCATCTCTGTTTGGGAGAATCGAAGGTGTGAAGTTTTGACATTTTTCAGGTTTTGCGTTTTTTCTCTGAGTTAATTTTTCTGTTCTGCACTTTTTGCATTCGTTTTTCTTGTCTGATCTATTGTTTTGCAGGTGAGTTGGACATTTGTTTGAGCATTAAGTCTGTAGGTATAAACATATTTGGCAAGGGTAATCTTAATCTTGCATCTGGTTGTGAAACTTCACATTGATTTATTTTCTCAACTGAGAACGCAGTTCCATACCATGGTTCAACTTCATTTTTCTGTCCTTCAAACCGTTTTGAGGCCCAGAATATTCTTAGCTGCTCCAAAACCATTTGAATTGTGATTGCATTGAAATTGGAAGGCAACGACAAAGCCACAAGCCAGTCTTGTAGTGGATATCTCTCTAAGTTTGAAGCAATGTTTGTTACATAGTTAATTGGTGGAATCTTGTCTTGGAAACGAAACATTGTATTGCAAATACCCCGTACCTCATCAAAGATCCATTCAGCAATACCGCTTTTCCTTAAAATGTGAAGGTACTGGAATGTATGCTCAACTATCTCTTCCATATGCTCTTGCCCAGCATCAGTAAGTTCAATTCTCTGCTTCTAATTGATAAGGTAGCTATCCAAAGGTGAAAGCAACTCAGAAATTTGCCACTAAATGATGAATGCCTTCTACAGGAATCAACAGGTCAAAGCTTGAACAGGGAGGCATATTTTTTTTTATTTTTTATTTTTTTATTGAAGCCACAGTGAAAGCTAGGAATGGAGATAGCCATAGATTGTTTTTCTCTTTTTTTTCTTCTCTGAAATTGTAATTTTTTTTTTATAAAAAGGATTAATGATTTTCAATTTCAGGCAGCAAATATTTCAAGAAAAACATGTTAAAAACAAGACTTTGACTGAGGTCCTAGGCTGGTTTTTCATCGATCTGAGCTGGGTGACTAGGATAGGACCCATGTCGGGACGATTCTGGAGATGCCCATGTGGTCGGTTTTTTCATTAGATGCCTATAACCTGCTAAACCTTGAAACAGCTGCGGGATTGTTAAACAGCGGCGGGATTGTCAGCTAGCTGCGGAATCAAACAATTTCTGCAGCTAAGTTGCAAAACCTTATTTGAACAGGATACAGTGTTTTGAAGACCACTACAAAGCATAACCAGACAATTTTGGACAAATTGAACCTATCAAAGCACTTGAGTTTCATTTTTTTATCATCATTTTTTTTTTTCATTTTTTTTTTTATTGAATCAATTGAAGTGATGAAGTTTATTTTGTCTCCTATTATTTTATTTTTTTAACAATTCTTTTTCTGATCCTCCAGATCACACAGAGTGCAGGAGGAGAGCATACTCAAGAATTATTATTTTGTCTTTTTTTACTTAACAATCCTTTTTCTGATCCTCTAGATCACACAAAGTGCAGGAGGAGAGCATACTCAAGGATTATTAATTTTTTTTTTCAGATGTAAGAAATAAGGTCTCCTAATTACACTTCCCCGGCAACGGCGCCAAAATGTTTAGTCAATTTAATGTCTTAAATTGCTTTACATAAATTATCAATCCGGGTATCGTAAACTAATGAAGTGTGGTGCACTATATGTGCTTAGTTAACCTTTCTCTTACTTCGTTGTTTTATAGTTTATGTTCAACTCTTCCTAACCTTCTGCTTTCAACATATAGTACTATGTTAAGCACGATTAGAAATAAGTCCAAAAAGTAATCAAGCTCTAAGGTGACAAGTAAGAAAAACCACTTTAAAGACCAGTTATAATGTTCAACTCTTCCTAACTCCCTGCTTCAACATATAGTACTATGTTAAACACGATTAAGAAGTAGTTAGAAATAAGTCTAGAAAGTAATCAAACTTTAAACTTGCAAAGAAAGAGCTTGAAAGAAATAACTTGAAATGAAACTGAAAGCAAAGAACTTGAAATGACTTGAAAGTAAATGACCACATTCTAATGGCATTAGTCTCTATTCATATTGCTGCAAATAAAAGAAAATAAGAAAATCACTTCAAGGACTGATGATAATGGTTATCTCTTCCTAACTCCCTGCTTCTACCACATAGTACTGCGTAAAACACGATTAGGAAGTAGCTAAAGACAAATCCAAGAATTGATAAAAACTCTAAGTGACGAATTATAACACTACTATGCTTTGTCCATCATACTGCTTCTTGCATATGTGATTATGGGCAAATAAGAGGAAAAAGTATTAGTGCTACAAGCCAAAGCTACTTAAAAACAAGCTGCAATCAATTAGTGTTCTGTTCTTTGAAAGATAAATTATTCATGATAAAGAGAACATAAATTTGTTAGCATCCAACTTGTAAAACTAAGCTAAGAACTAATCTAGAAAATAGAGCAAAAAGGGCAGCACTATGAATAAGACAACTGCAACTACCATTAGATATTAAAGCAAATACAACACACACAATCCCGGGGGAAAATAAAATGCAATAATTCAAACTGTACAAGGCAGGGGCCCCCTTCTACCTATGAAATCAAAGCAAAATTAAACACACTTGCATAAATTAAAATTGCATGAATGAAAATCTAATCTACCTTACATTCTACAAAGCAATATTTACAAAATGAAATCTAATCTACTTACATCCTAATATGCTCCATGACATCTACTTCACATCTCCTTCCATGTTGAGAACATCAAAGCTTTATTCAATTTCTTCAAAAGTGCAAAGTACAACAAAGCTCTCCAAAGCTTTCAAAAGCCATGGGACTAACAAACTAAAAGGACTAAGAAAAGACTAAAGGAAAGACTAAAGAGAGACTAACTAATGAAGGAGAGAGATCTCCTATTTATACAAAAAGATGAGAGCCATCTCATTAATGATAGTCCATGAATCTCTCCCTCTACCTCTAGAGTCCTAATCAAAATAGGAACTGATAAGACACATGTCTTTTGAGAGTTACAATACAATTAGGAGATGTGACACATATCCTCATGATCCCATGATTCTTTCCAACCAAATTCGAATTTGGCCTTAGAGTGCCACATAAGGGTCTTCTAGAAGTCTCCTTTCAACCTACACATGTCAACAAACTCAACCCATTTGTTAGGTATAAGCATATGCACATTATTTTCTAATGTTTAACCACAAATTCACTTAAAAGGCTTAGAAATAATAAATATTGGAAAATCATAAAGGTAGCCCAATGATAATGAAAGTGGGATGAATGTGGTGACATAGTAGTGAAATGGAGGTGATATAATGGACATAATAGTGAAAGTGTAATGGAAATGAATGACATTTTCAAGACTCAACATCTATCTTAACATCTGAAGTGGATGGTTCTTCCTTAATGGTAACTCTTCTTTCATTCCTCATGCTAGCTCTTTTAGCCAACAAGTTAGCTTCTATACTAACTGCATCACTTTGCGTCTGTTATAAAGTTGGAGGGTTTCTTTCTCTCTATTGGTAAGACATATCAGTGTCAAAACCATCAAGAAATTTGATTAGTGCCAAGTCTAGTGGAGGTTTGATATTTGCAGGGATTGCATTATAAATACTATTAAACCTGGTATAATAGTTATGAACAGACTCATTAGGAGCTCTTATAATATTTTCATATTCAGATAATATTTGTAAATGGTTTTTCTTTCTTTCCCATTTATTGATAAACAATCTATGGAAAACAGTTAAATCAGTAATATGACCAGCAAGTGAATATTTAAACCATTTCTTGACATCTCCTGCTAGTGCTTGTGCAAATAATCTCATTTTTACATATTCTTCATCAATTTAATGCAATTCAAAATAGTCACTCATCTTATTTACATGTTGTTGTCCAGTATATTGACCAATACCATCGAACTAAATTTTTTTACTCTGGTAATCTTGGGGGCATGGCATGTACTTGAGCTGGCAAGGTCAAAGGAGCATATCTGGCAGCCATGGCTAAGATTCTAGCTTGGCTAGGAGGTGAAGTGGTGGTGCTTGAAGATGAACTGGAAGGGCTTATAGATTAGCCTGAAGTGCTAGAAAATGTAGCATAAGTTCTAGAAGATGAACTTGGAGTATTTGGAGATGGAAATAAAACTCCAGGATGAAGAGGAAGCTTGGGGATGAATGTGAAGTGTAGTGGAAATAATAGATGAGGTGGTACTAAATAAAGATGAATTTATAGACTCTGAAGGAATGGTAGAAGGCTTAGGAGTAGCAAAAATTAGGGAAGCTAATTCAACTGACTGTTGAAAATAGGCTTCGTCTATATGTCTTATCAAATTTGAGGTTAAAACATCAAGTTTGTCAAAAGTGTCTAGAACATGCTAATCTAAATCAGGATTTATAGTATTATTCTTTGATTCAATAAATTGAATAAAAGCAGGGTCTATTATAGTATCATGGACTAAAGTTTTAGATTTGGTACGAAACGATGAATGCTCAAATGATAAATCAAATTGAAGATCCTCCAAGTTTGATAGCTCTTTAGGAAGTGAATTTTCTTTGGTTAGCTGATTAATGCTTTCTTGACTTTCTATTTTATTATTTTTTCTTAATATTTTGTCCGGATTATCAACAATTATAGCAGGGTTTGGATCTCAATGTGCCCTGGTATAATATGTTCTTTTGGAAGCCAAAATTTTATTTTTTTAATTTTTTTAATGAAACTTTTGACAACCCTAAAATGGTCTTAAGGTGCAAAGGTGAAATTTAGGGTTTCCTTTTAAGGTTTATTAAACTGAGGATTCGTTTCCCCAGTATGGTCGCCATTATGTTATCACTCTAAAATTTCCCTAGAGTTTTCATATTGTGTTTAAAGAAATAATAGAGGTAACCACAAACCTACGTTTTAGATCAAGATCTAGCCTTCCTAATGCTCAGAGAGGGCTCTCTCTTAATGATTTAACTTTGTTGGATTAATTGGTTTTAGGGTAGTTATTTAAGCTTGATTGGGTTTTGATTTTATTTGGTGGTGGAATCATTGATTTAGATGGATAGATGAGTATCTTTTTACCATTGGGCCATGGAGTCCAAATGTCAAGAAAGCAAGATTGAATCAAGTTTTAAAGATAGTGTTCACAGGGCAAGGTAGCTAAGTAAATTCAGATCTTTTAGGCTGGATGGTGAAGTGGTTTTTCAATCGGGGTCAAGGAGCATTTAAGGATTCCTTAAACCTGATAATGAGGGAAATGAAAGAGGTCAATCGAAACTAGGTAGCAATGAAGAATTCCCTACTTTGGATATCAGAAGAAAACATCAAAATGAATAACTGTTCAAGACAGAGTGTACTTAAACAAATTCTGTAGTAATATTCCAGTAATTACATTCAAATTGGAAAACCTGTAAGTATGTGAAATACTTAAGAAAATAACAATTTAACAAATGAAATATACTTCACTGAAGTGGCTCAACACATGAATCCTGTAATGCAATGCCTTTATTAGTCAGTCCAGTCTGCTGACTTGAAAATGTTACAATAAACCCTCAAGTTTTAGATCAATATAACTATAGAAATGTTAAGCAATCCACCTAATACTTCAAATTATGAATTATTTATACAAAAAACTTATTACAAAATATCCTAAACTGTTTAATGAGTTATTCAAGGAAAAAGAAATATCTTCATGCAAGAAGATAGAGATAGATATGTAACTCATGCAAGATATCCCTCTTTTAATGTTTGCTTTTTTGATCTTTTGTTGCTTTCTCTCTTTGGCCGTTGCTCTACACTGGCTATCCCTTTACTCTTCCTTTGAATTTTAAACTCCGTCTTTTACCTGATACTCTTTGATTTAGTTGATTTGTTAGTCTCTACTATTTTACCTTGGCTGCCCTTGACTGCTCTGTTTTACCTTTCATCTTCATAGTAAATCATTCAACTTTTCTCAAGGCTCTGCATCTGGTAATTTAATATTTACCATTCTTCTGTAGATTTCATTAGTTTATGTATATTTTGCAAAAGAAGGCTTGTTTATAAAGAGACGTTTTACCTCATTCTAGAGGTAAAAGAGGTTCTGAAATGTCTGATAGAGCACTTTTCCTGTAGGAATCCCATTCATGGAGGAATTTTTGGCTTGTTCCTTTGCTACTTCTATAATTTTCTTATCATAGTCTTCATGTGGCATCAACCTGTCATTTATCACCAATTGATTAGGCAGACGTTTCTGCCTCAAAGCATCAAATTTCGCCATAAACCTAGCTATTGCTAGCTCCATTGTTTGGAATTTCTCCTCAAGTTGTATCATCAAGTTTCTCTTGGTGATTACCTTCTTTACCTCTAGTATGGTTTCAGTTCTGTCAGCTATTCCATGCTCCTGCAATTCATACTTGTTCTTTGAGTTAAAGAATTGGATTATTCTTGAGGCTCCTTCTGGCTTATTCCCAAGTTCGGCTCTAACCCTTTGAATTTCCTCACCAACCTCTTTAACCAAATCATTCTGCTCAAATATCACCTATATAGATGGCCAAATACCATTGACTGAGTCAATGATATTGGCCCATAAAAGTTGTTTTCCTTGGGCTACTGGCTTTTTCAGTGTCAATTCCTTCTCTAACTTCTGTATCCTTTCATTCAACTTGTTTGAATTCCGGGTTTCATTCTTATGTATGATTTGAGCTAGTTTCTTTTCATCCTCTAGACTTTTTATTTGTTCTTTAAGTCTATTTATTTCATTTGTTTGGATGGACATATCTTCCATGGCTTTGATCAGTTTATTTGCTTCATCACTAGGATGAGTTGCTGCTGTTGTTGAACGTGTTACAAAACATGCCCTAGCACCTAAATGGCCAGGATCCATTCCAAAAGGCCATGCTTCCGGGGTGGGGAAGCAAGTTCATAGACCCGCCAATGCGAGATGGGCCGTCGCGTTGACTCTGAGAAAAGGGTGCGTTCCGAAGAAATTAGGTTGGGAGTGATTGTCACTTTTGGTGGGGGTCAGGAACCACCTACGTTCCATTATGAAAAGAATCGAACTGAGGAATACAGGTACCCTGGCCCATTGGCCAAAATGGTCGAACGTCAAACCTAGGCAGAAAAGGTAATAAGCGGTGGGAAGTGCTGTAGCTTCTGGATCTTCTATGGCCACTGAAGTTGCCAAAGTAGAACGAACTATTGTAGTAACTATAGGAATAGTAGTGGCTGTAGTTGCTTTAATGTTGGTCTGTTTCTCTTGCAATAACTTATCCATCTCATTCTCCATTTCTTTTAATTGAGAATTTAACTGCAGAATGAGGTCCATCATCTCATGTTTTTGGATTTGATTCTCTAGAACTTCCTTGGTCTGTGGATGTTTAGAAGGAGGCAATTTTATCTGCTTCTTCAATGCAACAATGTCTTCATTCTTCTTTTTTATGACCTTCTCTGCTGCCTTGATGTCATTTGGATTATATCTAATCTCAATAACCAATTCTTCTAGTGATTTAATTCTGTTATCCTTTGCTTGTGAGGATGCCTTCTCCAGTTTAAACTGTGTTGTGATATTCTCTAGGGAATTTTGAAGTTTTTGTACACTCATAACTTTGTTGTTCATTGTTGAGTATATCATTTCTCCTGCTTTCTTATGAAATTCAATCTGATCTATATGATGAACATTTTTGGCGAAAACTTCAAATTTTGTCTTGTTGTAATCTGCTGATGACTTAGGCTGTTGTACCGTGGGTTTCAAAAAGGTCATTTGCATTTCCCTGTTTTAATGTCAAAAGATGAAAGTAACCTTTTCTGATTTCTGGGAGTCTGTTTGAAATATTGGGCATAGGTTTCATCTTTCAATGCTTCATTTCTCAAATTTCTTTCTTTATACTTCTCCTTTCTATCTTTTTCTTTATCCACTGGTTTGCTGGATGAAGAGACTTCAATGCTAAACTGATTTTGAATAATCTAAGTATTAGAGGTTGAAGGCTGATGAGTTTCCTCTAAAACTGCTGGAGTTATACTCTCTCTGACCATTATATCTGTATCAATGATTTGAACTGTCTCAACTATCTCTTCTTGCTCATTTACAGGATTTAGCTTGGGCTTCTTCATGTACATGATTTCAAAGCTGTCATCTGTTGTATCCTTGTTTGAGCAAGAACCTTCTTCCCTAGTCTTTTTTGCATTTCTGTCCTATAGGGCTGGAGTATGCAGAATGGAACTAGTATCCATCTATTTCTCCATATATATTAAGGTGTTGTCCAACCACTCAATTCCATAAAAGGGCTCAATTTAAACTCGAGTCTTAGTTTGTTTATGACTCCTAAAGGATCATATTTCGATTTGAAACTATTGGTAAAATTCATTTCGTGTAAACATTTTTCCGCTTCTTCTCCAGTTTCCCTATTATTGCAGATAAAAGGACCAAGCTGGTTTTTTATTTTGAACTGTGTTTTCTTCTTGGTTGATAGAAAATTCACATCATCTGAATTTATGATTTGGCTGATATACTCTAATGTAAATATCCTCCCGGGGATATATTTGGGCAGCTTATATGGAGTGAGCTTGCATCCATACACCCTTATTTTAGTGTAGTTCTGGTATAAATACCAGTCTCCTATTCTACTGTGTTTAGACAACTGTAAAACTTTCTTTATCTCATCACTGATCCTGGGTTGATTGCTACTGCTTAGTATGTTAACCACTGGGTGAAAAAATGAATCAATGAACTCCTTGTAGCTGAAAACAATGGAATATTTTGGGATTAAGGGTGTCCAAAAGATAATAGATCTAGGGTTGCCCTTAGTGTCCAACTTTTGGATGTTAACAGGAAACCTGTCTGATTGGAAATATAGGAACATATGGAACAGTTCTGAAGAGTATTTAAATACTCTTTCATATGGAAATATCATCAATTGATTATGGATTATGTCTGCTAAGAACTAGGCAAAATTGAAAACTGTAGCTGGAGGCTTGCCTAGGCAAAAAATAGAAAGGAAAGCTAGTATAGGCCCATATACATGCTCATCAGTGGTATATCCTAGAATACCAAACAACATGGTTACAATCTGTCTTTCCCTCTCAGAGAAAATGGTGGTAGAGTATGGAGAATTGTCTGCAGGAATATGAGCCTATTCTAGGATGAAAGTTTGAAAAATTTGAGATCTCTTGCGAAGGTCCAGCTTAAAGTACAGTTCAAGTAGGTTTTCAATAGAAAATGGGGTTTCACTTGGCTTTGGATGGATCTGTAGCATTTCATTTATTGACTCTACAATGATTGCGAATAAAATCTGTTGGTTAGGAGAGACTATGGTTCTTTGATTTGGGATATAGTAGAGGTGTCATAGGTGGATGATTTCAGGGAACTGATATACTTGTGGGAACAAGTATTTGGGTAAATTGGACTCCCATAACTAAATATCATCACTGTGGTTGAGGAATTTGTCTTTACTCCAACATTGGAGTTTCAATAAATGGCTAGGGGAGGCTGTATCTTTGATCTGGAAATATCTGTCGGCCAATGGGAGGTGGTCAATATCCAGGTGAAGGGTTTGCAATGGTTTTTCATTCAGAATGCTCTGGGAAGCCATAGTTTTGTTTATTTTATTGAATTAATCACTATCTAGCTTAAGGAGTAGGGTTAGGACCTCTGGAATAGTGTGAAAAGTGAATACAATCTGCAACAAAGGGTTTGGGATGCCACAATGGCTTTCTTTAGGTTGGAAAGGATTTTAATTGGTTTAATTTATTAAGCCATTAATAATGTTGTGCAAAGCTTAATTACAAGCCTTCTGGTACTTCAGGAATACTTGGAAAATGGAGATTTGGTGTGCAGAAGGGTTCTGTGGGAGCAATAAAGGCTTTCTAAGGCTCCAATGGTCTTTATGCTACTTCAAATTGGAGTCTGTAGTGTTTTTTGGCGCTTTGGAATTGGTCGGCAGAGGTTCTTTGCAAGAGAATAACAGTGAAAAGGATAAAATAGCAGCTTTTTGGTTTTTAACCAAAAGTGGTTAACCTTTGGGCCCGGGATTTAGTTTGAACAGTAGGCGGTTTCAAACTTACGCAGGGAATTGGTATTATGGCTTATTGCACCGCTTTTGAGTGTAAGGTGGTATTTTTTCAGAGGACGCGATATAACGTGGAGCTGCCATGTAGCAAAAAAGTAGGCAAGAAAAACCATGAATCTCGCGTGCTTTTGGGATGTTAAAGATTGGATTGGGAGTGCGCGATATGGGATATGAGCCGTTGGATATGGAGGTGGGTGATTGGAGGGTTATCGCATGGCGGAGTTGCGAGGGATGAGTCGGGGTGTGGGGTCAGGATTTTTAATTAAAATGTGATGGGATTTAATATATGTGATGGGTTAATAAAGTGTGGGACCCGAGAAGAAATATACTAGGGATATGAGTTAAAAGGGTATTGGGGAGGGTCTTTTAATGGGGCTTGATACATTATTTAAACTTAGGATAAGGGGGTTTTAGTGGGTTTAAATGGAAAAGGGAAATTGATAAGGGGGGGATGTTATAGACATTTTTGTGCCTCGCGTCATGGAGCATGAAATGTCGATAATTACAGGGATCCTCAGTCCCTAAACATGTTGTTCTTACCCCTAAAAGAACAAGGTCATCAAACAACAGCACTTCCAATTAGTTCTCCACCTGAAAACACTTCAAAACAGGCTTATTTTGGATCATGTCAGCTGCTCCACTGAGCTTCTGCGCTGGAATGCAACTGTCCCTCCTTGTACCTGCGCTGGAAGTCAAGATTAATGAAGGCTACCTGCGCTGGGCGAGATTGGCCAAGTGGCACAGTCATCCTGCAAGGTGTCAACTGCCCAGGAAGCTTCCAAACTGACACTTGGTTCATGAGATTCGCCCTGTGATGAGTAAGAGGTACTTGATCACCATGTGTAAGCAAGGATCTCCAAGTGGACTCAAGAACTGAAGATTAACTGAAGAGGGAGAGGACACAAGGCACCTTCATGTCAGTCTCAAGCTGACTCATCCTCTCTTCTTCTATCCTATATATAGAGCTCTTCTATGAGGTCTAAGGAGGCTGGAATTTTGTGTAAAGCAAGGAGGTGCTGTTGGTTTACAGTCAGAGCTATTGGGTGATTGTTTTACTAGAGGTGAAGAGGAGAGTTCTTGCTGCTGGGGAGGTGCTGCTGGATTGGAGCCATCATTGGTTGTAACCTTCTCAGAACCCTGTTACTTCTATCAATAAAGTTTTGCATGTTCTCCTATATACTTGTATTACATTGATGGATTGTATTTACTTGTATATTTGATTCACTCTAATCCATGTTTCAGTTATGAGTACATGTATCTTGTAGTTTCCTCTCTTGTTTTGTGCAGGATCTGTGTGTAGCTGGACCGGAAAAGAGAGCAAAGAGCTGGGAACAAGAGACAAAGAGAGAGGACAAGGATCGACTAAGCGAAAGACACCAGGTTGGTTGGCCTTCTTTTCACTCTCTCTGTACTTTCATAAAGGAAATCATCAAAGCTTTACTTTCAGTTGTTGCTAAAGACTGTCACCTTTAGAGTAGGGATAGGGTCATCCGCATCGGATACTTTTCCCCACAACAAACTGGCGACTCCGCTGGGGAGCCTAGTATCTTGTTGGTGTTTGTAGTTTTGGCTATTCATTTCTTGAAGAAAAGAGTACCAAATCGAAAAGCTTTTGAC
Source organism: Pinus tabuliformis (assembly GCA_031772625.1). NCBI lineage: Eukaryota > Viridiplantae > Streptophyta > Pinopsida > Pinales > Pinaceae > Pinus > Pinus tabuliformis. The sequence continues at coordinate 306,573,821 of CM062816.1, read as the reverse complement.
TATATCAAAAGCGAAGTAGAGGGTCTGTTACTCTTGCTCATTTGCTGAGCAAATTCAAGATTTAAAGAGCTAATCTACAAAAGACTCTTTACTCTTTGTGATAGCCTTTTCATCCTCTTGATCATCCCTTAGCCTGTACTTGACCTATAGCTTTTTATTTCAGCAAAAACAGTGCATTTTTGAGCTTTTTATGACCCGGAATTCTTTGTAGACGAAACTCTCGTGAGTCAGTGCAGGCTGTCCACAGGCAGTCTGCATTACAGCGCAGGTGTTCCCTTCGGGAACTGCGCTGAGAGTCAAATTGGCAGACTAGAACCTGCGCTGGTCCAGTTAGCCATTGTCTTGCTCAGCTTTCCCTTTGTGTCTTGGCCTTGTTTTCACTGATTTTTGCTGATTGCTTGCTGGTCATTGTACTTGCTGTAAACCATTCTCCTTGACATTATTCCGCCTCAGTTGTGTGATGAAACTGTGAATGTTCTTTCAGTATTTCTTGTTTCAGTTACAGTTTCCCATTGTGAAAAGCGAACCAGTATAGCTGTGACCTCTTAGATCCTGAACTGTAAAAGTGTCTTTGTGATCTTATGAGCTAGTTTTGTTACTGTTCATGGCTATTTGAGTTAGTTCGCTCTTCATTTCATGGTTTGAATCTATACATTTCCTGTGTTTAAACAAGTCTATCATAAGGTGTCTTTTTGATTGTGGACAAGCTTGTTTATTTCTACTTGAAATTAGATTCAAAATTATACAACAGTTTCCTTTCTGTCTTACATCAACATTAAGGATAACGAAAAGAAATACATGCATTGTGCATTTTGCATTTGACTGTGTGCTTGACGATTTAGGAAAAATGTGCATTTTAGTGTGTGTTCTATGATCTGTGGAAAAAGTTGTGTCTTTCTTTTCCCTCAGTAGATTAAGGTTTTCAAAGTTGAAAGATTGAAAAGATTTGCTTCTCATTCTTAGATTGCATATAGGAAGTTGTATATATACATCTCGTGGCGAACCTGAAAGGCAAACTGTTAAGCAAGATCAACATTAAAATAAACTCAATTTACATAACAACGCTTTGGAATTTAACGCAAACATCTAGAGGTCTAGGTAGAGACGTGTTCCGGCGTCGTTAAACATAGTGACTGTCGATCTCTACGAAGGTGGGTGATTCCTCCTGAGAGTCGGTGGCACTAACACGGACTTGTGCTCCCGCGTACCGTCGCGTATATTGGGAGACCCCTATAGGCTTTTATCCTTTATCCTTAGGAAACCGTGTCGGCCGCCCTACTGATCGCGATGCAGTGAACACAGCATTCACGAAGATTGACCACCCGTACCGTAAAACGTATTCTGTGGTTTCGCGAAAGGTTTGGCACACCCTCTGCCTAGATCTCCAGAGCAGTTTCTTTTGGCCTTTTTCAAACTCTATAACTGAAAAAGTCCAACCGAGCATTTGTCACTTCGGGCTCGTTAATACATCGAAGGCGACTAGAGTCATCTTTAGCTTTTTCTCGACTCTTAAAACATGAAAAAGCAAGTTTGTGTCTAAAAGCGTCGTTAATAAAATTTATTTTAAGCGGAACATAATCACCTGTTATTCCCACGTTGATCTTTCAGTTGAAAAGTATGGAGCCCACCAACCAAGGAAGTAACCTTGGCGGAAGTCCAAATCCCTTCTCCTCTTGGGGAGATGTTGGTGCGCCTCATATGGCTACATTGTCACTTCCAGGATTGACAATCGGCCTCCCTGTATGGCTCTTTTCAACTAATGTAGTCCAGATCGCCACTAATCCTGAGCAGTCGAATCAACAGTCAGAACAATCTAGAACTACCCACCAGCCTTCCACTTCTCATGATACTTCCTCTGATCCTTCACCTTCGCAAGGTAGAGCTGGCAAAAGTCAGCCTTCCAAGGAGAAGAAGGAAAAGAAGAAGAGAGAAAAGAAGCAGAAGGAGCCTCTGGCGAAGGCGACTGGGGGCAAGCAGAAGAAAGCTGACAAAAACCCACACACTGCACCGACCGGGCCTAAATCGCCATGTGTCATTTGCAAAGGGATCCACTTCCATCGTGATTGTCCTTGTATTCCCCGGATACTAAGAGACTGGTCCCCAAGGTTGCACAATCCGGTAGCATCAACCTCTGGTTGTCATGTTGATTGCATTCCGTCAACTAGCGAGAGTGAAGGACGAAGAAGGGGACCAAGATCACCCTGTCTATTGTGTGAAGGCAATCATGCCATCCAAAAATGTCCATTCTTAGATGAGGCAAAGAGAGTTTTGGAAGATCGCCCGGTCTCACCGTTGCAACTTCCTCCTGGATACCGAAAACTCGCGCCTAATCCCTCGATAGTTGAAAATCCAGTTGACCCGCTCAAGTGGTCAGCTGAAGTGTCGGTCGTTGAGAATGAACCTACTGAATCCAGACCAGACGAAAGTCTAAAGGTCGATACGGCAGTTGGCCCGGTTCTTCCTTCAGAGGTTCTATCGTCCAATGACTCCGTCATTGAAGACCCGTCTTCAAACGACATCGTCGCCGAAGAGTCATCTTCATGCGACACCCTCACTGAAGAGAATAAGGATGACACCATCCAGGTTCTTTTCATCAGCACCGACTCCGATGAGCATCAGGGCAATGCGCCCATTCCTTTATCGCAGGAAGGAACATCATCAGAGTCATATCCGGCCGTATATTCGGTCCCACCGCCAAGCAACCTGGTTGTATCCTTTGATTGGAATCAACTAGGCAGACCCCGGTTACCAGCCAGTGTACCATTCAGAATCATTGTCCAGATCTATAGAATGATTATGGCTGGTACTATCATTGATGAAGGGGCGTCTGTGAGTATCCTTTCCTCTGTTGCTTGGAAAGCACTGGGTTCCCCAGCGCTTTTACCTGAGTTGAGAAATCTCTCAGGTTTTGATAAAGGAACCAGTCGACCATTAGGGATCCTCCCCGATGTACCTGTTACATTGAAAGGGAAGACCGTCAGGATGAACGTGATGGTCGTCCAAGGACCCTTGGATTATAACCTACTCCTTGGACGCGACTATATTTATTGCATGGGAGCGATAGTCTCCTCACTCTTTAGAGTAATGTGTTTTCCACACGAAGGAAGGGTGGTCAAGCTCGTAGACCAACTTTCGTTTCCGGGATCTCGCATCGCAAATAGTCAAATACCATTCCTAAATGGTCTGTTCACTCAAGATTCGCCTCCACCCCCAGTCCTCCTTCCCGATGAGCGCGAGTGATTCGGAAAGAAAGACTAGGACCTAGGGGGCATGCACCCTGGTCTGCTTTGGGCAGAAGAAACTCCGGGTATAAGGAAGAATTTCCGCAAAAGAATATGACTAGTCCATACCCCGTCCGTGGAAGGAAGTGGGGTTGTTCTGGAATAATAATCTTTTGTTAAAGTTATGTGTTTGACAAGAGTCATTCACCTTTGTCTAAAAAAGTGGGCAATGCCCAAGTAGGAATTCCGTTATTGCGACAAGTAGTAAACATCTTTGAATTCAAGCCTCGCCCATTAAAACATATGTTTTGAAGGATAAGCAGGGGCAGCCTACAAAGAAGGGGACTATATTGTTGTGACAGAGGGTAACCATCTTTGGACAACCCAATGATAGACACCGCCGAAGAAAGAGATTGATCTGCGGTAGCAAATCGAACCGTCTTTGGAATAATAAGAAAGAGGCAAGCCTCCCTCAATAATGCCAATGTTTTATCTTTGAGTGGTGTTCTTCTATTGTCACAAATAGCTGTTTGTTAAAAGTGGGCCGACGGGAAGCCTGAGTACTGCGTAAGACCCCTTAAAATAACGACAAGACAAGTATCGTTAGCATTAGATTGGCAAGATGACAAGTAAATGTGAACACCCAAAGAAAAGCAGAAGTAGGGGAGAGGAGGGGCAGCCTCGAAATTCTATCCTATACCTGGGGGCATGCAAACCTTCTGGAGTGCAAGCTAGGGGCGGTTATTTATCTGGTTTTAAGATTAGCCGTTTCCAAACTTGCATGAAAGAAGCCTGTGGGGCAAAAGTAAAATTTGCCAAAAGTGAGCATAGCTGTGGTAAGGCATAAGATCTATAAAAATTGGTCCTTACGGGAGGCGTTCTTTTTATGACTGGTATATCGAGCAGTTTTAGCATATAGTTCATGCTCGTTAAAAAATAAACGCAAAATTCGAGCAGTTTTATGACTGAATTTATGCTCGTTAAAAAATAGAAAAGTGTGAGCAAAAGTTTCCCCCAGAGTTCAAGCTCATGGAAAAAATGAACCGGTAAATAACCTTTTGAGATCGTAAATTCATCAGCCATAAGAACCTTGATCGTGTTTTCATCCATCACCTCCACCATTCATTTGGCCGATCATTCACTTCCATTTGTGTGTTTACCTCTTTTGAGAAACAGCTGCGAAGAGTGATTTCACCTAGCCATCCTCGTGACACTGCCGTGATTGGAAAATTCCAACCTGTACCTGGAATCTGCTGCTATCCCTGTTTATCACTCGTTCCTCAAAAGACGAGTCTTCTTTCAGCTCTTTTCACTGACTCGTAAAATATGAAAAGTTTGCCGAGTTTTGGCCTTCCAGCTCGTTAAATGACCGGAACGCTATCCCTCCTCTAAATTTTAATCTTTTTGGACCTGAGGGATTATTGCACAAAAGGATCGAGCGCTTGTCTTGTTCGGTTCGTTAAAAGTACCGAACAGCCATCCCTTCTGTATTGTTTTATACTTTTTCGGACTTAAGGGATTAGCTGACGAAAAAGGAATTATGGAGTTGACTTTCTGTACCTTTTCAGACTCTCTAAAAATGAAAAGGACCGAGTTTTCCTTGTCGTTAGACTCGTTAAAATGATTAAATAGCGAAAAACTTGTCTTTAGATGAGAACGAGTTTCCCTATCGCTAGGCTCGTTAAATCATAGCGATGGGCTTGCCCGAAGGGCAGGTTATAGAACAAGCATATGTTATCCTCCTCAAGCTTGACAAAAATAAAGAGGTACTGGTCAGAAATGACTGGGGAAAAATTGGGAGAACATCAGAGTTTAATGGTAGCAAGTCACTCTTGAACATGACACTTTTCCTCCGTACCACATTGGGTTGGGTTGTTTCATTCACCGGTCTCACTGCCATGGTCCTCACCAAACCATCCACATTTGGGGTAATGCTACCGATCCATCGCATCAGTGTCGTTATATGTTCAAGAGGGGTCATTCTGAAAGTGTCAACCGTGTCCCATCCACTGCCATACATTATCCTTCATCCATTCATGATCGCCACCCTGAATCATATGTCACAGTTTGTTTTCACCTCCACTAAAATCATTAGCTCCGTTCCATGTCATTGATGTGGGATTCATTAAGGCCCTCCTTTGACGGATCGCTTCTTGTCGACTTCAGCTCATTATCCAAGAAGTTGGTCTAGGAACACCCCCATCAGTACTTTGAAGCTTGCATGCCTCAATGGCAAGTTTCTCACTTCCGGCGACAGGTATACATCAATGACCTTCGACCAGAAGATTTTGCGTGGCGTTCGACGCCAAGTCCTTTATTCACGCCACGTGAATTGTACTGCAGTACCTTGAGGGTCATCGTCATTATTGGTGATTCCTCTCGCGCTTGTTAACGGTTTTCATTATTGACCGGTAATCAAGCGATGTCTTTCCATGTTCGACTTCAGCGCAATTCTCGCATGGATCGACTTGTACTTAGAGTGAAGATCGAACGAGTTTGAAGACCCCAGATCTAGTTTCATCCATCCGGGCTGCGATATATATTCGGGAAATATAAAAGCATTTTCCATGTACATCATTGCAGCAGATGATCATCCTATTCAAAGGATGATAATTTCAACAGAAAATTATCAGTCTACCTTCAGACGATCGTCTGTCATATGTACCAAAATGTATTTATAAAAGCTGAGCATGGGAATGCCCGCCTCAGCTAGATCGTGAAAATAGAATGAAAAATAATGTATTGTATTGTATTGTATTACAAGGCGCCTCCTCAGCACTGGAATGAACTTCGGACCCTCTAGATAAAGCATTTCACCCGATAAACGGCCTCATACTTTAGGGGGCAACTGTTATAGACATTTTTGTGCCTCGCGTCATGGAGCATGAAATGTCGATAATTACAGGGATCCTCAGTCCCTAAACATGTTGTTCTTACCCCTAAAAGAACAAGGTCATAAAACAACAGCACTTCCAATCAGTTCTCCACCTGAAAACACTTCAAAACAGGCTTATTTTGGATCATGTCAGCTGCTCCACTGAGCTTCTGCGCTGGAATGCAACTGTCCCTCCTTGTACCTGCGCTGGAAGTCAAGATTAATGAAGGCTACCTACGCTGGGCGAGATTGGCCAAGTGGCACAGTCATCCTGCAAGGTGTCAACTGCCCAGGAAGCTTCCAAACTGACACTTGGTTCATGAGATTCACCCTGTGATGAGTAAGAGGTACTTGATCACCATGTGTAAGCAAGGATCTCCAAGTGGACTCAAGAACTGAAGATTAACTGAAGAGGGAGAGGACACAAGGCAGCTTCATGTCAGTCTCAAGCTGACTCATCCTCTCTTCTTCTATCCTATATATAGAGCTCTTCTATGAGGTCTAAGGAGGCTGGAATTTTGTGTAAAGCAAGGAGGTGCTGTTGGTTTACAGTCAGAGCTATTGGGTGATTGTTTTACTAGAGGTGAAGAGGAGAGTTCTTGCTGCTGGGGAGGTGCTGCTGGATTGGAGCCATCATTGGTTGTAACCTTCTCAGAACCCTGTTACTTCTATCAATAAAGTTTTACATGTTCTCCTATATACTTGTATTACATTGATGGATTGTATTTACTTGTATATTTGATTCACTCTAATCCATGTTTCAGTTATGAGTACATGTATCTTGTAGTTTCCTCTCTTGTTTTGTGCAGGATCTGTGTGTAGCTGGACCGGCAAAGAGAGCAAAGAGTTGGGAACAAGAGACAAAGAGAGAGGACAAGGATCGACTAAGCGAAAGACACCAGGTTGGTTGGCCTTCTTTTCACTCTCTCTGTACTTTCATAAAGGAAATCATCAAAGCTTTACTTTCAGTTGTTGCTAAAGACTGTCACCTTTAGAGTAGGGATAGGGTCATCCGCATTGGATACTTTTCCCCACAACAGGGGAATGATTTCTAAAGGGAAATGTCTAGGGAAAGGTGTGAAATAAAGGGAAAAAGGGTTAAATGAAGGGAAGGGGTTTTTACAATGGAAATGTGTTAGAATAAGGGGAAATGAAGAGGGAAGGGTCCTTTGGAATCAAGAAGGGGAAAAATACTAAGGAATGAAAAGTAATGAAGGGGAAATGAAGGGAAATCAATAAACTAGATATGTAGGGGTTAGTGAAATGAGGGGGAATTAGTGAATGAGATTTAGTATTCAGGCCTAAAATTATATAGAACTTTTAGGGTAAATACCCAAAGTAATATACAACTTTTTTTGAATGTTCTCTTTCTTCGATAATTCTTCCTGCACATGAAACATAGGATTAAGCATGATGAAGGTAAATTTGAGCTAGCAACCTTGTGCATTCCAAAACCTCTTTTACCTACCCTTTATTTACCCTAGCATTTTCTCTTCATTTATAGGGTGCATTTGAGCTTGCTGACCCTCTATTTCTTTTTCTTTGATAAGAAAACTATCTAATTCTAATCTTATAACTTCCAATGGCTCAGATTAAATTGATGAGCTCATTATATTTCTCTACCTATCTACTGATCTGCCAAGATTAAACAGTTTGGCTAGATCTTTATTCTCTATCTATCAACATGAAATTTAAAACATGAATGAATCAAGTTTAAACTATTTGACCATCATGGATTGTGGCATTTTTGACAAGCTACACACAATCTTATTTTGCAAGGCAAAGTAAAAAGTAGTGTCATTTGAATTTGCATCACTTTTAGAATCTTTTTTTTTATCTCTTTTTGGTGGGGTTCATATTTTATTTTATTTTTTTATCCTTTTCTTTTAGTCATTTTATTTTTCTTTTAGGACTTACCCTCTTTACATTTTTATTTTAATATGGGAAAACATTTTTCAGAAAACAAAAGTATGTACAATATTCCAAGACTAATCATAGTCAATTCAAAATTATGAATCCTATTATTATAGGACCCTAATAGAGGAATATCAAAGGAAACCTCTCATTGCCAAGATTGCACCAGAGACAATCAAGAGAGGTATAAACAATCTCAGTACTTTAATGTTCATTTTGATTACACGCATGTTGTTAATGATGAACATAAATCACGACATAGAAAACCATGTAGTTTTTTGTGGTTTACATAGCCATGTGGTTGCTGAGTGTTGGAAGAGAATGGCAACAAGAAAGATGATGAGGTGTGAAAGGAATTTATCACATCGGGGAAGGAAGCAGGTTTGGAGTAAGAATACTTATTGTAGTCATTGCAATAGAGGTGGTCATCAAAGAGCCACATGTTTGAGGCTCCATCCAGAGTAGTGTCTTAAGGACAAAGCACCCGTGCAAAAACTAGTCGGTGAAGGTGTTCAACGAGCAAATCTCCCACATTCTTGTTGGTTCACTTTGTTGAGTAAAACATGGTTTTACTAAGAATAGCAGCTCGACATGGACACATTTTTGTAAATCATGTGTTGCGATATAAATGTAAAAGTGATGATGTGTTTTCCATCGCTTATTAAAGTAACGATGATGTTTTGGTCTTTTTATTGATAGTTGGGGTATTGAATTCTATTTTGATGTAAACTTGACTAAAGAGTGTGTCTTATAAACTCTTGGAAAGTATGGGGATGATTGGGTCATGATTGGTCATGTAATTTGAAAATATTGTAATACAGGTTTGTAGAGGATGCAGGTGTCAAATTATCACTTATGGCCCCGAAGGAAAAAGGTGAAGGAGAAGGAAGGGTGACCTGTCAGGACACTTGTGGTGCAGACAATGTAACACAACAATTGCAGATTATGTTTATGATTTTGGGGGACCAAAAGATCCTTAATGGGGAGGAATGATCTAGGTGGCTCTAGACACACTCAGAATTGAGTAGTGGCTATGGGAAAGCTCAAAAATAAAATTCCTCATATTGAAGTGCAACCAGTTCCAGATCATAGTGTCTGTCGCCCTGATTCCAATGGTGTAAGTGATACTCAAATCCGGGTTCATATGCTCCAGATATTCGCGGTCAAAGTTTTGGTCAAACTTAGTCAATTGGCAAGCTTAAGGAGGCAACAAATTGGGAGAGACCTGACGCATGGAATCTGGCCACTAGAATGGGCAAATTTTTTGAACCGTTAATTTTCCCAATAACCCTTATTTTCAACAAAGTTAAAAATGACCAATTTGTTTTAAAAATGAAAAAATATTAAAAAATAAGGGGGCAGGGCAGGATTGCCGGACCCACCCACCACACTGGTCACAACATATTAAAATATCCAAAGGATCGAGGTGGCGGGCTGCCACCCCCTCCACACCCCACGATGATATATTATATTAAAAAACAAACCACGGTGAACCACAACATAATGTTTGAACCATTGAAGATATAACTGTTATATTGGCCAACAACCAGTTCAAAAGTTGACTGCCACATCGTTCGGGGCTGGCGAGTGTCAAAACTGTGCTGGTTGGTGGGTCAGCCCGCTGGTGGTGGCCTCAAGACATATGCCAAACCTCATTGCATAACAAAAACAATTACACATATCCTATTACAAAACGCCAACATAATGTATGACATTGCCAACACTTAATCGCCAATGCTAAAGTGTGAATACCACCAAAAGTTGGTTATAACCATCAGTTAAGAAAAAAAGACACGCCTTGCTATTTGGGGGTTGGTGAGGTTGGAACCCCTAACTGCCCACGACCTATTCTCGGCCTTTGCCAACTGACCAAACAAGTCACCTTTCAATCTCCGCCCACAGAATAAAATTTAAACCTTTGTTCCAATCATTCGACGGGCGCAGCAGTGGAGGAGTGGCAGAACCATGAGCGGGGAAGAGGTGTGGAACCCTGAGAGAGGAGAATCAAGAGATGCCAAAAAGATTCCCTTAAAGGGCCATAGATGATAGTGACATAATTTATCAATATTATAGTAATTTTTGCATGTTTTATCGCTAGGAGTCTAAATGTGCAGTCAGAATCTCCATATGAGCAGCAGAGATTCAGACAACCAACAACACTCAATCTTTGGAGAATCTTGTGGAATCTAAAAGATTCCCTTGGAGGCTGATTTTTTCCAGTGTCGTAATGATGCCAAATTTATAGTCATTTTTCATAGAATTTCGTAGGGAGTGCAGTGGTGTGCTTAGAATCTTCATCCGAGCAACGAAATTTTTGGCCATATTCAGGAAGGAATCTTTGGGGGAACCTTCCAAATGCCCTAGGGTCCAGAATTTGACGTTGTCAGAAAGGGGAAAAGTTTATAGTTGTTTGACGCGATTTCACGCCATGAATTCAACGGCGGTGTCCCTTTTAACAGATGAGATTTGCATTTTTAGGCCATCCCCAAAAGTGGAGGTATCTGATGCAATTATGTTATCATGCTTTTCTTCTGAATTTTTGAGATGATGTTTTTGTTATTAATATCCTTGTTATCATTATGTTGAGGGATACTTGTATGCCACATCTTGTGAGGTTTTATTAGCTTGTCATGCGTAAGGAATGCCCATTTGAGTGAGAATTCCTATAGGATGTGTCGTGGAGAGACATGCCACTCTTGTTGAGGGAATTTACCCATATGAGTGAGAGTTTCTAAGAACGTCTCATGGAGAGACATGCCAGTCTGGTTGAGGGTATTTATCCTTGTAATGAAAAAGAACATACCATGTACATCATCATCTTGCAACATTTAATGAAGCGGCCTCCCCACTCTTGACACTAGGGCCCAGAGACATAACCACACTAGGTGAACTCCGTTATCAATGTGTTTGTGTTTTTAATTTTTTGATCATCATTATGTTTCATATCATTTAGATTATGCACATGTGGCTTTTAATACTCTCTGATATGCAATTTTTCTAATATCACAGATTAAAATATCTTGGTTAATTGCGGTAGCTGAAGAGATCTATATCACCAATGGTACTATAAAACAAAATACAAGATCATCTTACCGTTTAGCTGATATACTCGACGATCCCAAATTCTTTGTCATATCCTGTACACTTGCAAGTCCTTCACCCCCAATTTGCAACACTTGCCTCTATCGATGCTCCAAGTCCATCTAGCCACTGAATCTAGGATATCCAATCTTCTCTCATGTTGATCGTTTGTCCATGAATGAATCAACACATTGAGACTCCTATTGAATTGTTCACAAATCCATTTGTGAACAACTCACAACTTCCCATTACCTCTCCTTAGCTACCCAGTGTCTTCTTTCCACTATAGTCTTCATGCATTGCTTCAATGAAGACTAACATAGGGAAGGAGGGCTACCACCTATCACCATAAAATTTTGCTTCTGGAATGATGAACACGGGTTGTAAACAACTGCTCCTCTGGCTATCCAAATCTTGAGCTATAATAAACTGCCTCTCCTAGCAGCCAAGTGTCCTTCCCCACACTACACTTAGGGCTCCACTTAGGCACTCTCACGCTGCCTTCAAATATTCCACGAATGCCTTATCCAAACAAAACAACTGAATATCTAATCTTATCGAAACTAGGATCCAACACCTAGCAATAATGAAGGAGATACATACCTTGAAGACTATTTTTCATAATTGTTGATTTATAATCACTGGTTAGGGAACAACTATATCCCACTTCATTTCACCATATATAGTAAAACATGCCTCACAAAACTATCACTTTCTTCCTTCTACAAGTTTCGTAACTTCTTTGCCCAAATAAGATCCTACAACACCCTATCTTAGGGTTGTTTAGCCATCCAAACAACCACTATAGGACTGCAACCTAGTCACCATAGTTCAGTCACTTTCTCGGCTTTTTCAGGGAAGAAATAACATACTAGAATAAGCTCATAACAAATCCAAGACTCTCCTTATCAATTCATCCTCGCAACAGATCCTTACTCCATCCAAAATAGTCATAAGAAACACCAAATGACTCCTCTTCTCTCAACTAAAGTAGCTTCCTGATCTGCAACTCCAAAATAGAGATCTCCTTTAAGTCAAGTTGCTTTGTGTTGCACAAGGATGATGGATAAATGCCTCACAATCACCTTATATTTATACTAAATATAAGGGATTCATTAAATCACATGTGTTGGCTTGACAACTTATCAAGTGACATAAAATAACTCTAATCGACTTGAACAATTCCTATACAAACGCAAAAACCACAATAAAAAAGTCGCTTCTCCACTTCTAGAGCTCAGATTTCAATGATTTTCACCATCCCTTTCTCCTCTAAGGGTCATCTAACACCTCCATGTGTCAAATCATCGAATTTCCTCATGGTTTGACACCCACCAACTTGGGTGCAAATCCCACACCTTGGGTTCCAAGCCCACAATGCCCTATTGTGGTACTCCAACCTCCAAACCCCGAACCCTAGGGATTGGAGTACTTCCCAAGCTACCAAAAATCAACACGAACCCATATTGAGTCATCAAGGATGGAAAATAGTTCATCAATACACACAAAGGCAAGTTGAAAATTCCATTGGTAAGTGCCAACCAAGCCAAGAAACTGATAAGTTCTAGTAAGAAGTATGTTTCATTGTTTTTTTAACGGAGAATCAATCTATAGAAGAGTTACAACAAAGAGGTACACCACGGAGGGGTGTACTAAGAAATACAGACAACAATTGGAAGAGTTGATATATGCATAAACATATGTCTTCCAAGAACCTAAAGGGTTTCCACCCAAGAGGGAATTGGAGCATGAGATCCAACTATTTCCAAACTCCCCATTGCCAAAAATTAGGCTGTATAGGAAGTCTGTTATAGAAGCAAGTGAGGTGAAGAAATAGTTGCAGTAGCTATTGGAATAGGGTGTCACTTGACTGAGTAGATCACCATGTGGTTCACCCATCATAGTTGTACCAAAGAAGGATGGTGTTATAGACATTTTTGTGCCTTACAGCTTTGAGCATGAAATGTCCATAATCTAAGGGATCCAAAGTCCCTAAAAGTGTTGTTCCTACCCCTAAAGGAACAAGGTCAACCAATGACAGCTTCTCCCAGAAGTTCTCCACCAAAAACTACTCAGAATCAGTCAAATCAGTATCAATTCAAGTGCTCCACTAGCTCCCTGCGTTGCAAAGCACCCCAGTACACTAGCTAGGTGCGTTGCAACGCACCTAAATGCACTACCATGGTGTGCTGAGCGAGAAATTCCAAATGGCAGTGTCATTCCGCGAGGTGTACAGACAATGGATGCTTCCATAATCTTCCTCAATGACACTTGCCTCACTGATTTCGACCAAGGATGAGTAAGAGGCTCTCAACCTCCAAGTGGAAGCAAGAACTGACAGAGAGAAGCCACAAGTCAAAACATAAGCTGACTCATCCTCTCTGCTTACATCTATATATGGATCCCTCATCCCAGAGATCCAGAGGCTGGAATTTTGTACTTTGCAGAGAATTGCTGTTGGTTTGAGATTGAGATTAGTGCATTGGGTGATTTATGCTTTGTTGGAGGTGAGGAAGGGATTCCTTTGCTGGGAGGTAGATGCTGGATCAAGACTCACTTGGTTGTATCTCCTCTTGGACTTTCTTATCATATCAATAAAACTATTTGAGTTTCTCCTACATGCTGTATATCAATGATGCTTTGTTATATTTGCATGTTTAGCTTAAATCTGATCCTAAGCTTTTTGTGAATGTAAATCTATGTCTTTTGTGTAGTTTTTCTTCTTGTGTGATCTTGTAGGAACTTGGTGAAGCTGGCTAGTAAGGGAGCAGGCAGCGAGGAACGAACAAAGAGGAGAGCGATTGGATCAACAAACTAGCGCAAGACACAGGTTGGTTACATTTCATAAAGAAGAATACGAAAATAGTTTTCCTTGTTTGTTGCTAAGGCACTGTCACACCTTAGAGTGGGATAGGGGCGTTCTGAATAGATACTTTTCCCAACAACAAAATGGCGACTCCACTGGGGATCGTATCTAGTTAGTTTATTTGTGTTTCTATTGTTGTTCTTCTCATAAAATTAGGAGTGGCGAATCGAACTGCAGTTTCCATTTACAAATGCAAAGAAGAGATCTGCTACTCTAGTCCATTCACTGGGCTTGTTTATGATCTGAACCGCTGATCCACAAATTCTCTAATTGCCCTTTGTGATAGCTCTTAGTCCTCCTTTAAATCATCCCTCTAATTGTACCTTATTGATAGCTTTTATCCAGCCAAAAACCATAGATTAAACTGCGACCCGTGACCCAGAACCCAGAGAAAATTCTCGTTTCTGCTTCAGCGCAGGCTCTGTGAAGAGGTTCTGCATTTCAACGCAGGTCCCGAGAGGGCTACCTGCGCTGCAACTCAGTTTCTCTGTGCAACAGGTGCGCTGATCAGCCTTTGCCCTGTGCAGCTGTGGTTCTTTGCTTCATTTTGTTCAGTTTTATCTCTGATTTTTGCAGCCTGTTATCAGTGTGTGTACCTATCTGAAAACCCCTTTTCTTTGCCTTAATTCCGCCTCAATTGTATAAAATAAACTGTATTTGTTTTTGTGTATTTGTTACATCATTTGCAGTTTCCCATTACAAAAGTAAACTAGTCATACTGTCGCCCTTAGATCTAGACTTGTTGTAAGTGTCATTTTGATCTTAGGAGTAAGTTTGTTCGCTGTTGATAGTTGATTACGCTTTTACTTTTGTCTTTTGGTTTGAATTTGTGAATTTCTAGTGTCGAAACAAGTGTTTACTTCAAAATCATAAAGTGTCGTAATCGTCTTTTTGATTTCAAAAAGAAGCTTGTTTGTGTTTTTCACTTGAAATCGAATTCAAATTTGTACAACAACTTTCTTTTTAGGCATCAATATTAAGAAAGTGAAAACAAATACATGCACATGTGCATTTGCATTTTGATAGTTTGTATGGTTTGATTTAGGAAAAGTGCATTTACAGTGTGCTCTATGCTCTTTGAGAAAAGATTGTGTCTTTCTTTTCCCTTTGTAGCCAGGATTTTCATTGTTGAAAAGAGATAAAAGCTTGCTTATCATCTTTAGACTGCATTTAGGAATTTCATATACATCTCATGGTGATCCAAAAAGGCAAACTTCTAAGAAAGATCAACCTAAAATAAATTGAATGAACTTAACAACGCTTTGTAACTTAACGCACAACATAGAGGTCTAGGCTAGAGATGTGTTCCGTCGTCGTAAAGCCTGGTAACTGTTGTCCTCACTGTTGGTTGGGTGATTCCTCCACTGTGAGACGATAAGTGCCAGTACGGATTGTGCTCCCACGTACCGTCGAGTATATATTGGGAGACCCCTATAGGCATAAAACCTTTATCCATAGGAAGCCGTGTCGGCCGCCCTACTGATCGCAATGCACTGAACACAGCATTCGGGAAGATTGACCGCCCGTACCTTAAAAAGTATTCTACGGTTTTGCGATTGGTTTGGCACACCCTCTACCTAGAACTCCAGAGCAGTCCCTTTCGTTCCTTTTCAGACTCCTTAACGGAAAAGGTCCATCTGAGCACTTGTCACTTCAGGCTCATTAAAAATCGAAGGAGACTAGAGTCATCTTTTGCTTTTTCTCGACTCTTTAAAATTGAAAAAGCAAGTTGTGTCCAAGCGTTGTTAAAATTTATTTTAAACGGAATATTCATACCTTTTTTCCTGCATTGATCTTTAGGTTGAGAAAATGGAGCCTACCAACCAAGGAATTCCCCTTGGTGGAAATCCTAGTCCCTTCTCCTCTTGGGGAGATGTTGGTGCGCCCCATATGGCCACATTGTCGCTTCCAGGACTGACAATTGGCTTGCCGGTCTAGCTCTTCTCAACCAATGTCGTTCAGAACACCACTATTCCTGAACAGTCAAATCAGCAGTTAGATGAGTCCAGAATTTCTCACCAACCTTCTACTTCCTCTAATTCTTCCTCTTCGTGTGACGGGACTGGTAAAGCTAAAAACCAAGTTCCTAAGGCGAAAAAGGAAAAGAAGAAGAAAGAGAAAAAGAAGAAGGAGCCAAAGGCAAATAAGGGAAAACAAGTGTCGTCTAAAGAAAATCCACACACAGCACTGGCCGAGCCTAAATCTCCATGTGTCATTTGTAGAGGAGACCACTTTCACAGAGATTGTCCTTGCATCCCTCGGATATTAAGGGACTGGTCTCCTCATTTTCACAATCCGGTGTCGTCAACCTCTGATGACCATGTTGAAAGCACACCGTCAACTAGCGAAAGTGAAGTCCTAGGACAAAAAGGGAGGGCTAGACCTCCCTGTAGACTGTGTGAAGGCAACCATGCCCTCCACCGTTGTCCCTTCTTAGACGAAGCTAAAAGAGTTTTGGATGATCGTCTGGTTTCACCGTTACGACTTCCTCCTAGATATAAAAAACTCTTGCCGAGTCCTTCGTTAGTTGAGAATCCAGCTGGCCCGCTCAAGTGGTCAGCTGAAGCGTCTATCATTGAAGATAAACCAACTGAATCCATACCAGACGCAAGTCAAAAGGTCGAGGCGGCAGTTGACCCGGTCTTGCCTTTAGAGGTTTTATCTTCGAATGATACAGTCACTGAAGAGGATAAAGATGACACCATCCAAATTCTCTTCATCAACACAAACTTCGACGAACACGGGGGCAATCCACCCATTCCTTTATCGCAGGAAGGAAGTTCGTCAGAGCCATACCCGGCCGTCTACTCGGTCCCACCTCCAAGCAACCTAGTTGTATCCTTCGACTGGAACCAACTAGGCAGATCCCGTTTGCCAGCAAGCATACCATTCCGAATTATCATTCAAATATACAGAATGGTCATGGCTGGCACCATCATAGATGAAGGGGTGTCTGTGAGTATCCTTTCCTCTATTGCTTGGAAAGTGCTTGGTTCGCCATCGCTTTTTCCTGAGATGAGAAACCTGACAGGTTTTGATAAAGGAACCAATCAACCTTTAGGGATCCTCCCCAATGTGCCCATAACATTGAAAGGGAAGACCGTTCAAATGAACGTGATGGTCGTTCAAGGACCCTTGGATTATAACCTACTCCTTGGACGAGACTATATTTATTGCATGGGAGCCATCATCTCCTCACTCTTTAGAGTAATGTGTTTTCCGCACGAAGGAAGAGTGGTCAAGCTCGTGGACTAGCTTTCATTTCCCGGATCACGCATCACAAATAGTCATATACCATCCCTAAATGGTCTCTTCAAGCAAGAAATGTCTCAACCCACGGTCTGTCCTCCCGATGAGCGCGAGTAATTTGGAGGGATATGACTGGAACCCAGGGGGCATGCGTCCTGGTCTGCTTCGGCAGGAAAACTTTGGGTATAGGGTAGGTTTCCGCGGGAGAATATGACTAGTCCGTACCCCGTCCGTGATTGGAAGAGGGGTTGTTCTAGAATAAGATTCTTTTGTCAAAGTTATGTGTTTGGCGCTCATTGTCACTCACCTTTGTCTATCTTGGTAGACATCGCCGAAGAAGTTTTTTGTTTGCTGCGCAAATGAGACAATCATTGGTAACCTGAAAGAGGTAGGCCTTTCCTGGTAGAACAAATGTTTTATCTGCAAATTGAGGGGTAACCTTGAAATCGTATTTTATACCTGGGGGCATGCAAACCTTTTGGAGTGCAAGCAAAGAGCGGTTATTTATCTGTTTTTTGGGTTAGTCATTTCCTAACTTGCATAAAGAAAGGATGCGGGGCAAAGCTTTATAAGGTGCAAGCTCCATAAAAAATGGCATCTTCAGTGGGACATTCTTATCATATGACTAGATTAATTGAGCAGTTTTAGCACATAGTTCATGCTCGTTAAAAAATAAACATAAGATCGAGCAGTTTTAGCATATAGTTCATGCTCGTTAAAAAATAAACATAAGATCGAGCAAGTGTTTCAACCCGCATTTAAGCTCGTTAAAAAATGAACTATCCTCCGGTAAATAACCACCGTGAATGTAACATTATCAGCCATTAAAGCCTTGGTCGTGTTTGCACTATCACCTCCTCTTTTCCATTGGCCGATCATTCACCTCCATTTGATTGTTTACCCATTTTGAGGGACAACTGCGAAGAGTGATTTCACTAGCCATCCTTGCGACACTGCCGTGATTGGAAAATTCCAACCCTTACCTGGAATCAGCTGCTACCCGTTTTATCACTCGTTCCTCAAAAGACGAGTCTTCTTTAAGCGCTTTTCATCTGACTCGTAAAATATGAAAAGATTGCCGAGTTTTGTCCTTCCAGCTTGTTAAAGCGACCGGAAGTGCTATCCCTCCTCTAGATTTTAATTTTTTTGGACCTGAGGGATTATTGCACAAAAAGATCGAGCGCTTGTTTTGTTCGGCTCGTTAAAACTATCGAAAATTCATCCCTTCTGTATTGTTTTATACTTTTTCGGACTTAAGGGATTAGATGACGAAAAAGGAACTTTGGAGTTACCTTTACGTACCTTTTCAGACTCTCTAAAAATGAAAAGGATCGAGTTATCTTTGTCGTTAGACTCATTAAAAAGATTAATAGCGACAAACTTGTCTTTAAACGAGAACGAGTTTCACTATCGCTAGACTCGTTAAAACATAGCGATGGGTTTGCTCGAAGGGAAAATTATAGAACAAGCATATGTTATCCTCCTCAAGCTTGACAAAAATAAAGAGGTACTGGTCAGCAATGACTGGGGAAAAATTGGGAAGAAACTCAAAGAACTTTTATTGGTAGCAAGTCGCTCTTGAACATGACACGTCCACTCCGTGCCTGAGTCGGGTTGGGTTGTTTCATTCACCGGTCACATCACCATGGTCTCGCCATACCATCTACCTTTGGGGTAAATGCTACCAATCCATCATATAAGTGTCGCCGATATGTTCAAGAGAAGTCATCCAGAGAAGTCACCCATGTCCCATCCACTACCATACATTATACTTCATTCTTTCATGACCGCCACCCTAAACCATATATTATCAGATCGTTTTCACCTCCATCAAAATCATTTGCTCCGTTCCGTGTCATGGATGTGGGATACATCAAGGCCCTCCTTTGACGGATCGCTTCTTGTCGACATCAGCTCATTATCCAAGAAGTTGATCTAGGAACACCCCCTTCAGTACTTTGAAGCTTGCATGCCTCAATGGCAAGTTTCTCACTTTCGGCGCCAGGTATATATCAATGACCTTCGACTGAAAGATTTTGCGTGGTGTTTGACGCCAAGTCCTTTATTCACACCACGTGAATTCTACTGCAGTAACTTGAGGGTCATTATCATTATCGGTGATTCCTCTCGCGCTTATTAACAGTTTACATCATTAACTGGTAATCAAGCGATGTCTTTCCATGTTCGACTTCAAAAAATTTCTCACATGGATCGACTTGTACTTAGAGTGAAGATCGGACGAGATTGAAGACCCCGGATCTAGTTTCATCCATCCGGGCTACGATATATATTCAGGAAAAATAAAAACATTGACATGTACAGCATTGCATCACAGATAATCATCCTACTAAAAGGATGATGATTTCATCAGAATCATCAGTCTACCATCAGACGATTGTCTGTCCTATGTACATAAAAATGAATTTATAAAGCTGAGCATGGGAATGCCCGCCTCAGCTAGATCATGAAAATAGTATGAAAATAATGTATTGTATTGTATCTTATTACAGGTCTCCTCCCAGCATGGAAAGAACTTCGGATCCTCCTAATAAAGCATTTCACCCGATAAACGGCCTCATACTTTAGGGGGAAACTGTTATAGACATTTTTGTGCCTTACATCTTTGAGCATGAAATGTCCATAATCCAAGGGATCCAAAGTCCCTAAAAGTGTTGTTCCTGCCCCTAAAGGAACAAGGTCAACCAATGATAGCTTCTCCCAGAAGTTCTCCACCAAAAACTACTCAGAATCAGTCAAATCAGGATCAATTCAAGTGCTCCACTAGCTACCTGCATTGCAAAGCACCCCAGTACACTAGCTAGGTGCGTTGAAACACACCTAAATGCACTACCAGGGTGTGGTGAGCGAGAAATGCCAAATGGTAGTGTCATTCCGCGAGGTGTACAGACAATGGATGCTTCCAGAATCTTCCTCAATGACACTTGCCTCACTGAGTTCGACCAAGGATGAGTAAGAGGCTCTCAGCCTCCAAGTGGAAGCAAGAACTGATAGAGAGAAGCCACAAGTCAAAACATAAGCTGACTCATCCTCTCTGCTTACATCTATATATGGATCCCTCATCCCAGAGATCCAGAGGCTGGAATTTTGTACTTTGCAGAGAATTGCTGTTGGTTTGAGATTGAGATTAGTGCATTGGGTGATTTATGCTTTGTTGGAGGTGAGGAAGGGATTCCTTTGCTGGAAGGTAGATGCTGGATCGGGACTCACTTGGTTGTATCTCCTCTTGGACTTTCTTATCATATCAATAAAACTATTTGAGTTTCTCCTACATGTTGTATATCAATGATGCTTTGTTATATTTGCATGTTTAGCTTAAATCTGATCCTAAGCTTTTTGTGAATGTAAATCTATGTCTTTAGTGTAGTTTTTCTTCTTCTGTGATCTTGCATGAACTTGGTGAAGCTGGGCTAGTAAGGGAGCAGGCAGTGGGAAACGAAAAAAGAGGAGAGCGATTGGATCAACAAACTAGCGCAAGACATAAGTTAGTTACATCCTTCCTCTTCGTTTACATTTCATAAAGAAGAATACGAAAATAGTTTTCCTTGTTTGTTGCTAAGGCACTGTCACACCTTAGAGTGGGATAGGGGCGTTCTGAATAGATACTTTTCCCAACAACAGATGGGACTTGGAAAATGTGTATTGATTATAGGGAATTGAATGAAATTACGCTCAAGGATAGGCACCCCATGCCCATGATATATGATCTTCTAGTTCAGTTGTAACAAGAGAAATACTTTACCAAGATGGAGATAAAGTTTGGATATCACCAGGTTCGAGTCAGAGAAGAAGATACGTGGAAGACTGGCTTCATAACCAGGAAAGATTTGTATTAGTGATTAGTCATACTATTTTGCCTATGTAATTCACCAATGACATTTATGAGGTTAATGAATGTTATAATATGCAATTTTATAGATTCATTTGTTATTTTCTGTTTGGATGAGATATTGTTATACAATTTTACTTGGGAGGAGCACATCTCACATTTGATGCAGGTGTTGAAGACATTAAATAAGCACCAACTACTAGCAAATATCAATAAGTGTGAGTTTGAATAATAATATTTGGTGTATCTAGGGTATGGGTATGTGATAGGGTATGTGATAGCTGATATATCCTGCCAAGATAGGGGCCATCATGAAATGTCTAGTGCCTACTAATGTTTCTGAGGTTAGGAGTTTTGTTCTGGTTTAACAATGCTTGAGGAAATTCATAGTGTCATTTTCATCAGTAGCAACACCACTCCACACCATAATGACAAGTGATAAGAGCTAATGGGGAAAAGGTCAACAAAGGGTCTTTAAGGAATTAGAGAAGAACATAAGTCAAGCACATTAGAGAAATTTTGAGGTCTAAAATGGGCCTCTTAAGGAATATTATAATATAATATTTAAAATAATAAAATAAGAATAGATTACCTCATCAAGTTTTGGAGGGAAAAAATAAAAAACTACTTTTTCAACTCGTATTTTCAACTTATTGGCCTACGATTTTACTCAAATTTCAAGAGGGAGAAATAATTGGATGCAAAATTACTGGGCCTCTTAAGGAATATTATAAAATAATATTTAAAATAATAAAATAAGAATAGATTACCTCATCAAGTTTTGGAGGGAAAAAAAAAAACTACTTTTTCAACTCGTATTTTCAACTTATTGGCCTATTATTTTACTCAAATTTCAAGAGGGAGAAATAATTGTTTGCAAAATTTAATTTTGCATCCAAGGAGTTCCCATGTTGCATACTTTAGATGGACCCTACTACACGAAAAATGTGATATACATGAAAAAAATGTGATTGCAATCACATTTTTTCATGTATTTTTTTTTCATGTATTTCACATTTTTCATATGGTAGGGTCCATTGAAAATATGCAAGATGGGTACTCCTTGGATGCAAAATTAAATTATGCATCCAATGATTGCTCCTGCTCGAAAATTGAGTAAAATCATAGGGAGATAAGTTGAATATACAAATTGAAAAAGTGTTTTTTTTTTTTTTACATTTTTAATCCAAAAATGGTGAATCACCCCCATGCTTGGAATCATCGTATTGAATCATATTGGTTCTTATGAATTTTGTTGTTCATCTTTGTGTTGAGGCCCATTTTTAACCTCAAAATTTCTCTAATGCTAGTTCTGGCATTACCAAACTTGTAGTATCCTTTTGAAGTGGAGATAGATGTGAGTGGGTATGCTATGGGAGTGGTATTGCTGTAGGGAAGAAGGCATATATGATACCATTTTTAAGTATTTCATTGGGAAGTTCTTAAATATCCTACCTACAACAAGGAACTCTATTCCCTAGTGAAATATGTGAAGAAGTGGAAGCACTATCTGATGGGAAAGTAGACAATAATCAACACATATCACTAGCCACTACAATACTTGCAAGCCCAGAGTAAGATACAACAAGCCAAGCATTACAAGTGGATGGGGTTTTTACAATAGTTTCATTTAGTGTTCAAGTACATGAAGGGAATCACAATCAAGTTGGTTGAAATTATTTCAAGACCGCCCACATCAAAGATCACAACTTTGAGAACTTTGATGGACATGGAGCCATTCGCCCATGATGCATACAAAGAGGAATATTCAAAGGATGAGGAATTTAGGGAGGCATTTCAACAATTACAAAGTCATGTACACAATGTTGACAACACCATTGACTGCCATCTCTAGGACATGTTACTCTATATGGTAGATAAGTTATGTGTTCCTAAAGGTGAGTGTCTGTAGCTGATTAGACTGATTCACACCTCCAAGGTTGCATGACACTTTGGTGTAGGGAAAGCAGTGGGAAACTTACAGAGGTATGTGCATTGGCCTAAGATGCAAGAACATGTAGCTAGGCTCATAAGAGGATGCATGATTTATTGTACGAGCAAGTTTGGTAATAGGAAACCAAGCCTATATCATCATTTACCTGTACCCACTAGTCCCTCGGAAAGCATTTCCATGGATTTTATGGGTGGTTTACCAACAACCAGGAAGGGACGTCGATACCTATTGGCGGTGGTTGACATGTTAAAAAAGATGTGTGTTCTGATACCCTGTAAAAAGACAATTAATGGGAAATACACATCAAACTTTTTTGTCAGACATGTATGGGTGCACTTTGGGATATGAAGGAGCATCACTTCAGACAGGGACACAAGATTTCTTAGTGCATTTTGGACTACATTGTGGGAGAATATGACATGAATTTAAAGAGGCCTACAACATTCCATCCTCAAGCAGAAGGGTAGACAAAAGTAGTCAACAAGACTTAGGTGTAGATTTTGAGGGCCTATAATAAAAAACATCTAGAGACTTGGGATGAAAACCTAGTGTATATACAACACTCTTATAACAGAGCATACCACATTTCAAATGGTAAGTCCCTATTTTAAACATGTTTGGTATGTAAGTATATTAAAAGTGGGGGTAGGTATGGGGTTACATTGTTATATTATATCCACTTGCTATTACATTTTGAAGAAGATGATAAAGTCAAATTTCCTTTCTATTTTTGGAAGAGTCTTAGTAAAATGCCCAAGAATATTCAATGAAACCTTAAAAATATAGGCTTATTCTATACCATCACTCATATGCAAACTATCATGGATATTCCAATAAACAATTTATGACAATAGATATGATAAATTATACTTAAAAATATGAAAACTATGTTATGAGGGTTTATTCTCTTTATATTTTTGGATTTTTAAATTCCTATTTACTGTGTATGCATGCAAATTATAATTATGCATAAAATAGTTAATAACGACATAAAAACTCACAAGCCATGATTTTACACAAGATATAACCTGGGAAACTCTTTTGGGACAAAACCCAGTTGGAAGGTGAGACCACTCTGCTCTCTTTATTTGAATAAGAAATGGTTGCAAGTACAATGAAAGTCCTATGGATCATGGGCTAGTACAGTGCAAAAATCCTCTTTGTTTTATCTCTCCATATATCTCTAGGCTACTCTACTCATCTATGGAGTAAATGCACTTGAAAATAATGGAACCGCTTTCGCACCTAGTGGCCTAATTATAATACAACCCGATAGCCCACTAGTGATTAGGTTTAACTTTGTCTACTCTTAACTAGAGTTACAATATGGAATCTTCTAGAGTATTCTTCATCATAATCATGTGGCTATCCCCTTTTCCATGAGTTATGGGGCTAACGTGGCATCCTCTTGAATTAGGGTGGTGAAATAGGAGGGTAAACTTTTGGGTGGCATAATTTGCATACAAATTTCGATTGAGATGATTATTGTGTTGTTGGAAAGGTCTCTATGTGTAGAATAGGAAAAAAAAAGCTCAATGCTAAGAAACAAAGTTTTACCCCCAAAAGATGTTGTTTGATGCCTCAAAATTCCCTAGAAAGGTTTCAAACCCCAATTTGCGAAACTGGATCCCGCTGGTAAAAATGGTCCTGTGAGCTGATTCCTCCACTTTTTCCACTTTGAAAGAATAAATAAGGATGAAAAACAATATCATGATCCAATATGGATCAATCACAGGTTGATTAAAATTTTAATTGTGGAAGAACTTAAGGAAATGAATGATATGTGGGATAATTTCCTAAATAATAATAGTTTTCATGAAGTGGTTGTTTCTAATGATGAAGATGTTGTTGTTATTGACAATGATATAAATAGAAGTGAAGAGCCAAACTTTACTATTCATAGAAGAAACCCTAAATGGAAATATTTGAGTAAAGGTAGAGAACAGGGAGCCAAATATTGGGGCCCACTATCACTCAAACGTTTACTTGAAGTATGGATTAAAAAAAACCCTACTACAGAACACAAACACTTCTTTTCTAGATCTACCCAAGATTGTTCCAAATGTGTGACTAAAAAGGAATGTGTGGAGATAGAACACAACCATGAAAATCAAGAGGAATCTGTATTTGTTTTCAAAATGGGGCCTAAAAGGGTGAGGACTTAGTTCTCTAATACGTATTCTTATGTGTATATTGAACACGAACCTATTGAGTTAATAATTGCTGATCTCAACTGTGAATCAAAGTCTACTAAGCCAGTAAAAGAGGCAGTATCTTGTAGCCCTATGGATAACTGATGGGAAATTTAATTGTTTAAATTGTGAGTTCATTAAATTATCGATCGAGGCTTGTAAGCTGATGAGACACCAACACATTATATGGAGAATTAGATCTAAATGGAAAAATCTATCATAGATTGAGACACTTAATTAACAATTACTTTCTACTAGACATGATTTTATGCTTATTTTAGTTAAAAATAATTCAATATACATTAATCTCAAAATCAATTTACATTCATCGACGTTCAGAAAAATCCAGTAATAGTACCAACTACACAATCAATTCAAAACTTATACTGAAAAGAATAAATAAAACCACGTAGTTTAGGATGACAACAGGTCTGAGTCCTGGGGGTGTCTCTCAAACCTCAGGTGGATCCTTGGGCTAGTAGCCTCTTAACACCTGCAATCAGGGCCCTTAATACACAATAACAATCCAACTTCTTTAAATCAAAATGTGATACTCAAAAAGGAATCAATAACATTAAACAACTACAATGGAAAGAATATGAGATAACGATTTACAACATTAATGTTACATGTCTAAAAAATTGTAAAGAACCACACTTAATCTATTGAACGCACATAACCTATGCAAGTACATTCCAAACTAGGGGGCCCTACCCAAGTGGAAGCACTGCAGGTAAAGAAATGTGGTACTCCAACAAATTAATCAACAATAGTGCGAGTTATATTATAAAGTCATTAAAAATGTAATACATAGTCTAGAACTAAGTTTAGTTGCTTCAACAGTCTCATAAGAACATTACCGCTAACTTTCTTCAGCTGGTTACAATAAAATATATAAGCCATTATCGGCCAATCCAGTCTAAAGAGTAAGGAAAATAATTATAACTAAGTGAATAACCTTTTTACAAAAATAACAGTGGATGAAACTACCAACAATCTCATTCTAAATAAAATAAGATAACAAAATAACAATTGATTTGACTGTGTAGGTTATAGTCAGAGTATCCAAGTTGGCATGTAAACTGAATGTTACATCCATCCTTCCTGTAAGTATCCAAAATGGCTCATTCCAATGGATTTTGATGCAACGCTCAATCTGGTAACCAACGATCATCTAATCTAGGACTTAGGAAATGAAAGGTTGCAAAGTATCAAAACCATTAGATAAGCGAATTTACTGAAATGCATACGAATTTAGTAAGAAAAGACATAAAAATAATGATAATCACATTTGATAGTTGAGATGCAATTAAAGACATAGAATATCAAGAAATAGTAGTAAAGTGTAAGGAAATAAGAGAAAAATTTTGAGGTTTCAAGTCACAGAAGATGGTTGGGATGTGTTGGAAATAGGTTGATTTTGAGGCTCTTCATCCCCCCCACACTTAGACGGTTGCACGTCTTCATGATCAATTCCCTCAGAAGCTTGACCTGAATGGTCAAGCTTCTCTTGACTCTCATCTTGTTTCCTTAATGAGTTTTTGAATTTCATTCTCCGATAATGCTGCATCAAGCGGTCTATCTTATTCTTCCAAAGTTGGCCTTAATTAACCGGTAACTGATTTCGAACTGCCAACTGATCTCGTGACTTTCTCAAATGATCATTACTTTGAGTCAGAGCTCGATTCTCCAATTCCAATTGAACACACATAACCTTTTGTCAGACTTTCTTTAGTTTTGACTACTTCCCATAGTGTATATGAAAGGGTTCCATATCTACTAACATTTTAGGATCAACCTCTGGAAACTCAATATCCTTGATTTCTTCTAGTTTAAGAGAATTTGGCACTTTCTCCTTTCCAAAATTTTTCACTTTTATAACCAGAAATGGTAATTTCAAATCCATAGTCTCACCCAACAAATACTCCACATCCTCCTTACAAGCTTCTAGTTCTAATTTTAATTTTGTAATTTTAGGAGACCTCTCCAATTCAGCAACTCCTTCCTTTTCCTTGATAACGACTTTAGATAACTTCAATACTATAACTGTTTGTGTTAATTTATCTTCAGAAGCACTTGACACCTAGACTTCCTTTTGTATTTCAATTTTAGGACCATCTAATGGAGAGACATCTTCAACATTCTCATGAACAACACTTTTCACAACATTGTCCTCGTCCTTCAATAATTCAGATTTGGAACCAGGGCTTCTGGTGTTGGAAATACTGAGAGGGGTGTGGTGAATCATTATTTCTTTTCAATTGTTATTTTTTAAAGTTAAATATTTATATTTAGAAATAAAAAATGAATGACAGGAATAAATCATTTTATTAATATAATATTTACAATAAATCAAGTACAATGTATATAGGGCTTCAACCCGTTTCCAAGCACCGACTTGGAATTTTTGTGAGGCTCCAACCTCCAGAGCACCAACCCTATCTTGTCAAGTCTCCAACCTTAGATTTAGGAGCACCAACTCCCAGGACACCAATCCTTCCAATTCTTAGGCACCAACCCCAAGGGCTCCAACCCTATGCTATATATATATTGTCTAGATATGTTTGGTAGTAATTCTCTGCTCCCAACCCTGCTAGACCTATGACTTACTTCTGTCCTCCTGCTTCTTCCACATTTGCCAGACCTTCGGCTTCCTCTGTTTCTTACAGTTCGCACATTGTGAACTTTCCTTGTTCTCCGTTATAGATGCCTAATATGCCTGACCTTTGGATTCCTTTTCGATCACTTGATCTTCGGCTTCCTCTGTGCTCACTCGATGTTTTGGATTCTCGACCTTTGACTTCTCCATCTTCGGCTTCCCACTCTTCGGCTTCCTCTGTCTCTTCGAGTTCACCAATACTCAAAATACACGTTCATTTGGAAGAGAGGTCGAATTACAATAGTGTTGCATATTAAAAAATATTAGAGAGACCCTTTTTAATATTCATACAATAGACTCATTATTTACGGAGGAATTCATAGGAGAGACCGTACCCAATGAGGTCCCACATCCACATCATCAATCGCAATCGCAACTTTTGGAGGTCCCACAATCGCAACTCTTAACATCGCTGATGTAACATGCCTGATATTCATATTGCCGATGAAATGGAAACAATATAATATTAAACAGTCATCAATAGATCCATCGGGCCCATAGCTCCATCGCAATTGGCTGTTTTCCATCGTTACATTTCTTCAAGACTTGCAATATGAGACGGATGCAATATTTCTTTAAAGTTGTTACCATAAATTGATTGGGTCTACAATACATATCGCAATTGGTAGATTTCAATGTGGCAAGGCTTTAAAGAGGCTTGTGATGTGGAGGATGCGATGTCATATTAAGGGCTGTTACTATAACCTGTTTGGGTCTACATGTATTATCGCAATCGTAGTTTTAGTTTGACATTCCTTTAAGACTTACGATGTGAAGGTTCCGATACACGCAGATGCGATATTACAATAGGGCGGTTTATAATGGAGCGATCGGGTCCGCACCTTATATCGCAGTTGGGGGATTCAATGTGACAAGCCTTCATAACTTGCGATGTGATATTAATTAGGGCATGTTGTAATGGGACCATCAATTCCACAATGCTCCTCCAATATCGCTGTTTCTCTTGTGGCTTATCTTCCTGTAACCTCTGATAATTCTGTTTATGCTCCTCCATTGTTTTCTTCCTATCGGTTCTTCTTGGACATATATTACATGCGATACTTCTGATATGGCTCCTTCGATGTTAACTCCTTTGATACTCTGCAATACTCCTCCGATATGTTAACTCCTATGATATTTCTTCGATATTTCATGTTAAATCCCCCGTTAACATTGTTTATGCACCTCTATCGATGTGTTCCTCTTTGCTTCTCATCGCTTCCAATGACCTCTTCCGATGGCTTCCCTGATGGCTTTGATCCTTGGCTTCTTGCTCCTATTTCTTCACGGATCTATTCTGCTTCTCCTTGGCTTCATATCATCATTTAGTATGCTAGAATATTTCCATATTGACATTAATTACAATCTTGATCAACAATCTCCCCCTTTGTCATTGATGGCAATATTCTTCTTCTCTACCCCTTTGAAATCAGTGGAAAAGGAGCGCACAAGGATTCCCCCTGTCGAACTGCTCCCCCTGTCATGAAACATCTTAATGAATCAATTTAAAGTGATGCTAAAGAAATACCCCCCATCTTTTGACGAAGATGTTCAAATGCTTCTCGAGGAAGAGGTTTTGTGAAAATATCAGCTATTTGTTCCTTAGTATTGATATATTCCAAGATGATGTTTTGTTCAACTACTTGTTCATGAAGGAAATGATACTTGATTGGTATATGTTTGGTATTTGAGTGCATCAGTGGATTTTTTCTGAGGTTGATAACACTTGTATTATCACAATAGATGGTGATTAGTTGGTTTGTACCTACGTTGACATCTTTCAGAGCGTCCTTCATCCATAATATTTGAGTACAAAAATCTGCGACACCTATATACTCGGCTTCAACTATAGATAGTGATATGGATGTTTGTTTTTTTGCTGAGCCAAGATACTAAACAGTCTCCTAGGAATAACACATTTCCACTAGTACTTTTTCGATCATCGAAACTTCTGGCCCAATCAGCATCCTTGTATGCAGTCACAGTAAGAGTTGAGCTCTTAGGGTACCAAAGATCGAAATTAGGAGTTCCTTTCAAGTATATAAGAATTCTTTTTACAGCCAACAAATGGGATTGTTTAGGAGCTGATTGAAATCTTCCCACCATTCCTACTGCTTGCATTGTAGGAATTTACAGGGCAAGTTCCTCAGACAGAACACCAAAGGACACCGCTCACAAACAGATCACAAATCAATACACCAGTATTTTGACGTGGTTAAAACCCTCAAAGAGGGAAACAGTCCACGGCCTGAGCCAACGCCGCCACTTCAGGAAATTTATTAATAAAATAATGAAAATTTACATATGCTTCTCTCATAGACGGATTACCCTACAAATTACCCTCCATGCGCTTTAAATAAAAATCATGGACCAATCGGGTGTTAAGCCACGGATCAAGTGTCGGTAATACCGAGGAGAGAATGAACAGTTGGATCACTACATATCATGACCGTCGAATTGTAAGTTACAAAATGTACATAGTAAAGAAACACACTTTACCTAACTCTATACCTAACTCTATACTAGACAAGTTGTACTTAACTATTTCCTATGTGTCGGAATATCCTAACATCCCCCCTTAAGAAAAAATTGGGATAGGATTGAAGGATTTACAAATATGACACAATAGGAGAAGGAAGGAGGCACTAGAACCTATCCCCCCTTAGTGACAACTTCCTGAAATCCAACCATAAATCAAAGTTTAGTGAACTTCGCCTCTGTGAGAGCCTTTGTAAAGATGTCTGCAACTTGATCATTTGTTGAACAATATTTCACTTCAAAAACATGGTCGTGAATGAGCTTTTTGATGAAGTGCATGTGCAGTTCAATGTGTTTGCTGCGCTGAAGTTGGACTGGATCTTTGCATAGCTGAATGGCGCTTTGATTATCACACCAAAGTGTAGTCAGATGCTGCTGCTGAAAGCCAAACTCTGACAGGATCTGACGAAGCCACAAGGCTTCCTTACTAGCTTCTACGGCACCACGATACTCTGCTTCTGCTGAAGAAAGAGAAATGGCACCTTGTTTCTTGCAAGCCCATGTAATAGGTCCTGAACCAAGAGTGAACACATAACCTGCAGTAGACTTCCGATCATCAGGGTCACCAGCCCAATCGGAATCAATGAAACCAACCAATAGAGGAGCTGCTTCGGCACTGTAATGAATCCCAAACTGAACTATACCTCGAACATAACGAAGTATTCTTTTAGCTTCTTTCCAATGACTTTCACTTGGGTTTTGCATAAACCGAGCAACAAGGCCAATAGCAAAG
This sequence comes from Pinus tabuliformis, assembly GCA_031772625.1. Lineage (NCBI taxonomy): Eukaryota > Viridiplantae > Streptophyta > Pinopsida > Pinales > Pinaceae > Pinus > Pinus tabuliformis. The sequence goes on along the minus strand of CM062816.1, from coordinate 306,542,692 downwards.
GAAAGGTCAAGACGAGTATGGGTTAAATACAAAATTTTTCCTACAAGTTGACGGTATAAGGTAGCATCAACTTCAGGAGAAGTACAAGTGACTGAAAGTTTGACTCCAGACTGAAAGGGAGAAGGGGCTGGCTTACAGTCTTCCATGTGAAAATGGCGTAGAATATCACAGGAATACTTGGACTGAGAAAGGGAAATACCTTCCTTGGATTGCAAGACTTGAAGACCGAGAGAATAATGTAAGTGTCCTAAGTCTGTCATTTCAAACTTCCTTTTAAGGCTAGACTTCACATGGTTTATAAGGTTGGGATCACTACCAGTAAGGATAAGATCATCAACATAAAGAACAAGAATGATAAGAAACTTGCCCACTTTCTTGGTGTAGACAGTATTGTCAGAATGACACCTAGAGAAGCCAGATTCTAAAAGAAAGTTATCCATTTTGGCATACCAAGCTTGAGGAGCTTGCTTGAGACCATAAAGGGATTTCTTAAGCCGACATACAAGGCTGGAGTATGTTTGTATAAAGCCAATAGTTTGTTCGATATAGATTTCTTCATGCAAGTCCCCATTCAAGAAGGCGGATTTAACATCCATCTGATGGACTTCCCATTTGAAAGAAGCAGCAAGGGAAAGAACAAGGCGGATAGAGTTCATTTTGGCAACAGGGGAGAAGGTTTCAGTATAGTCAATGCCTTCAACTTGTGAAAAACCCTTAGCAACAAGACGAGCTTTATGTTTATCAACTTCCCCATCTGGTCCATACTTGGTTCTGTAAACCCATTTGCATCTAACAAGTTTTCGTCCCTTTGGTAGAGGAACAAGATCCCATGTATCATTTTCCAATAATGAATGATATTCTTCATTCATAGCTGCTTCCCAATCTGGATGGCCTGAAGCTTCTGCAAAGGTGTCAGGATCATAATTCACTAAAGCTTGATCCAGTAAAGAAAAGGCTCTCTCGAATTGAGAACATGTACGTCACTGATCTGTAGGATCACCACCAAGATCACCTGCTGCATCCCGAGTAGCACAGACCCATTTTGGAAGCTGAGGAGCTGAAGGAGGATCCTAAGAAGGTGGGGGAGGATTTTCATCCTCGCTTTCATCATCTGAAGAAGAAATATTTTCAAAAGTAGAAGAGATAGGGAGAGGTGGCACATCCGCCGAACTAGGCTCGCAGGCCGATATATTTTCATCAAACTTTACATCTCTTCTAATGATAACATTTTTGGACTTAAGTGGAATAAGTCTATATCCTTTGACATCTTCAGAATATCCAACAAAAATACATTTTTCACTCTTTGGTTCTAAAGCTTTATGTTTCTCATCTGGAATATGGGCCCATGCTTCACTTCCAAAAACACGAAAGTGACTTACATCTGGTTTGTTTGAGCTCCATGCTTCTTCTAGAGTGATATTCTTTAAAACCTTAGTAGGAGTGCGATTTATTATGTAATTTGCACAATTAATTGCTTCTGCCCAATAATTAAGACTAAGTCCTTTAGATTGAAGCATACAATTAGCCATTTCATTTAAGGTGCGATTCTTCCTTTCAGCTACACCATTTGTTGTGGAGTATATGGAACAATATGTTGCATTTGAATTCCATTCTCAGTGCAAAAGTTGATGAATGTGTTTTTAACATATTCTCAACCATTATCAGATCTTAGCTTAAGAATTTGATGTCCAGATTGTTTTTCAACAAAGGCCTTAAAGGCCAAGAACATGTTAAATACTTCACTCTTGAGTTTTAAGAAGTATACCCAAGTGCGTCTGGAGAAATCATCAATGAAAGTTAAGAAATACTTGTAGCCAGAGAATGAAGCAACTGGAAGTGGACCACATAAATCACTATGCACAAGCTGTAAAGGGGCTGAGGCGTGCCAAGAGGCACGTTTTTCAAAACTGTCCCGATGATGTTTTCCGAGTACACATCCAGAACAAACACCATCTCTGCAAGATACCATTGGAAGACCTGTCACCATATTTTCTTTACATAGATTCTGAAGAGAGCGATAGTTTAAGTGACCAAATCGCTCATGCCAAAGTTTTCTCACTTCATCATTATGAGCAACAAATACTGAGGGAAGATTTGATGACCCAAAGTTGTGAAACTTATACAACCTTGTAGAATCATCAGCAATGCGAGTAGCTAAAATCTGTGTAGGATCTCTTAGGTCCTTAATTACAACATCGTGAGCAAGGAAAATTTTAAGGATGGAAAATTTTCTTGAAGTTTAAAACATTGACGAATCTCACTAATCCCTAATATGCAAATTATAAATGTTTATTGATATATTTGTAAAAGTAATCAAATTTATAATTATTTTATATATAGTCTCTATATAATGTTGGCGATTTTTAAGGTAAAATAATTTTATATTCTAAAATTTGGGCGAATCATCTTTTATAAAATTGGAAATTGGCGAATCTTTTTTGTGGAAAAATCCTTGAAAATTAGCCCACTGGGCGAACATTAGCCCCTAAAATTTTCCATGATCGTGAGGTGAAAATTCAACGATTTTACCTTCACCTAAATGGGTTATCTGATATACAGATAGAAGGTTGCAGGATAAGGTTGGAACACATAATACATCATTACACTGACCATTGTTTAGATGAACAGTTCCAGTCCCTACAACACTAAGAGATCTATCATCACCAACATATATATTTTTGGTGTTACAATCATTTAAAGAAGAAAACATGGCTTTGTTTTTGGCCATGATCAATGAGCCACTCATGAGAATGAGAAGAAGAAGATACATTTAGTGCATAGCTAGACCGAGATGCTTGACAACCACATGCAGAAAGTGCCATTCCTGAAGATGAAGTTGAAGTTGAAGATTGCTCCAAATGGATGTTATGCTTCTTCATTGCTGCTTCCAAGGCTTCCATCTTCTTAAAGCATTTGGATTCTAAGTGGCCATCTCGATTACAAAAGTTGCAATGTCTATCAGTCTTCTTCCCTTTGTTTTTATTTGTCTTATCATTTTTTTGAAATGATTTTTCATTTTGAGGCTGAAATTGCTTAGGACTCTTGTTTGGTTTAGGACCATTCTTTTTAGGATACAACTTCTTAGGATTCTTTGGATTTGGTTGCTGCTGGGCGGTTAATGCTTTCTTAGAAGAGTTTGCAAGATGAAGAAGACCAAGGTGTAAGAGTTTTTCTTGTTCTCTTATTAAAGAATCACGAAAGGAATCAAAGGAATGGGACTTGTAGGTTTGTCCTTGAGAAATGAAGGCTTCTCTTGTAGAATGGAAGGTGGAAACAAACACAGAATAGGCTGGTCCCAACTTAGTAAGAATGGAATAGATAAGGCTACTATCTTCTTTCTTAACCTTAACACCTTCCAAGAGAAGTCTAAGGATCTTGAACTTGGACGAGAAATCTTCAATGCAAGAAAAATTATTGGGGTCCAATGTAAGCAATTCATTTTCAAGATGATGGGCTTTAAGTTCATTTTTAATTCCAAAGACTTTAGTAATTTGTTGCAGTGCTTCATCAGGAGTATCAAGTTCTGCAATACGGAATCTAAGATCTGGAGAAATAGACATCCTTATCAACCCACGTGCTTGGTCTTGCCTATTTTCCCATTTGGCTGCCTTATCTTCATCTTTCGGTTTCGTCTCTTGGCCTGTGGCTATTCTGTAAAGACCTTTACTTCTAAGTAAATCCACAATGTAGTACCACCATTGAAAGTAGTTAGTGCTATCAAGAATGACTTGGCATGGAATTTTCATTTTTAACAGAAACTGAAGCTGTAGATGTTGAAACTAAGTGTACCAATGGAAAGATCTCAAAAAATTAGGCCATTTAAAAAAAACAGTTCTGAAAACGGCTTCCGGATGAAGAAGTTATGGCTTTTTGAAAAAAATTTGATGAAGTCGCTGACGAAGTGCGGGAATGAAAAATCCGCCCCCACAAAATGGAGACTTGAACCCAAGACCTCTACTCTTCATAAATTAGCTTTGCATCAAGTGAGCTATACAAAAATTTTGAGAGAGAGAGAGAGAGGGTGGGGGGGTGTTGATGCTTTGGGTTGGGTGCTTGCTTTGAGAAAGCTCTTTTTCCCTACAAAACAAAAAACACAAAACCCAACACGGACATACAAAAAAAATGAACCTTGCGGCTCAAAGTTAGCTTTAGCCGGAAACTAGATATTTTCAAAAACGAACCTTGCGGCTCGAAGTTAGCTTTAGCTAGAAACTAAATATTTTCCTCAATGTTTCTGATTTTCTGAGATCACACTAAGGCGCAGTGGAAAAGAGCATACGCATGAGAAAAATCCTTCCTTTTTGTTTCTGATTTGCCCAGATCGCACAGAGTCGCAGGGAAAAGAGAATACGCAGAAATGAAAGGTATAGATCCGGTAATAAAAAAAGCTAAATAAACTAAAACCGAAATAATCAAAGAGAAAATAACTGTAAACTGCAAATAAACACTGTATACCTCCAGATCTTAAAAATGACGCAGCTAGGGCTACCGGAAACCTTTTCACGTGAAACGAAAGGGGTTCCTCACTGGAACAGATGCTCCCAACACAACAGAGTAGTCCTCTCGGCCCGAAAGCAGTCAGAAATAGTAGATCTAGGAAACGGAAGTTGGATGCAGTTCTACCAGCTTCAGATTTTGATCACCAATGGACGCGGCCCTCAAATAGCTCTGATACCATGTAGGAATTTACAGGGTAAGTTCCTCAGACATAACACCAAAGGACACCGCTCACAAACAGATCACAGATCAATACACCAATATTTTGACGCGGTTAAAAACCTCAAAGAGGGAAACAGTCCACGACCTGAGCCAACGTGGCCACTTCAGGCAATTTATTAATAAAATAATAAAAATTTACATATTCTTCTCTCATAGATGGATTACCCTACAAATGACCCTCCATGCGCTTTAAATAGAAATCATGGACCAATCAGGTGTTAAGCCACGGATCAAGTGTTGGTAATATTGAGGAGAGAATGAACCGTCATATCACTACATATCGTGACTGTCGGATTGTAAGTTACAAAATGTACATAGTAAAGAAACACACTTTACCTAACTCTATACTAGACCGAGTTGTACTTAACTATTTCCTATGTGTCGGAATATCCTAACATGCATAATATCGGGTCTCATAGTAGTTAAGTCTAGAAGGGCTCCAATTGTTGATATGTAATGAGTTGCATCTACTGGAGGAGAGTCATCATCTTTTCTTATTTTGCAATCTGTGGTCATAGGTGTGCTCATGGGTGCACAGTCTTCCATTCCATATCTTTTAACCATGTCTTCAAGATATTTGGCTTGAGATATGAACATGCTTGTCGTGGTTTGAGATACTTGTAGTCCAAGGAAGTAAGATAACTCTCCTATCATCGACATCTCGAACTCTTTTGACATATTTTGAGCAAACTCATGGCTCATCTCATCATTATTACTAGCAAAAATGAAATCATAAACATAGACAAGTGTGACTAGTAACTTATCCTCATCCGTCTTTAAGTAGAGATTACTTCCTACCACCCCCCTTCTTGAAGCCTTGTTATTGTAGATAGTGATCTAATATTGCGTACCAAGCTCTAGGAGCTTGTTTCAACCCATATAATTCCTTTTTCAACTTACAAACAAAGTCCTTTCATTCTGCAAGATTAAACCCTTTTGGTTGCTCCATGTAGACTTCTTCCTTGAGTTCCCTATTCAGAAATTCTGATTTTACATCCATTTGATAGATTTTAAATCCTTTTTAGCAATAAAATGCCAAGAACATCCTTATAGCTTCCACAGGAGCTATTGGTACAAAGGTTTCTTCAAAGTCAATTCCTTCAATTTGTGAATAACCTTTACAAACAAGCCTTGCCTTATTTCTGATGATTTGTCCATCTTCATTCATTTTTTTTTGAACACCCACTTGGTTCCAATTATATTTTAATACTTTGGATGAGGTACTAGCTCCCATGTCTCATTCTTCTCGATTTGAGACATTTCTTCTTCCATGGCTTTTACAGAATGAGGATCCTTACTTGCTTGAGTAAATTTTTTTGGTTCTATCATGGATAGAAGAGAAACATCATTTTTCTTTGGTGTACTTGTCATCCTTCTTCATGTTTGCATCCCTTCATCTATATTGCCAATAATCTGCTCTTCTGGGTGATGTTTTTGGAGAAAATTCATCTTTGAAGGGGTTTGAGATGGTTCTTTTTCATGTTATTCTTCAATGAGAGGGTCAAGTTCATGTTATTCAATTTCTTTTTCTGGAAGGTCTTCATCTATCTTCACAATCATTTCCACTATTTTCCGTAGTTGATTATTGTAGCACTTGTAGGCTTTGCTCCTTGTAGAATATCCAAGGAATATCCCTTCGTCAACTCGAGAATCAAATTTTCCTAGTGAGCCATCATTGATTTTTATGAAGCACTTGCTTCCAAAAATCTTGAAGTATTTTATTGAAGGAAGTCTTCCTTTCCATAATTCGTAAGGAGTCTTCTCATTATTTGGTCTTAGTTGAGTTCGATTCAAGGTATAAACAACTGTCCCGATTGCTTCTCTCCAGAATTTTGGCTGCAAGTCAACTGCTATTAACATTGTTCTTGCCATTTCTTGAATTGTTCGGTTTCTTCTTTCAACTACCCCATTTTCTTGGCTGTTCTGGCAGCAAAGAGTTCTCTTTTGATTCCATGTACTTTACAAAATTCATCAAATTATTTTGATGTGAATTCTCCCCCTCTATCTGTTCTGAGACATTTAATCTTAGAGTCCTTTTAATTTTCTACAAGAGATTTAAGATTCTTAAAACACTCAAATGCTTCGGATTTATATTTTATGAAATATACCCACACCATTCTAGTATAGTCATCAACAATTAAAGCAAAGTACCTTTCTCCTTGGAGTGCTCGAGTTCTAGTTGGTCCACATAAATAAGCATGGATGATCTCCAAAGGCTTTGATGTATAAAACTCATTGGTCTTGTGGCTAGTTCTAGTTTTCTTTCCATGTTGACGTGGACCACATACTCCTTGATTTGGCTTAAATAACTTTGGGATGTCTCATACTGCATTAATCTTGCTGATTAATCAAGTTATCAAAACTTGTATGTCCAAGTTTCTTGTGCCACAACCAACTTTCATCTGTTTGACTTGAGTAACATTTATCTTCTTGAATTTTGTTCAGAATGTAGATTTTATCTGGTGTTCTAACCCATTTCACCACAAGTTCCCCTGAGGAAGAGTTTCTTGTTTCACAATCTTTAGTGCTAAAGAAAACATTATGTCCCTGATAATAGATTTGGCTAACACTCATGAGATTGTGTTTGAGCCCGTTTACTAGCAAAGAATTTTGAGCCTTTCCTTTTCCATTAATAAGGGTAATAGTTCCTTTTCCAGCAATTTTTGTGGATCCACTTCCAAAGGATACATTTCCTTCCTTTTTGTTCAATGAGACAAACTTCCTTTTGTCCCCTGTTTGGAGCACCCGCTATCCACAAACCAATGATTTTCATCACTGTGAGCACATAGAGCTAGGCCACATTTATCTGTTTTGGGATTCTCATTTTTTGCTTTTTTGTGTCCATTATCATTACATAATGAGTAAATTTGATCAAATTTGGCCAAGGGATCAAAAGATTTGTAGGTCTTGATTTGTCCTTGCCCTTTGGGACCATATGGTTTGTTTGTTTGATCCTTCAATTTTGGTGTTTCATTCTTACGGGCCATGCAATGTCTAGCTTGATGACCAAAATTTTTACAATAAAAAAAAGCCCAAAAAAGATAGTTTTGTACCTGTTATAATATCCATGATTTGAATCAACATTCTTCCTTGGAGTTACTCTCTCTTCATTCTTTGGATTTGAGATGGGCCTTTGATGAAATAATCTTTCTTCTTTTGGGTTGCTGGAAAGTATGTTGGCATAGCTTTTCACATTATTCTTAGTACTTGATGATTCTCCTTTAAAACCTATCCCAGATTTGTCATGTTGAGGTTTTTGATTATTTGGAATAATGTCAAGTATTTGAGAGCTTTCCCAACCCTTTTTGACTTGCTCCAATTCCTTCCTCAGAGATACTATTTCACCTTCACATTCTTCACAAATTTCTTATTTTTCTTTTAGTTTATTTTTCAAGAGGTCTTCCCTTATTTTTGTTTCCTCGTTTTCTACCTTGAGAGAGATGATTTTATTTCATAATTTCTCATTTTATTCAATGGCACTCATTAAAAATTCATCCACATTTCCTTCTGGACTTGAATCATCATCATTTGTGAATGCCATGAATAATACTTCTTGGCTTCCAGCATGGTCATTTTCTTCATTTGATTCATCATTACCTACTTTGTAATGAGGGAACTGATTATTTGATTTCTTTTTCATGACTACAAATTCACCTTCATCAGACTCATCTTTATTAGAGAAGAAATTCTTCTTATTGAACCCTTTCTTTTTGTATACCATCCTTTTAGAATTTTCCTCACCATTACTATCATGCTTAAGAGGACATTTTGCAGCATAATGACATATTTTCCACATTTGAAACAAATACGAGGGTACTTATCTTTTAGCTTAGATCCTTTCTTTAGTATTCATACAAATTGTGCCAATTCAGATTCAACATCAGAGTCATCACTACTGGTATTCCATTCTTTCCCCTTTTTTGATTTTGAGGCCTTAAATGTTGCATCTTTGGAACTTGGGCATCATTTTCTCATCTCATAGTCAATGAGGATTCCATGAAGTTCATCCATCTTGAGAGTATCTAGATCCTTCATTTCTTCTGTAACACTTACTTTGGAGTCAAATTTGTCTGGGAGAGATCTTAAGACCTTTTGAACAATAGTGCTTTCTTCAATGTTTTCTTCCAATCATTTAAGAGAGTTGACCACTTCAGCTACTCAGAGAAAGTATGATGCAATATCTTCTTCATCATACATTTTCAGACTTTCAAATTGCCTTCTATGAGTTTGAATCTTTTCCTTCTTAACTTTGGAGTCCCCATCGTATAAGCTAATTAGCTTATCCCATACTTCTTTGGCCAGGTTACAATTCATGACTTTTGTAAATTTAGAATCAGTGATCCCACTAGTGATGGAGTTTAAGGCTTTTGCATTTGCAATGTAATATTTCCTTTCATCTTGATCTGTTGGAAGAGTGGAAGGAGATGTGTACTCATTTAAAACCGAATGCCAAACTTTAGGTCCAAGGGATATTAAGTAGTAGGACATTCGTTTTTTCCAAAAACCAAAATTTGTGCCATCAAACAGAGGAGGTCTTCCTGACACTTCTTGATTTCTCATCATGACTAAGAATCCTTCTTCTAGCTGTTAGGCTAATATGAAGAAGCTGGCTCTGGTACCAATTGTTGGAAATACTGAGGAGGGGGGGGGGGTGAATCAATATTTCTTTTCAATTGTTTGTTTGTTTGTTTTTTTTTTCCAGTTAAATCATTTATTATTTAGAACACAAAAATGAATGACAGGAATAAATGATTTTATTAATATAATATTTACAATAAATCAAGCACAATGTATATAGGGCTTCAACGAGTTGCCAAGCACAAACTTGGACTTTTTTTGAGGCTCCAACCTCAAGAGAACCAAACCTGTCTTGTCAAGGCACCAACCTTGGATATAGGAGCACCAACTCCCAGGACACCAGTCCTTCCAATTTTGAGGCACCAATGCCAAGGGATCCAACCCTTTGCTATATATATTGTCTGGATATGTTTGGTAGTAATTCTCTACTCCCAACCCTGCTGGACCTACGAGTTACTTTTGTCCTCCTGCTTCTTCCACGTCTGCCAGACCTTCGGCTTCCTTTGTTTCTTAGAGTTCACACATTGTGAACTTTCCTTGTTTTGTGTTATAGATAATTGATACGCCTAACCTTTGGATTCCTTTTCTCTCATTTGATCTTCGGCTTCCTCTGCGCTCACTTGACCTTTTGGCTTCTTGACCTTTGACTTCTCGATCTTCGGCTTCCCGCTCTTTGGCTTCCTCTATCTCTTCGAGTTCACCAATACTCAGAAGACACATTCATTTGGAAGAGAGGCTGAATTAAAATAGTGTTGTATCTTAAAAAATATTAGGGAGACCCTTTTTAATATTCATCACCAATGTGACATGGCCGATATTCAAACTGTCGATGAAATGGATGCGATATAATATTAAACAGTCGTCAATAGATCCGTCAGGTCCATAGCTCCATCGTAATCGATGGTTTTCCATCGTTACATTTCTTCAAGACATGTGATATGCAACGAATGCAATATTTCTTTAGAGTTGTTACCATAAACTAATTGGATCCGTAGTACATATCGCAATCGAAGGATTTCAATGTGGCAAGGCTTTAAAGAGGCTTGCGATGTGGTGGATGTGATGCCATATTAAGGGCTGTTACTATAACCTATTCGGGTCTACATGTATTATCGCAATCATAGTTTTAGTGTGACATTCCTTTAATACTTACAATGTGAAGTTTCCGATACACGCGAATGCGATATTACAATAGGTCAGTTTATAATGGAGCGATCGGGTATGCACCTTATATCGCAGTCAGGGAATTCAATGTGAAAAGCCTTCATAACTTGCGATGCGATATTAATTGAGGTGTGTTGTAATGGGACCATCGGTTCCACAATGCTCCTCCGATATCGCTGTTTCTCTTGTGGTTTAACTTCCTGTAACCTCTGATAATTCTGTTTATGCTCCTCTACTGTTTTCTTCCTATCGATTCTTCTTGGGCATATATTACATGTGGTAATTCCGATATGGCTCCTCCGATGTTAACTCCTCTGATACTCTGCAATACTCCTCCGATATGTTAACTCCTTTGATATTTCTCCAATATTTCATGTTAACTCCTCTGTTAACATTGTTTATGCACCTCCGCCGATGTGTTCCTCTTTGCTTCTCATGGCTTCCAATGACCTCTTCCGATGGCTTCCCTAATGGCTTTGCTCCTTGGCTTCTTGCTCCTGTTTCTTCACGGATCTACTCTGCTTCTCCTTGGCTTCATATCACCATTTAGTATCCTAGAATATTGCCATACTGACATTAATGACAATCTAGATCAACATCTCACTCCCTCTTCTTCAAAATTAGAATATCGTCAATGAAATAGACCTCGACTCACTTCAGGACATACCTGAGATACCATTTTCAACAAATCCGATTCCTTGGCTAAAGTTTTTGAGGTTGTCGCCGATTCATTTTTCCCTTCTTGGCTTGCAGAGTATCGAGGCGACAATTTTTTTTGTTTTGTTTTGTTTTTTTGTTTTTGTTTTTTGTTTTGTTTATTTTTTGTTTTGTTTTGTTTTTGTTTTTTGTTTTTTGTTTTGTTTTGTTTTGTTTGTTTGTTTGTTTGTTTGTTTGTTTGTTTTTTTGTTTTGTTTTGTTTGTTTATTTGTTTGTTTTTGTTTTTGTTTTTGTTTTTTTGTTTGTTTGTTTGTTTTTTTTTTCAACTCCTCAGGGTCAACCATAGGAGAAATTTCCTTCAACACCTTTCAAACACTTCTTGATCTTCTTCTATTTGAGTGCCTTCTTTTATTTTTTCTTATGACCTTTCCCTCTAGGAATCTTCTTTTCTACAACTAGGACATCCTTATATTATACAAAAGTTATTTTCCCTTATCATTTGCTATTTCTTATTCTTATTATTTAAACAAGGGGTCATTTAGGGTTTCTTCCTAAAATGTTTTACTCGTCTTAGAAACAAGTGTTTCTGCTACTCCATTGGAGCCCTACTCATTTTCTCCACACACTAGATCTTCATATTAATACTCTTCTTCTGAGTTTCATTTCCTCTTAGACACATATAATATTTCTTTCGAGTGAGATGACAAGGATGTCTTCCCATATCCACCCCAAAAAATAAATTATTCCCATGTGTTACCCTACTTCTGAAATTTCGCTTCTACTAAATTTTTTATCAGGCCATGGTGGAACATGCTAGTCTTGGTGTTTTCAAGCTGAGACTAAACATTTTTGGCCATTTTGGTCAAACTATTTAACAAGTAAAAGGGAAGGTCCATCTTCTTCTTATCCTTAAAACAAATTAGAAATTTGAGATGGTACTGAAAAGTGGCAGTATATCTACCTTCATAAGTGATGTATTTCTAAACCAAATATAAAGGCTCATGCCACTTCTTCTTCACCCATACTTGAGGTATTCCCTTGCTCCAATTCATGCCTTGTTTCTCAGGGATCAAGAACCAGTAACAATCAAACTCTTTCATTTCACACTTGAACCAACATTCACCTCCCCATGGAAGGCTTGTACATTGTGTAATGGATTCCTTAGATGAATAGCTACAGCTATTTGAAACAAGCCACCCTCTCATTAAAACTCTCCACGAAGGCTCTCATTACTTTAAAATTATACCCTTGAAACTTTTGACAAAAATTAAGCCAATGAACCTCCTTGAAGTATTTACGACCTTGAGGAAATATGTCGAGAAATTTCGAACTGGTAGGTTCAAAGAGAGACACTAGAGGTTTTGGTTCCATACCATTCTATGTGGGGAAGAATAAGAAAACTCAAATTTTCATATGGTCGAAGGTAATAAGAAGGTAAATGGAGAAATTGCAACATAAAGTTTTTATCACGGAAAAGGATTATGTAAAAGGGAAAATTTCGAAGCATTATATTGCATGGGGAAACTATCCATGCATGATCCATCGTGATAGGATATGATGATGACACAATAAATCACAGTGTTGAGTACGTTTATATCTCACCGATTAGTGAATCCTTACCTAATTAAGTCACGCATTAAAGTAAAAACACCTTACCATGATTACCTTAAGTTCCTTGGGAGTCCTGCTTACTGACATGTTTTCGCTGGGAGGTTCATGTCTTGGTAACTGTTTCCGCAAACTTTGAGATTCCTTCCACATGTCTAACAGTTACAGGAACAATCCTCCTCATGCATATAATTCTGGATCATTGTTCCTGGGAAGTATGGGACTCTTCATTTGATAACTATTATCTCCTAAAAATCAAGTTGTGTACTTGATGAATTTGAATATTAACTTAGCACCGCGCTAAAATTCATCATGTGGCCCTGTTTTCATCTATTGCTCTAGCTATCAAAGGTAACTCCACAGGATAAAATGTTGCTACAGGAAGAGGATCTATCACAATTCTCACCATGAATTTCAGTAACTTCCCTGGCCAATCTCACATCCGATAGTTGTCATCTGAAATAAAATCAAGTCTTATCTCATTCCACCACTTTAGGTATAATATCCCACCATGTGAATGAAGGAGTTAAGGTCAAGCATGTGGGAGAATCATTGAATTACCAACCATTGATGTATGTTATTAAACAATGAAAGGTTGTGCACATTTAATGTTAATGGAATCCAAGGTACATCAGTACATCTTGCGAGGTACTAATAAATGAGCTAAAATCAAGTCACTTTCAAGATCCGGTAACCAAGATACATTAATGTATTCTTGCTTATTTATGTCAAGAAAACCTACCATTGATGTATGCAATCCTCAAGGTACTATAATAATCCCTAGTTCCCCTCCCTAGATAATATGTTGAAGTCGATGGGGGAATAACCATTAGAAGGAGGGCCTTAAGAAATCCCTCATCAACTAACACGAGATAAGTAAATAATTTTGGAAGATTCATGATTAGAAAATAAAAGAAAATGACAACAATATCTTAACAACCAAATCATGCCACAAGGTAGTTTTCATAATTAGGCCTTTTTTTTTAAGGGTTCCTTTATTATTTTACTTTTATTTTTGTTTTTATGTTTAATGAGACAAAAAGAGAACGATTAAGAAATAAAAATAGGAAGAGAATCTACCTACACCACTACTTCCATCCCAACTTCCTTGAAGATTTCAGCTACAAATTCCTGCTTGGACATTAGCTTCTGGTAGAATTTTATCTTATGTCCATTCGCAAGAAAAGACATCTCATGTTCATCAATGGTTTTAAATCAAATTGACCCATTTTCAAAAATAGTGTCCACTTTGTATGGCCCCAACTAGTAGGTCGTGAATTTTCCTTTAAAGTCCTTAAATATGGAGTAAAAAAGGAGAACCCATTCTCCCTGATAGAAGTGCTTCTGTTAGATGAAATTATCCTACCACTTCTTCCTATTCTCATCTAATAGGATTTTCTGTTGGACTAGATCCTACCTAATTTCATCAAGTCTATAACGATTTCCCGTGACACCTCGAACCAAGTAAAAATATCCTTGTAAAGAAAGGTAGCAATTTCCTATTCATTTGCTTGAGATAGAGGCTTGCCCTTCACCCATTTTGTAACGTAGCCCGTGCACACAAAATATACTTCTTCTTTCTAGACGTTGGAATGACTACCTACTAAATCTAAAGCCCACCTTTCGAAAGCTGGAATAATACCTATGGTTACACTAAAATCTCATCTACTTGAACTGACCTACCAATTTGTTGGTTGCTGTCACACTAGCACGCATACTTCTTCACATTTTTAAATATGTTGGGGAAATAATATTCAACTTGCAATACTTTTTATGCAATGTGCTTATCTGAAAAATGGCCTCCATAGGGTTCATTGTGACAAGCTCTTAAAATTTTAGGCACTTCATCCTCTCGGATGCATCATTTAATGATAATATTTTCACCTGTATAAAACAAATCAAAGTTAATCCAAGAATAATAAGCACTTTTTTATGATCTTACACTTTTCACGGGCATGCAGTTTCACTGGTAGATTTCCCATAGCCAGATAATTTGTAATATTTACAAACCCAGGCAGGTAAGTAAAAACTACAAATAATTTTTCTTGAGGGAAATCTAAATTTACAGGAACATAATTTTATTCAGATTGCAACCTAGAAAATAAATTAGCAACCAAATTATCTTTACCAGGCTGATTAACAATTGTAATATTAAATTCCTATAACAACTTGAGCCATCTCGTGATCCGTCTGTTGGTTATGGGTGTGTTCATTAGGTATCGAATAAATGCATGGTCCATATGAATGAAACCCTCGTAACCTATAATATAATAGTGGAACTTGTTAATAGAGTGCACCACCTTGAGTAACTCTTTCTCTGTCACCATATAATTCACTTCATCAGGGGTTATATTTTTATTGGTATAATAAATTTCATAATAATGCATGTCATCCTTTTTCCCAAGGATGCCTCCCAAAGCCATATCTGAAGCATTTGTGGATATATGAAAGGGTAAATCTAAATTGGCCCCTCTCAAAATAGGGGCTACTAAGAGTTTTTCTTTCAACATTTTAAACACAACTTGGCACTGGCCAGTTCATAACAAAACAACATCCTTAGATAATAACTTTAGCAAAGGTGTAAAAATCTTTGTAAATCATTCAATGGAGCGTCGATAATACCCAAAAAAACCAAGGAAAATCCTCACCTCTTTATATGTTGTGGGAATTGGTAATTGGGACAAAACCTTGATATTTGTACTTGTAGGATCAACCTCGATACTTGCAGTAGAAACAACATGACCAAACGCAGTACCCTTAGTCATCATCATCCTATATGTTAGCTACCTATATCAATAGGTTTCATATTTCATGATTGGCAAAGAAAGTTCCAAATATGCTCTGCTTTGGTAACACAAAGATCCCATATTTCCAAAAAGAGACAAGGTGTGTATATAGCTTTATAGTGACTAAGTTTTGATGGATGGTCCAAAAGCCTAATCTGGATCAGGCCATGTTTCAATTTTGTTGTCATAGAATAGAGAAAGAAGTCTGTCCAAACTGTTTAATCTTGGCAGACCAGTAGCTTAGGTAGAGAAGTAAGGTTCCCAACTGCTTAATCTGGGACCTTGGAAGCAATAGGGGTAGTTCTAGATAGAAAATCAAAAGGAAAAAGCCAAAGAAAAGAAAAGGCACATAAGGGTCTGCAAGTCTAAGTGCACCCTCCATGAAGAAACAAAAAATGCTAGGCAAATAGATGGGTAGGCAGATGGGGTTGCAGAAATGTCATTCCTTTCAATTCAGTGTGTGCTGACCTAATCACAAAGGAATATCAATGGATTGAGAAGGTCTTCTTCTCCATCATGTTGCAGCAAAATAAAGAATCATGACTAACTTCCTTTTCCCCTTTTTCACCTTCATTACTAACATCCCTTCATCAGTTGTGTTCATGAAAGAATTTGAGGTTTTATGCTGGTTCTTATTCCTTTGAAAGCTACATTCCTTGTCTAAAAATATTTTTATTTTGATCTACTCCCTAAGCTAAAGCTATCTTCACATAAACTTAGTAAGCTCACTCCTCATTCACCTTTTTCATCCATATTAACCCCTAACTTCTATTATCTAAATCCCCTATGTTACCCTTTCCCTACTATTATAACACCATGGTGTATAAACCCCAAGCATTGTATAAATATCCCTCCCCTGACATTATAGCCATATATTCACTGTTAGGGATTAAATTGACATCTGGTCAGTTTGAGAACCCTAAGCCTTACCCCTCTTTCCCCTTCAGAAGTCATTTAACCCATTCAACCCTTCATTTTCTAAAAAAAACCTTGTAAAAAACCCTGTTTTCACCCTTAACACGCTCAATTTGCAAAATGCACAGAAAAACCCACTTTTTCCGATTTATCCAAAGTCTGGGCGCTGTGCGCGATTCTATAAAAAACATGGAAAAAACAATACAAATCCGCCAAAAAGTCTAAAGTCCCGCCGGGCGCAATTTTCAAAGAAAATATTATTTTAATCCCCGCCGTATCCGTATCGACCTGGCAGCTTAACGATCCGTCGACCGTCGGATTAGGCCTCTGCCACGCGTCACCCCCACAGCATATCGAGCCCCCTCTGACAATTCAGCCTCCGTATAATAAGCGGTGCGATATGATACCGCTTACTGTTTCCGGTTTCTGCCAACCCGCCCTGCCAACGTCACTACCACGTCATTGTTACGTCATCGCCGTGTCAGCGCCCCCGTTAGCCATTTGCTCCACCTATCGGCCACCTCATCGTCCCCGTGGACCACTCTTAAGCCGCCACGTCACCTGATGACGTCATCCGACCTTGACCCCACCTGATGACATCATGCTGACGTCATCCAAAAAAGGCGCCAATGTTCCGAAAAATCCATATTTTGGCCAAAAAGCCGTGTTTTTTGCACTTTTCGCAAAAACAACTGTAGTTTCCTCTGCATGAAATTTACGTCCAAACTGTCGCCAACCTGCTGAATTCGACCTGGACACCATTGGCGCGCCAAATCAACCTGCATTTTTCACCATTGCCAAGCAAATTTACCAGGTATTTATCGAATTCACCTCCCTGTGCTCGGTTGTATCCAAAATTGTCTGAAACAAAGCTTAAAAGAGTGAAAAACACATAATTTACCAGCAAATTCCCTATACCTAGTCTCCATTTGCAACTGTAAGGTCGAACTTCACCTGCTAAGCCTTGTTTACCCAAGTTTTCATAGACCCTGTATTCTGTTCGTGCAATTGTGAACGGGAAATCCAAACTGCACCAATTTGCCGTGAAAAAGAGTTTAAGGCCAAGCATTTGTCTCATCAAAGCTTTGAGCAGTATTTCAATTGCTGCAACTAACCATTCCATCCTCTGTTCTTCTGCAATTCACCTTTCTTTTTCAAAGAATAATCTTTCGTATTGCTCTGCACAGTAACACCAGATTATACATCAGAATCATAAACTAAATATGGATACTCCAGTAGCACCTGTAGCCTTGAATGTTGCCCCTTTAAATGCTCCTAAGAGACAACTAGATTGGCAGCCATTGGCAGATCTGGATTATAAGATAGCAGAAGAAATGCTAATGCACAACAAGTACCACATTCACTTGCTGAATGAGTTGAAGATTAAACATGAGGCTGGAACAGATGTATTGGGCATTTGGGATTCTTTCCTCCCTCTATTCAAACTCCCTCAGGTCAACCATTTTCCTGACCTAATCCACCTATGTGCTGAATCCTACGACGCCACTCAGAGGGCTGTGATTGACCCTTCAGGCTCAGTTGTTTTCTATGTCACCCCTGAAGCCATCAGAGAGATGCTCCATTTCAAAACTGAGAAGAAATTAGTCCCTTTATCACTGGCTGATCTGATAAAGCAAGGAGCCAAATTGAAAGATGCCCAGATCACCAAACTAAATCAGTTGTACATAGGGTCTGACACAGTGAAGTACCCTCCCATCTCTCAGGTTTACCTCAACCAATTGGGCAGGGACCTTGTAGATATGATCAGTCCCATTCTGGGCTATAACTCTATTGAGTTTGTTGATGAGACTGTGCTGGTGATGATGCTCATGTTTGCCCCTGGCAAGTCTCCAATCTGCTATGACTATGCCACCTACATATCTGACAAAATACATGAGCAATTAATGAACTTGGCAAGAGAAAGGGTGTTCAGATACACCTCTTACATCTACCACTTGATTTTGTATTATCAACACGAGAAGTTCCACTTTGCTATGAAGAGAGTGGATGCACAAGGAAATCCAAGGTCAGTGGTGTATTGGTCCTCTGCTTTCCACTGCAGATCTGTTTCTCCATACACTTATTGTGAATTTATAGACCTCTTCATCCACCCAGCCATGTCTCTGCTCATGAGCTCACCTCCTCCTAGGCTAACTGATGACATGCAGAGGATTCTTCAGCTGTCCAAGGCATACAACATCGAGGATTGGTACTATTACCAACACCACACAGTCATCAGAATATATGGATGTGAGTTGCCCCCATACAGATTGCCCAGATATGTGCCTATGAGATTATTTGCCCTTGAATATTTCAGGCAGTTTGGGAATGCTGATGTGCTACATTTTTCAGGCAAAGGCAAGAAAGCACAGCTCAAGGTGAGAAACCAATTAGGCCACTTCATCTACAACAAAAGGGAGGAAGGTTGGCAAGAAGCCGACAGCATGTTAGGATCCCTTGGCCTACAGACTAGTTTCCTTTGGAAACCTTATGACCCCAATCACTTCATAACTTTAAGGAGGGTCAAATATAGGCTGTCAAGCTATGACCATGTAAGGTTGCCTCACATAGAAAAGTATGCAAATCAAATTAAATGGAGGAGAGGAACCTTAGAGGAGGCTGCTACACAAGAAGAATTAAATCAAAGAGCAGTTAGAAATATCCAAAAGATGGCTGACTTGGAGCTTTGTGCACAAGTGTTTACTCTTCCAAGCACCCAAGTGGGAGCAGTTGCATCTTCCTCCACAGCAAATCAGCAAGCGGTTAAAGCTACTGAGAAAACCTCAAGGAAAGGCAAAGAAAAGGAGATGGAACCCGAACAGCCACCTCATGAGGAGGCACAGTAGCAACAACAACAGGTACAACAGCAACAAGAGGGGCAACAAGAGAAAGAGCAGCCATTACAGCAAGAAAAGGCAGCTAAAGCCCCAATTTCCACTGAGCAACAGGCTCAGGACACGGTGCCTCCTAGGCCAGAAACGACAGTGGAGGCCTCAGTCCTCCAAACCCCACAAAAAGAAGACATAAGCAGAAAGAGGGACAGAGAGACTCCCCTCACAACAACAACGACTCAAGGGAAGAAAAGACACAGAATGAATCCCCTTTCAGAAGAGGAAATGCCTTTGGGGCAATCTTTGGGCATGGGCCCACCAAGTATGGAGGCCTCACCAAGTTCCTTCCAGCAAGAACAAGAGAGGATAGTGGGAGGAGAAGTCAGCTCCTCAAGCCAGCAGAGAGAAGGTGAACTGAGCATCAAACAACAGTTCATTGACATAAAGAGGATGAATGAGCCAATAAAAAATCAGCGATATAATCATTTGTTGAAAATGGCTCCCACTAACCAACAAAGACTGATGTCTGCATACGATGTTAATGAAGGCAAAATGATCATGAGCCATTTCATGCCAACTGCATTGCAACCACAGTCCCCTTCAGACTACTTGAGGACCAATCTTGAGGTCCTTGCCAAGGACATCCACCCAATGGACAAAATCGAATTGCATAAACAAACGGGTGAGATGGTGTATGCCTCCTTGGCAGATAAGACATTGGATAATTATAGGCTAGAAAATAGCCTAAATAATACAGCTGCCCAACTTGAGTTGGAGAGAGCATCCTCTCAAGCAAAGGACAACAGGATCAGGTCCTTAGAAGATATAATCATAGAGATTGGGCATGATCCCAAGGACATCAAGGGCATACAAGAAATATTGAAATTGAGGGATGCAGACATGGCAGCTTTGAGGAAAAAGATCAAAATCCTAGCAACAATTCACCCTCAAACAGATGAATTTTTCCAGCTGAGACATGATCAAGATGCCACAGCTTTGCTGGTGTCTTTATATAAACAGTTGATCCAGACTCAAGAAAAGCTGGGAGAATCAGAGGCTGCACAGGTAGCATTACAAGCAGCATTACAACAAAAGGAAGAAGGTCAAACATCTTAGCCTCCTCCAGAAATAATTAACCTTGAGGAAGCTCCTCCAACTACTGCTCCCCTCACTCAACAGACAGAACAGGCAGCACCTTCTACCTCAGCACCACCACCAACAACAGAGCAGGCCCCAAGCCTGGACATGCAAAAGCTGAGAAATGAGATTCAGGCCCTGGAAGCCCAAATGACAAAATTAAATGAGGCCAGGGAGAATTTATCCAAGGTAAATGAAAGATATGATAAATCCAAGCAGACTGTGGCAGAAAAGGGCAGGGAAATAAAATCCCTCAAAGACAGGATAAAGGAGCTGGAGAAGGAGCTCAAACTGGATAAAGTAGTGGTTGAGCTCAAGACAGTGCTATGGGCCAATATTGGCCAATCCATCACTGATCAATGGCAGTATATTGAGACAATTCATGAGCAGTTGGAGCTCATTGCAAAAGCACAAAGGGAAATCCAGAGATCAAGGGCATCTCTAGGCAATATGCCTGAGGTTGCCAATAGAATGATCAATGTGCTTAACAACAGAACAAGTGCTCAGTTAGCAACTATGGGAATCTCCAACAGGACTGAGACTATTTTGTTAATAAAGAGGGTCCTAACACTAAGAAGCCTGGTGCAGACACTAGAAAGAAGGACCCAGGACATGCAGACAGAGGTCAATAGATTCCAGGACAAATTTGTAGCATTGCAAAACAGAGGTCTCCCTGGCTTACTGAACAACGCAGGAAGACTACTTACACATGAGCAGTATGCCAAGAGGGTCAACACATTCGCCACAAATCAGATCACCGAAAGGCCCAGCACCTCAGAGGAAACAGGGCCAGCAACAGGACAAAGTCTCTTCAACAGGGTAGAGAATTTATTCTTTATAATGAATGAAATTAAACATCTGTTTGAAGTGCCTCCCACCTTCTATAAATACACAGAGGCAGATGAGACATTGGAGGCAATTCTTAGACATCAATTGCCCACACAGGAATGGTGGACTAAGGCAATACAAATGATCTTATAGACAAGAAGCCATTCACTAAGTTTTTTCATCAAAAAATACAAGTTAGCATGCACAGGAAAATTTTGATAAGATCAGCATGCATGGAGAAGAATGGGCTGAGCCAACTCAGCAAAACTATTTCGGCCACCAAAGCAGCAGTGACAGCTACAGGTGACAGGGCCAAAAAACTGCAGCACGACAGCCATAAAGGGACATTTTTTCAGAGTTAAAGCAGAACGTTAAGACCGACTCAGTGGCCTCCAAAGGTCAAAATATCTTCTGACATACATAAACAACACTTATTTTGTATTCAATGATGTAATAACTTTCTTATCTACTATCTTGAAAAGTGGGTGAACGCATTCATTTCCAGGATGACTCAACGCTTCAGATATTTTGTATGAGCGCTTGTATATATTCCCCCCTCGCATAATCTTGCAGGGGTGGTTGTTGATTTCTCTTCAAGAGTTCTTTGGCTGTAAATTTTCAGAGTTTAATACAAAGGCCGATGGAATTTCGAAAGTCTGTGTTGTCTGAGTGGTGGTAATGTGATTTCTGTGTGCTACAAGATTCCTGCGTATTTTCATGGCTCAATAAGTTTCCTTAAACTTTCGTTATGTTGTTTCTGTTATTTTCTCATAACTCATCCATGTTCTAGATTTCACAATTAATGGCAAAGAAAAATAATAGTTCTAGGATTTAAACACATATTACTCTAGACTCAATCTATGCTATTACCAATGTTTTCTTCAGTTACGGTTATAAAGGTGTAATTCTTAATTGCTACACCTCTACACTGTATCTTTCACAGTGATTATTGTTTTAGGAATTCAAATCTGCTCCTTTACAATACATCTCTTTCTCACAACCAAGCTTAGTGGAAAATTCTTAATTGCTTTTCACTGGTTAAACACACTTCATCATTATAATATCAAGTTTGTTTCATGAGATATTCAAAAGGCCCTGCAGTTTCAGCAATCCCAATCTACCTCTCAAACAACCAGTAACCAAAGACTCCATTGCCCAATGGACTAGAACTATCTGAAGGTTTCCACCTTAGGTACAGAAGACATCCCTCAACCAAAACATAAAACAAAACCCCGAACATCATAGCTAGCCTAAAATACTATCAGAACAGAGACAAATCATAAAGAGAGAGCCCTCTCTGATTACAGTTTGGCTAGGAGCTGTAATCCAAAGATTGGTTAGTGGTTACCCCGGCCGTATTCCCTTGGGAGTCAAAGGGAACAACCTGGGTGTTAACATAATTGGCGACTCCGCTGGGGATAAAGCATAGTATTTTTCAACTGTGGTCTGTCCATAGACTGTGGTCCTAAAAGGCTTGAGCAGTCCCTTAAAACAGTCCTAAAATATCCTAGAAATATCAAAAAGCAAGTTCAGAAGCTGGCTCCTAAAAGGGAACCTAGACACACTAGGTCAAACCCTGACCCCAATCCACCAGCTATTTTTGAAAATCCCAATACCATCCCCAAGATCATTAGGAAGCAGTGGGAACAGGAGACCCTTGTTGACTCAAATCCTGAGACAGCTCATCCAAACCCTGTTCCAACTCCAATCAAGGTTTTATTTCGGTCTACCCTTGGTTCCCCCAGTTCACCATCCACATCTCAAAGCCCTCCTTTCACACCTCCATCAACGGCACATATTCCCTTGACCAACACTCTAGTTTCCACCTTTCCCACCACCCCTATTATACCAGTCATTCATGCTATCCCAGTTATCCCTGTCAACCCAATAAATCCTGCAAATATGGCTAACAGATATGCTCCCCTGCAGTTACCTGCCAATGCTCCAGCTCTACCTCAGGACTATCAATCCAAGATCTCATATTTTGACTCCACTGGCCCTTTCACAGCAATTCAACATGCCAGAAGGATGCAAGACCACTTTGAGAACTATGAAATTGATGATGACAGTGTGAGAATGAGAGTCTTTGTTCAGAGCCTCACAGGGGATGTGAGAACTTGGTTTAGATCACTAGCTGCAAATACCATCACAACTCCTGATGACCTTTATCAAGCTTTTACTAATAGATGGGAGACGAAGAAAGATCCCTTGCACATACTTGGTGAATATGACACAATCAGACGAGGGCCTCAAGAGACCGTGTTGGAGTATTGTGCAAGATTCAATAATGTACATAATGCAATACCACAGAGTTTAAGACCTCCCCCTGATCTGGCCTTGTACAAATTTCCTAATGGTTTTGACCCTGATATGGCATATCAATTAAAAGAAAGGGCGCCTGAAACCCTTGAAGAAGCCCAAAAGGTTGCTGTCACAGTGGAGGCTAACCTGATTACCAAAAGAAACAGGGCAAGATTAGAAAAGAGAACCACCTTCAAAGAAGAATCCTCAGCCTTTGATCAAAAACTGGATGCAATACTCACTGGCATGAAGTGATTGGGGGACAAAGTAGAATCAGTTGAGAGAAAGTCATCATGGGATGCACCGCAAAATAAACCTAACAGGAATCCAAACTTTAGGAGAAATCAAAACCCAAACGTTGGCAAGACCGGTTCTGACCCAGACATAAGACCCCCTTTCCAGGAAAACTATACTGAGGCATCCACTTTGGATGAACAAACAGATGACACCCACATTAACCTGATGGGCCTGAATGATGAGCAACAAGTTTTTCTAAGTCAAGAGGATCATAGAGATGATGACATTCAGCAATTCCAAACCAGGTCAGGTGAGTCATTTGACTTTAAACAAGGATATGACACAACTGTTTATGAAGTTCATAAACAATATAAGCTAAGAAGCAGAACTATAAATGTGACACAGCCTGACAAGACAAAGGACACAACACAGCCTAAGAAAGCTATTATCACAGAACCAAGTGACAAAACTGGTCCAATTACAGATGAGGTAACAGTTGAGGAAATAGCTGTAACTTCTCCCTCAAAACAGCAACCAGTAGAGTCATCACCCTTGCAACCCAACCCAACTAACATTTCTCAAGAGGTCAGTAACAAGGACAAGCTTAAAGATCAAGATAAGAATCAAGAAGAAAACCTAGTGAACAAGGAAAAGGCTGCCACCCACAACACCAAGATCCAATCTGAAAGACCCTTTGACTTAGAAGCTGAAATTGGCAAATTGAAGGTAGCTGTCCCTCTTTCAGAACTAGCCAAGCATGACATTTATAGACAACAAATCAAGAAGTCCCTTCAGCTAACTCGTAATAAAGATAATGTAAATGTGTTAGATGACACCCCATATTTTCTTTTCGGTCCAGAAGTTGATGGAAAAACAGCCGTTGCAGGTATCTTACCTTTTTATGTCAGTTTACATGTTCATGATAAGATACTACACAATGCAATGTTTGATTCAGGTGCCTCTCACAACTTGATGCCCAAATCAGTCATGGAAAGATTGAATCTAGATATTACAAGACCATATAAGGACCTATTCTCATTTGACTCCAGCCAAGTCAAGTGTCTAGGCTTGATAAAAGACTTATGTGTGTCCCTTGTTCAGTACCCAAATAAAACAATTCTCATGGATGTTGTGGTTGCTGATATCCCACCTAAATATGGGATGCTGTTATCAAGATTATGGGGGGCTAAAATCCAAGGTTCCCTACAACTAGACATGTCATATGAAACCATCTCTGTCTTTGGGCAACCAAAAAGACTATACAGAGAAACACGTATGAAATATATGGTCAGCAGTGAAGAAAAACCTCAAAATTTTCCCATATATGCTGTTCATTCTGATATAGACTCATATATTCTTTTCAATGACAATGCAGGTCTTACAAATAATGATGTTGAAACCAAAACACTTGAGCAAGACCAGGATATTAATGAACAAGCTGCTGCTCTAGAAATCAAGCTAATTCAATCAAGTGATCAGACTATCCTAGAAGACAAACCAGGTGAAAAACCAGAACTTCAACTTATGATTCCAGATCACAGACAAGTTATTAAAACTCCCCTAGAAAAAGAGAACCTATGGTTTCTAGAATTTGATGGGTCATTCAACAAGTTAGGGGCAGGAGCAGGGGTTTGGATACATAATAAACAAAATAGTCATGCAGAGGGCCGAGCCTATAGGTTAAACTTCAGATGCACCAACAATATGGCAGAATATGAAGCTCTCTTGCTAGGCCTTAAGCTAGTAAAATCCTTACAAGCCATAAAAGTTTCAATTATGGGAGATTCAGACTTGATTATCCAACAGGTAAAGGGAAATTTTGTTACTAATGATAAAAGACTGAGATCTTATAGATCTGCTACTGCTGAACTACTGTAGTCCTTCACTGAATTTCAAATTACCAAGATTCCCAGGACCCATAACCTGCATGCTCATAGCTTGGCCACATTTGCAAGCATCTGCAAGTTACCTTTTGAGCCCCATCATTGCTTTACAGCTGAGGTAAAACACAGACCTTCTGTCCCAAACAATGTCAAAGACTCGCAAGTATTTGAAGATGATGCACAAATAAATAATTTCCTGACCCTGCAACAAGAATTTGCAGGACTAAATATTGACACTGAGGGAGCAAGTCAATCACAAATACTTGTGGGAGCAAGTCAATCACAAATACTTGAAAGAGCAAGTCAATCACAAATACTTGAAGGAGCAAGTCAATCACAAATACAGAGTAAAATGAAAAACAAGCCAGTATCACCTAAGACAGCTCACCAAATCCTACATCCAACAATTTTTAACAAGGACAATCTACAAAAAATTCAACAAATCAGTAGTGAAGAAGTGGCTGATGCTGAGGCTGAAGTAATACAATTGAAAAACAATTTTCTTCCAACAGGCCTAACTCCACTAGAGGATATCTTTGATTCAAATGATGTCCCAAGAAAACCAAAAATGCAGCCCCTTAACTCTGCCATTGAAGAATGCAACATTGGAACCATGGAAAAGCCCAAGATAATAAAATTGTCTGCATCCCTACCTCCTGATCAAAAGCCCAAATACATTGACCTTTTCAAAGAGTTCCAGGATGTCTTTGCATGGAGTTATGAGGACTTAAAATCCTATGACACCTCTATTATCCAACACACAATCCCTCTCAAGCCAAATCAAAAGCCATTTAAGCAAAAATTGAGAAGAATAAACCCTATGCTCCTCCCTGCAATTGAGAAAGAGGTACAAAAAATGTTTAAGGCTGGTATCATAGCACCAATCAAGTTTTCTGATTGGATCTCAAATTTGGTTCCTACAAGAAAGAAAACTGGTGAAATAAGACTTTGTGTTGATCTTAGAAACCTAAATCAAGTGTCCCTCAAAGACAACTATCCCTTACCTAAGATGGATCACATCCTCCAAAGAGTGGTAGGAGCATCAAGGATCTCATTACTGGATGGATTCTCAGGTTTTAATCAAATCCTAGTGCACCCTGATGATCAAGACAAAACTGCATTCAAAACCCCATGGGGAACTTTCA
Organism: Pinus tabuliformis; assembly: GCA_031772625.1. Lineage (NCBI taxonomy): Eukaryota > Viridiplantae > Streptophyta > Pinopsida > Pinales > Pinaceae > Pinus > Pinus tabuliformis. The sequence continues at coordinate 306,515,903 of CM062816.1, read as the reverse complement.
AATATGTAAAAATGCCTTTTGGATTGAAAAATGCAGGGGCAACATTTCAAAGAGCAATGGACATTGCTTTTGCCAAGGAGATTCATGACTTACTTGTCATTTACTTAGATGACCTTACACCTTTCTCAAAATCAGACCAAGAACACTTGAAGCACTTAAGGCAAATTTTCTTAACATGTAGGAAATATGGAATTTCCTTGAATCCCAAGAAATCTCTATTTGGTTTGGAAGAAGGTAAGCTGTTAGGGCATATTATTTCAAAGGATGGGATAAGAATTGACCCGGACAGAATACAAGCTATCTTACAAATGCCCCACCCAAAAAACATCAAAGAATTGCAAGCCTTCTTGGGTAAGATCAACTTCTTGAGAAGGTTTATCCCAAACCTAGCAGAATTGATCAGATTACTAAATAACATGCTAAAGAAGGACTCAAAAGTGAAATGGATAGTTGAAGCAAATCAAGCCTTTGAAGGCATAAAATTGGCCCTTACCCAAACTCCAGTCTTAACAAATCCTCAATTTGACAGGGAATTTATCATTTTCTCTTTTGCCTCCCAGCATACTATTGCTGCAGTTTTATTACAGAAAGATAACCAAGGAAATGAGAAACCCATTGCTTTCTTTAGTAGAGCTCTTAGAGATGCACCTCTGAAATATCAAATCATGGAGAAACAAGCTTATGCTTTGGTCAAGGCCATTAAAGACTTTAGGATCTACATCCTTTATTCCCATGTTATAGCTTATGTGCCAAGTCCCATTGTAAAAGACATTCTCACTCAAGAAAACCTAGAGGGTAGAAGAGGAAAATGGATTGCCAACATCTTGGAATTTGATATTGAGATAAAACCTACAAAACTAATAAAAGGGCAAGGTTTGGCCAAACTAATGACCGAAGCAAACTTCCAAGCCTTAGACATAAACCAGCTGGACAATGAACCGGAGCTGGCGACTCCAAAGATCAATGTAGCCTTTGAACAATCCCCTTGGTATTCTGATATATGTTATGTACTACAAAACCTGTGTGCTCCCCCAGGATTGTCCAGAACTAAATGTAGGTTCCTAAAAATGAAAGCTTCAAGATTTTGTGTCATGGATGGCAATTTTCTTTGGAAAAACCATGAAGGTATATTGTTAAACTGCTTAATTGAGAAAGAGACTAACAAAATAATGGAAGAATTTCATGCAGGTGACTGTGGTGGACACTTGTATTGGAAGTCCACCGTGGATAAGATACTGAGGGCTGGTTACTATTGGCCCACTGTTTTCTCTGATGTCAAGAAATTCACTACCTCTTGTCATAAATGTCAAGTGTTTGAGGGAAAGAGAAAGTTACTGCCACTTCCTTTGAGGCCTAGTGCAACAGAGAGACCTTTTCAACAATGGGGCTTGGATTTCATTGGGGAAATTCACCCTTCATCTTCAGGCCAACATAGATGGATTCTAACAGCTACAAACTACTTTACTAAATGGATTGAAGCTGTTCCATGCAGACAAGCAAATGATTCCACTATCATTCAGTTCCTTGAGACCAATATTCTTTCTAGATTTGGTTGTCCTGATAAAATAATAACAGACAATGCTGCTGCCTTCAGATCTAAGAAGATGGTGAATTTCTGTCACAAATTTCACATTACCTTGGGCCATTCTACTGCATATTATCCCCAAAGAAATGGCCTTGCTGAATCATCAAACAAAAGCCTTGTGAACATCATAAAGAAGGTATTGGAAGAAAATAAGAAGAATTGGCATAAGAAGCTTGTGAATGCCTTATGGGCAGATAGACTAACAACCAAAAGATCAATTGGGGTCAGCCCATATGAGTTAGTTTATGGATTAGAAGCCAAATTTCCTTCATCACTGGGAATCCCTGTCATGAAATTACTTCAAGAGAGTCAAGCTGAGCCAAATGATATGCAAAGAAGGGTAAATCAAATAATATGTTTGCAGCAAACTAGAGACCAAGTTTACAGCAGAGTTCAAGTTTTACAAGAAAAGTTAAAGAAAGCCTTTGACAGAAGGACCAAGGGAGAAGATTTTAATATTGGAGACAAAGTCCTCAAGTGGGACTCAAGAAGAGAAGATAAGGGAAAACATGGAAAATTTGATTCCCTTTGGAGAGGACCATTTGCTGTTCAAGCAGTACAAGGAAACAATACTTATTTCCTTAAAAGTCTTAAAGAAACTGATTTGGATGAAGGTCCTGTGAATGGCAAGATGTTGAAGCACTATTTTGACTACTACCCATAGGTACAGCCTGAGTTTCCTTGTACATATTCAGGTGTATATATTACTTCCTGTTAAAATGTAAAAATACAGTTTCTCAAGTTTTATTAGTTATCGGCAAAGGGCAAATGAGTTCAGAGATCTACCAAGATGGGAAGAGTACAATTTGGCATGTCAAAGCAGCATACTTCAAGTTTTAAAAGCAGTCAAGGGCCCAAGGCATTCTGACCTGCTGTTCTTGGCCTTTCAAATGGAAAAGCCATCCCCATGTGGAGCCACTGTTAGCTACCTATATCAATAGGTTTCATATTTCATGATTGGAAAAGAAAGTTCCAAATATGCTTTGCTTTGGTAACACAAAGATCCCATATTTCCAAAAAGAGACAAGGTGTGTATATAGCTTTATGGTGACTAAGTTTTGATGGATGGTCCAAAAGCCTAATCTGGATTAGGCCATGTTTCAATTTTGCTATCATAGAATAGAGAAAGAAGTCTGTCCAAACTGTTTAATCTTGGCAGACCAGTAGCTTAGGTAGAGAAGTAAGGTTCCCAACTACTTAATCTAGGACCTTGGAAGCAATAAGGGTAGTTCTAGATAGAAAATCAAAAGGAAAAATCCAAAGAAAAGAAAAGGCACATAAGGGTCTGCAAGTCTAAGTGCACCCTCCATGAAGAAACAAAAAATGCTAGGCAAATAGATGGGAAGGCAGATGGGGTTGCAGAAATGTCATTCCTTTCAATTCAGTGTGTGCTGACCTAATCACAAAGGAATATCAATGGATTGAGAAGGTCTTCTTCTCCATCATGTTGCAGCAAAATAAAGAAGCATGACTAACTTCCTTTTCCCCTTTTTTACCTTCATTACTAACATCCCTTCATCAGTTGTGTTCATGAAAGAATTTGAGGTTTTATGCTGGTTCTTATTCCTTTGAAAGCCACATTCCTTGTCTAAAAATCTTTTTATTTTGATCTACTCCCTAAGCTAAAGCTATCTTCACATAAACTTAGTAAGCTCACTCCTCATTCACCTTTTTCATCCATATTAACCCCTAACTTCTATTATCTAAATCCCCTATGTTACCCTTTCCCTACTATTATAACACCATGGTGTATAAACCCCAAGCATTGTATAAATATCCCTCCCCTGGCATTATAGCCATATATTCACTGTTAGGGATTAAATTGACATCTGGTCAGTTTGAGAACCCTAAGCCTTACCCCTCTTTCCCCTTCAGAAGTCATTTAACCCATTCAACCCTTCATTTTCTAAAAAAAACCTTGTAAAAAACCCCGTTTTCACCCTTAACCCGCTCAATTTGCAAAATGCACATAAAAACCCACTTTTTCCGATTTATCCAAAGTCTGGGCGCTGTGCGCGATTCTATAAAAAACATGGAAAAAACAATACAAATCCGCCAAAAAGTCTAAAGTCCCCGCCGGGCGCAATTTTCAAAGAAAATATTATTTTAATCCCCGCCGTATCCGTATCGACCTGGCAGCTTAACGATCCGTCGACCGTCGGATCGGGCCCTTTTCATCCGACGACCCACATGAATATCGGAGCGGCTCCGACGTCCGAAGAATAGCTTCCGATATTTGTCAGAGGGTGACGTCAGGCCTCTGCCATGCGTCACCCCCACAGCGTATCGGAGCCCCCTCTGACAATTCAGCCTCCGTATAATAAGCGGTGCGATATGATACCGCTTACTGTTTCCGGTTTCTGCCAACCCGCCCTGCCAACGTCACTACCACGTCACTGTTACGTCATCGCCGTGTCAGTGCCCCCGTTAGCCATTTGCTCCACCTATCCGCCACCTCATCGTCCCCGTGGACCACTCTTAAGCTGCCACGTCACCTGATGACGTCATCCGACCTTGACCCCACCTGATGATGTCATGCTGACGTCATCCAAAAAAGGTGCCAATGTTCCGAAAAATCCATATTTTGGCCAAAAATCCGTGTTTTTTGCACTTTTCGCAAAAAACAACTGTAGTTTCCTCTGCATGAAATTTACATCCAAACTGTCGCCAACCTGCTGAATTCGACCTGGACACCATTGGCGCGCCAAATCCACCTGCATTTTTCACCATTGCCAAGCAAATTTACTAGGTATTTATCGAATTCACCTCCCTGTGCTCGGTTGTATCCAAAATTGTCTGAAACAAAGCTTAAAAGAGTGAAAAACACATAATTTACCAACAAATCCCCTGTACCTAGTCTCCATTTGCAACTGTAAGGTCGAAATTCACCTGCTAAGCCTTGTTTACCCAAGTTTTCATAGACCCTGTATTCTGTTCGCGCAATTGTGAACGGTAAATCCAAACTGCACCAATTTGCCATGAAAAAGAGTTTAAGGCCAAGCATTTGTCTCATCAAAGCTTTGAGCAGTATTTCAATTGCTGCAACTGACCATTCCATCCTCTGTTCTTCTGCAATTCACCTTTCTTTTTCAAAGAATAATCTTTCGTATTGCTCTGCACAGTAACACCAGATTATACAGCAGAATCATAAACTAAATATGGATACTCCAGTAGCACCTGTAGCCTTGAATGCTGCCCCTTTAAATGGTCCTCAGAGACAACTAGATTGGCAGCCATTGGCAGACCTGGATTATCAGATAGCAGAAGAAATGCTAATGCACAACAAGTACCACATTCACTTGCTGAATGAGTTGAAGATTAAACATGAGGTTGGAACAGATGTATTGGGCATTTGGGATTCTTTCCTCCCTCTATTCAAACTCCCTCAGGTCAACCAGTTTCCTGACCTAATCCACCTATGTGCTGAATCCTACGACGCCACTCAGAGGGCTGTGATTGACCCTTTAGGCTCAGTTGTTTTCTATGTCACCCCTGAAGCCATCAGAGAGATGCTACATTTCAAAACTGAGAAGAAATTAGTCCCTTTATCACTGGCTGATCTGATAAAGAAAGGAGCCAAATTGAAAGATGCCCAGATCACCAAACTAAATCAGTTGTACATAGGGTCTGACACCGTGAAGTACCCTCCCATCTCTCATGTTTACCTCAACCAATTGGGCAGGGACCTTGTAGATATGATCAGTCCCATTCTGGGCTATAATTTTATTGAGTTTGTTGATGAGACTGTGCTGGTGATGATGCTCATGTTTGCCCCTGGCAAGTCTCCAATCTGCTATGACTATGCCACCTACATATCTGACAAAATACATGAGCAATTAATGAACTTGGCAAGAGAAAGGGTGTTGAGATACACCTCTTACATCTACCACTTGATTTTGTATTATCAACATGAGAAGTTCCACTTTGCTATGAAGAGAGTGGATGCATAAGGAAATCCAAGGTTAGTGGTGTATTGGTCCTCTGCTTTCCACTGCAGATCTGTTTCTCCATACACTTATTGTGAATTTATAGACCTCTTCATCCACCCAGCCATGTCTCTGCTCATGAGCTCACCTCCTCCTAGGCTAACTGATGAGATGCAGAGGATTCTTCAGCTGTCCAAGGCATACAACATCGGGGATTGGTACTATTACCAACACCACACAGTCATCAGAATATATGGATGTGAGCTGCCCCCATACAGATTGCCCAGATATGTGCCTATGAGATTATTTTCCCTTGAATATTTCAGGAAGTTTGGGAATGCTGATGTGCTACATTTTTCAGGCAAAGGCAAGAAAGCACAGCTCAAGGTGAGAAACCAATTAGGCCACTTCATCTACAACAAAAGGGAGGAAGGTTGGCAAGAAGCCGACAGCATGTTAGGATCCCTTGGCCTACAGACCAGTTTCCTTTGGAAACCTTATGACCCCAATCACTTCATAACTTTAAGGAGGGTCAAATATAGGCTGTCAAGTTATGACCATGTAAGGTTGCCTCACATAGAAAAGTATGCAAATCAAATTAAATGGAGGAGAGGAACCTTAGAGGAGGCTGCTACACAAGAAGAATTAAATAAAAGAGCAGTTAGAAATATCCAAAAGATGGCTGACTTGGAGCTTTGTGCACAGGTGTTTACTCTTCCAAGCACTCAAGTGGGAGCAGCTGCATATTCCTCCACAGCAAATCAACAAGCGGTTAAAGCTACTGAGCCAACCTCAAGCACAGGCAAAGAAAAGGAGATGGAACCAGAAAAACCACCTCATGAGGAGGCACAACAGCAACAACAACAGGTACAACAGCAACAAGAGGGGCAGCAAGAGAAAGAGCAGCCATTACAACAAGAAAAGGCAGCTGAAGCCCCAATTTCCACTGAGCAACAGGCTCAGGACACGGTGCCTCCCAGGCCAGAAACAACAGTGGAGGCCTCAGTCCTCCAAACCCCACAAAAAGAAGACATAAGCAAAAAGAGGGACAGAGAGACTCCCCTCACAACAACAAAGACTCAAGGGGAGAAAAGACACAGAATGAATCCCCTTTCAGAAGAGGAAATGCCTTTGGGGCAATCTTTGGGCATGGGCCCACCAAGTATGGAGGCCTCAGCAAGTTCCTTCCAGCAGGAACAAGAGAGGATAGTGGGAGGAGAAGTCAGCTCCTCAAGCCAGCAGAGAGAAGGTGAACTGAGCATCAAACAACAATTCATTGACATAAAGAGGAGGAATGAGCCAATAAAAATTCAGCTATATAATCATTTGTTGAAAATGGCTCCCACTAACCAACAAAGACTGATGTCTGCATACGATGTTAATGAAGGCAAAATGATCATGAGCCATTTCATGCCAACTGCATTTCAACCACAGTCCCCTTCAGACTACTTGAGGACCAATCTTGAGGTCCTTGCCAAGGACATCCACCCAATGGACAAAATCGAATTGCATAAACAAACGGGTGAGATGGTGTATGCCTCCTTGGCAGATAAGACATTGGATAATTATAGGCTAGAAAATAGCCTAAATAATATAGCTGCCCAACTTGAGTTGGAGAGAGCATCCTCTCAAGCAAAGGACAACAGGATCAGGTCCTTAGAAGATATAATCATAGAGATTGGGCATGATCCCAAGGACATCAAGGGCATACAAGAAATATTGAAATTGAGGGATGCAGACATGGCAGCTTTGAGGAAAAGATCAAAATCCCAGCAACAATTCACCCTCAAACAGATGAAGTTGCCTAGCTGAGACATGATCAAGATGCCACAGCTTTGCTGGTGTCTTTATATAAACAGCTGATCCAGACTCAAGAAAAGCTGGGAGAATCAAAGGCTGCATAGGCAGCATTACAAGCAGCATTATAGCAAAAGGAAGAAGGTCAAACATCTCAGCCTCCTCCAGAAATAATTAACCTTGAGGAAGCTCCTCCAACTACTGCTCCCCTCACTCAACAGACAGAACAGGAAGCACCTTCTACCTCAGCACCACCACCAACAACAGAGCAGGCCCCAAGCCTGGACATGCAAAAGCTGAGAAATGAGATTCAGGCCCTGGAAGCCCAAATGACAGAATTAAATGAGGCCAGGGAGAATTTAGCCAAGGTAAATGAAAGATATGATAAATCCAAGCAGACTGTGGCAGAAAAGGGCAGGGAAATAAAAGCCCTCAAAGACAGGATAAAGGAGCTGGAGAAGGAGCTCAAACTGGATAAAGTAGCGGCTGAGCTCAAGATAGTGCTATGGGCCAATATTGGCCAATCCATCACTGATCAATGGCAGTATATTGAGACAATTCATGAGCAGTTGGAGCTCATTGCAAAAGCACAGAGGGAAATCCAGAGATCAAGGGCATCTCTAGGCAATATGCCTGAGGTTGCCAATAGAATGATCAATGTGCTTAACAACATAACAAGTGCTCAGTTAGCAACTATGGGAATCTCCAACAGGACTGAGACTATTTTGTTAATAAAGAGGGTCCTAACACTAAGAAGCCTGGTGCAGACACTAGAAAGAAGGACCCAAGACATGCAGACAGAGGTCAATAGATTCCAGGACAACTTTGTAGGAAGACTACTTACACATGAGCAGTATGCCAAGAGGGTCAACACATTCGCCACAAATCAGATCACCGAAAGGCCCAGCACCTCAGAGGAAACAGGGCCAGCAACAGGACAAAGTCTCTTGAACACGGTAGAGAATTTTCTTTATAATGAATGAAATTAAACATCTGTTTGAAGTGCCTCCCACCTTCTATAAATACACAGAGGCAGATGAGACATTGGAGGCAATTCTTAGACATCAATTGCCCACACAGGAATGGTGGACTAAGGCAATACAAATGATATTATAGACAAGAAGCCATTCACTAAGTTTTTTCATCAAAAAATACAAGTTAGCATGCACAGGAAAATTTTGATAAGATCAGCATGCATGGAGAAGAATGGGCTGAGCCAACTCAGCAAAACTATTTCGGCCACCAAAGCAGCAGTGACAACTACAGGTGACAGGGCCAAAAAACTACAGCACGACAGCCATAAACGCACATTTTTTCAGAGTTAAAGCAGAACGTTAAGACCGACTCAGTGGCCTCCAAAGGTCAAAATATCTTCTGACATACATAAAGAGCACTTATTTTGTATTCAATGATGTAATAACTTTCTTATCTACTATCTTGAAAAGTGGGTGAATGCATTCATTTCCAGGATGACTCAACGCCTCAGATATTTTGTATGAGCGCTTGTGTATATTCCCCCCTCGCATAATCTTGCAGGGGTTGTTGTTGATTTCTCTTCAAGAGTTCTTTGGCTGTAAATTTTCAGAGTTTAATACAAAGGCCGATGGAATTTCCAAAGTCTGTGTTGTCTGAGTGGTGGTAATGCGATTGCTGTGTGCTACAGGATTCCTGCGTGTTTTCATGGCTCAATAAGTTTCCTTAAACTTTCGTTATGTTGTTTCTGTTATTTTCTCATAACTCATCCATGTTCTAGATTTCACAATTAATGGCAAAGAAAAATAATAGTTCTAGGATTTAAACACATATTACTCTAGACTCAATCTATGTTATTACCAATGTTTTCTTCAGTTACGGTTATAAAGGTGTAATTCTTAATTGCTGCACCTCTACACTGTATCTTTCACAGTGATTATTGTTTTAGGAATTCAAATCTGCTCCTTTACAATACATCTCTTTCTCACAACCAAGCTTAGTGGAAAATTCTTAATTGCTTTTCACTGGTTAAACACACTTCATCATTATAATATCAAGTTTGTTTCATGAGATATTCAAAAGGCCCTACAGTTTCAGCAATCCCAATCTACCTCTCAAACAACCAGTAACCAAAGACTCCATTGCCCAATGGACTAGAACTATTTGAAGGTTTCCACCTTAGGTACAGAAGACATCCCTCAACCAAAACATAAAACAAAACCCCGAACATCATAGCTAGCCTAAAATACTATCAGAACAGAGACAAATCATAAAGAGAGAGCCCTCTCTGATTACAGTTTGGCTAGGAGCTGTAATCCAAAGATTGGTTAGTGGTTACCCCGGCCGTATTCCCTTGGGAGTCAAAGGGAACAACCTGGGTGTTAACACTATATTTTCTATTACTCAAGGCAAGGTTCACTTCCTAGAATTGAATTAATATTTTTTAAGATTCGCCAAAGCTTCCTTGAAGGAATCCTCGTAGATAGTGAAATCGTCCATGTACACCTAAACATAGTCATGGATCAAATCTGAAAAAATTCCCCACACGACTCTTTGGAAGGTAGTTGGGGCATTACATGACATAAAAGGTAAAACCGATAGGAAAAATTTCCTTAGGGAAAAGTGAAAGTAGTTTTCTCTTAATCCTTTGGAGTGATCTGAATTTGGTTATACCCACTAAACTCTTCCAAAAATGAGAGTATTTCTTCCCTGTTAGGTTGTCTAGGACCTGATCTATAAAGGGAGGGGGGAAATCATCCTTCATAGAAGATTTATTTACTGCTTGGAATTCTACACACACTCATGATTTTCCTAAATATTTAGGAACCACAACTAAGGGGGAAACCCATTTACTATCAAATATCTACTATATTTGTGAAATTTTCTTGAAATGTAGTAGCTAGAATTTATTCTCCTAACTGATTCTTGATTTATTAATTTTATTATTAATATCGCATAAATCACACTACAATTATTCATGAATAAATTTTTTGGAAGCTAAATAAAATGCTAGAATTGAGAAAATAATGCAGACACAAAATAAAAATGACACCAATATTTTTGGATAATAGTCTTCGAAAAAAACCTGAAGGGAAAACTGGTGCAACATATGAGGGGTATATTTTGTTATGCAACAGTAAAATATGAGTATAATAATCTACATGCCCCACTAGAAATCCTCCAAAACATCTTGCCAAAATAATTTCGAGAAAATTTCTCTATTTTGCAAGATTATTGAGCCTCCCTTTGACCTTTTCACATTGTCTTCTGGATACTTAGACTCCTGGCCTCTGTAGTTTGTACAACCTCTGAAACTGCTCCAAAAATGGCTATCTAGTGATTTTATAGCACTGGAAAAATTCTCACTACCTTCCAGAATGAATTTTCTTCCTTTGGCAGTTGATCCAAGCTCTTCCTGACAATTCTCTCTACTAATCTGGCTAACTCACACCACTTGGATGAATTTCTCTCCAAAATATTTCAACCTCCTCTTTGCTGGATTTCTGACACTGGAAAATCCATTGGAACAACCAGTTGCTCCTCCCTCAATCACAGATGGCCTCCTTCTATGGCTCAAACTATTTTTCTTGCTAAATATTTGCAGCTGGAGAGATTGATATTCCCATGGAACTCACTCTCCTTCTTGCTCAATGCATCTGTCTCCATCCCCATCAATTTTCTCTTATAGTCTCTCATTGAAGCACCAACGACCACAATTAAATCATTATCAATGGATAAGATCATCTTAGACTTGATCTTTGTGAGTCTCTAGAGATTTCTCGATCTTTCTCAATTAATTGATTTTAACTAATAAATTTTCCTAAGTTAGACTTAGGAATTTTTTAATTATTGATCAATTAACTTAATTGAGTTGTCTCTAGGTCTTTTCTCTTGAAACCTTTTCTAGGTTTTGGAGATCTCATGTTCCTTACCCTCTTTGATGTAAATCAAGGCTAGAACTCCTGTCCGATGATACAAAAAAGTAATAATATTAAGCTTGCATCAAGGAGATTTTACATTCTTCTTTCACTACCTCCTTGAGTGTTGGGTTCATAGGCATCTAGGGTTTTTGGATAGGACGAGCGTCAACCTGTGTATAAATATGATGAGAGAAATTTTTTGGATCGATCCCTTTCATGTCTCGTTAATACCATGCAGATGCCTTTATCTGTTCCTGTAGAACTCGCATTAGTTATTTTCATTGCTCATTAGTAAGTTCAACACTAATATTTAGAAATTGACCAGAACTTACTTCAATTGAGATACACCTGTTGAGAAATCTATGAGGAGATTATTAGAGTGATTTCTCTTTTATTGATAACTTCTTGTGGTGTCTTTTTACTTTTATTACTTATTTAGCTTCTTTACTTATCATTATGTTTGTGTATCATCAAAAAAATACCAAAACACGAAGAAAATAATACATAATATAGGCTGCAAGCTAGGGCCAAAACCTCTCCACTTAAGAGGAAAATTCACAAATCTCTTCTATTCTTATAGAGACTTCAATTGGCTAATTACAAGACCTCTAGAGCAAGACTTCAAGACCAAGTCCAACCCTTTTGAATGATGTGCTTCCTTTGTCCAATTCAAACCCATTCAAATCTCTTTTAGTAGCACAGCTTTGACCTCCAATTGCAGAACTTCAACCTATACTGTAGGTATGAATTCTTTGGCCCTCCCGCAACAACTACTGCCACACATGTGAACTTCTTTTGGCCTTGCAATATTTCCTTAGACCTTCACTTGTGTTTCTCTTCCTTCATGAGGTTGAGGATAACTTATTGTGACCTTCACTGACCTTCTTTCCCTTCCTTCTTCAAGATCGAACCTGCAAAAGAAAATCCTAGACCTGCTGCAAAAACCCTAGCCTTCCTTCACACGTGTGAGAGAGGAATAGCCTAAAGACAAGTCTCCTTCATCCTTTTACTTCTTCATTGCCTTCTTCTTCTTCCTTCTTCACTTGAATGAGTGAGTGATGATTGTGTTCCAAGGAGTCGAGTTTCCTCCTTTATATAGGATTTTCAAGGTGGACGTAGCTCCTTAAGTTAGGTCGACTTTCCAACTGCCAGACCAACTTAGTCTTGAAGGGTATTTTGAAACTTTTAATGACAAAAATATTTTTCTTTACCAGTTACAATGTGCTTGATGGGGTCTTAAACTTAGGACAATGACTCTTTTGAATTATTGACCTAGGACAAATCCTAGAAGCACTCAATGGGTGCTTGAACTATAAAATAAAAGACATTGAGAATGAAAACCATGCTCCAAAAATAATAATGACAATTTTTCTTTCATTTTACAATATACAAGAATCAAAAGTACATTTCATATTTATGAAGACTGAACCTAGTTACGCATTTTTCAACATTCCCTCTTAACTAGGGAGGTATTTATAAATGGTACATGGACATTCTCAATCTAAGGAGATATCATAAGAAGATTCAGATTGGTAACCCATATATTGAGAATCATAACAACCAACATTGTCACATTGTAAGGCCTTGACTAACAACTATATCTCTCCACGAGGCCAGAGAACAATTTTGGCGAGATTAATGATTTATAGACACCATCACCATTGTCTCTCAAGGCACATACCCCACCCAGGTGTTCACAGAGTATGTCTTTCCTTAGACTATTCTTATCTTGGATAGCTAGTCCTCAAAGAACATCATTCCTCAACTACTCTTATCTTGGATGCCCTACCAAATCCTCAAAGAGTATTGGATGCCATATGCTTACCCAATCCTCCATTTTATCTTCCCAAGTGAAGACAAGAATGATGTGCCTATATCTCCCTCTCAACCAGGGAGGATATATCAACCAAACCAAGCTTGTCTCTCAAATACATAATATTCTTATTGGGAAGGTATTTTGTCAATATGTCAGCTACCTACTCATCAATGGAGATATATTGTAGCTGCAACACACCATCTTGTACTAGCTCCGAATATAATGATACTTTTTGTTTATATGCTTTGTATTTCCATGAAAAATTGGGTCTTTAGTCAATATTATAGAGCCGGTGTTATCACAATGTATCACTATAGGTTCCATTGGTCCTTCGAATAAGCCAAACAACAACTTTCTCAACCAAACAACTTCTCTACTCACTTCACAGGTTGCAATATATTCAGCCTCAACACTAATCAAAGAAAATATATCTTTCTTTCTGCTCATCCATGAGATCATGGGGGATCCCAGACTAAAACATCCTCCTGTAGTGCTCCTTCCATCTTGCTAACTGCATCCCTAGTCAGAATCTTTATATCCAATCAAGTGGACCTCATTCCTCCTATCATATTTTAGGTAGTAGTGGATTTTTCCTTCCAAATATCATAGTATGTGCTTGGCTGCTATCCAATAATCATGCTTCAGCTCCATTTGGAACTTCCTGAGGATATTCACTGCAAAATATATATCTGGTCAAGTATTTACCAAGTACATTAGTGAGAAAATAAATTGTCTATACCTGGTAGGATCCACTGGGATATATTCATAATTCTTTAGTCTCTTTAAGTTTTTGATCATTATGGTTGTCATTGGTTTGAAATCCATCATGTCAAACCTCTTCAACATCTCGATCACATGCTTTCCTTGACCTAGGTAGATCTTATCAGGTCTCGACTAGACTTCTAGTCCCAGATAATAGTGCATCAACCCTATATCCTTCATATCGAATGTTGTTGCTAGCTGCTTCTTGCATTCTTGCATTTGACCTTCCAAACCTGTTAATAAAATTTCATCCACATACATAAGAATCATTACAGGCTCACCTTTACAACCTTGAAATAAAGATTCAGATCAATTTTTTTTTTGAAGCCCAATATTTGAGATTATGCATCCAACCTTGCATACCATGCCCTTGGTGCCTTCTTAAGGCCATATAATGCCTTCTTCAATCTTCAAAAAATATTTCTCTCTCTATATTTGACTTCAAATCCAAAGGGTTTCTCTATATATACTTCCTCATCAATTGTGCAATTCAGAAAGGAAGTCTTGACATCCATTTCATGGATGTTCCATCCCAATCGATCCTACTAAAGAGACCAATAAAAATATGGTTTTATACCTTGTTGTCGATGCAAATGTATCTTCATAATTGGTGCCTTCTTGTTGATAGAAGCCCCTAGCCACAAATATTACCTTATACTTGTCAATGCTTCCATCTTTCGCATGATTTATGTTGAAAATCCGTTTGGAAGTTACCACAAACTTGACTTCAGGCCTAGATATGATCTTCCATACCCTATTCTTCATTATTGATTGATATTATTCATTCATGGCATCTTTCCATTATTGATGATTGAGAAATTCTTCAAAGGTGGATGGTTCAACCTCTATTAACTTTAACATATATGCTGCATACCCTGAATATCTTTTGGGATTCTTTCTTTCTGTAAATGTGCCTTTATTTTCACCATGACCCTATGCATTTAATAGAGTATATTTCAACCAATTAGGTCTCTTTCTAGTCTCATGAATTACCAAAAGTTGTATAGGTTTAATGGGACCTTCATCTTCATGATTTGTTTCTTCTTCCTCCCTAATAACTTCCTCTTCAAATACTAGAAGTTCTTCATCATCAGAGTCCATAGGGAGATCCTTTGATTTCTTGAATGCAATAATTTCATCAAATATCTCGACTAACTTCTATTTGATGTCCTTCTTTTATGTAGATCCTATAGGCCTTTGAGGAATTACTGTAGACAAAAAATGTTCCCTTCATGCTTTATGGATCTAACTTCTTTCTCTTGTCCTTCAGTTTATGAATACAAATAGGACAAAAAAAATTCGGAGATGATCTATGCTTGGCTTCTTCCTAATGAATACTTATTCAGGAATTAAGTTATCTAGTGACCTATGGGGACTTCGATTTTGTATGTATACAACTGTCTTTTTTGTTTCACCCCACAAAATGTTTTACCAATCTTGATCATGTAGCATAGATTTTACACTTTCTTCAATGGATTGATTCGTTTGTTCTACAACTCCATTTTTTTTGGGATTATATGGGACTAAAAGGCTATAATTTTTCTAGATTCCTTACAAAAGGCTATAATTTCCCTGGATTTGTATTATCCTCCATTATCAAACCTTAATATCTTAATTCTCCTTTATGTAAGGTTCTCTAGTTCAACTTTGAATTCTTGAAATTTGGTGAATACTTCGTCCTTGAATTTCATTAAGTAAACCCAAGTTTTCCTTGAATGATCATGTATGAAAGTGACATAATATAGAGGACCTCCAAGTGACTTTGGATTCATAGGACCACGAACATCTAAATGAATAAGATCCAACATTTCTTTTGACCTTGAATCACTACTTCCAAATGGTCTCTTGGAATTATTATCCAATGCACATCCCTTGCATACTCTTTCATGATCTTCTTT
This sequence comes from Pinus tabuliformis, assembly GCA_031772625.1. Lineage (NCBI taxonomy): Eukaryota > Viridiplantae > Streptophyta > Pinopsida > Pinales > Pinaceae > Pinus > Pinus tabuliformis. The sequence continues at coordinate 306,500,226 of CM062816.1, read as the reverse complement.
CAATTCAGGGAAGCCATTCACTATAGAATTGAGGGTTGGTAATATTTTGTAGTGAATATGACCAAATATTCTATTCCAAAGTTCACATGGGCTAACTTCAATATGAACCAAATCTTGAGCGAGGAGAGTTAATAGCATGTGAAGTCTTCCTTCATAGATCCCAATCATTCTTGCATCTTCTATGGTTGAGTTTTTACCCCATACTAAAACTTTTCCATCAATGAAAGAAATTCGATCACCCTTGTCTTCTAGACAAGAAATGGAAAGTAAGTTTTTGTGCAAACTTGGAACAAATAGGCTATTGTTGAGATGAATTTTTCCTCCATTCTCAAGCTCAAGTGAAGTTGATCCAATTCCTCTTACAGGGTAACTTGATTGTCAACAAGTTATATGGAGTAAGAGGAATTTCCTTTTGATAATTTATTCAATTGCTTGTGTTGGCCCATCATATGTTGTTATAGACATTTTTGTGCCTTACAACTCTAAGCATGAAATTTCCATATACCAAGGGCTACTAAGTCCCTAAAAGTGTTGTTCTAACTCCTAAAGGAACAAGGTCAACAAATTACAGCTTCTCCCAGAAGTTCTCCACCAGAAACTGCTCAGAACTAGTCAAATCAAGATCATTTCAGCTGCTCCACTGGCTAGCTACGTTGCATAGCACTCAAATACACTAGCTAGGTACGTTGCAACGCACCTAAATGCATTACCAGGGTGCATTGAGTGGGAAATGACAAGTGGCAGAGTCATTCCACGAGGTGGAGAGACAATGGAAGCTTCTAGAACCTTCTCCAATGACACTTGCCTCACTGAATTTGACCAAGGATGAGTAAGAGGCTCTCAGTCTCCAAGTGGAAGCAAGAACTGACAGAGAGAAGCCACTAATCAATTCATGAGCTGACTCATCCTCTTTGCATACATCTATATATGGATCCCTCATCCCAGAGATCCAGAGGCTGGAATATTGTACATTGCAGAGAATTGCTGTTGGTTTTTAGATAGATATCAGAGTATTGGGTGATTTATGCTTTGTTGGAGGTGAAGAGGGGCTTCTTTGCTAGGAGGTTGATGCTGGATCAGGAATCATCGGTTGTAACTCCTCCTGGATCTTCTTGTTATATCAATAAAACTATTTGAGTTTCTCCTACATGCTTGTGTATCATTGATGCTTGTTACATTTGTATGTTTAGCTTAAATCTGATCCTAAGTAATTTATGAATATAAATCCATGTCTTTGTGTAGTTTTCTTCTTTTGTGATCTTACAGGAACTTGGTGAAGCTAGGCAAGTAAGGAAGCAGGTAGCTGGAAGCTGTCAAAGAAGAGAGAGATTGGATCAAAGGACTAGCTCAAGACACAGGTTGGTTCATCCTATTCCTCTTTGTTTATAGTTCATAAAGAAGAATACAAAAGTAGTTTTCTCTTTTTGTTTCTAAGGTAACTGTCACACCTTAGTGGGATAGAGTCGTTCTGAATAGACACTTATCTCGATAACATATGTCTAGATGCCCCACTATTGATTACCCAAATATTTTCATATTGAAATGTGCCACTGAGTGCGGAGAATAGTCCTTCATCCTTTTTAGTTGTCTTACTTGCTACCTTCATACACTTCCTTAAGAACTTCTTCAATGTAGTAGAGATATTCATTATGCCCTCAACCAACCTTAGCTCTGATACCATGTTGAGAAATATATATGGAAATGATTAGAGTGATTTCTCTTTTATTGATAACTTCTTGTGATGTCTTTTTACTTTTCTTACTTATTTAGCTTCTTTACTTATTATTATGTTTGTGTATCATCAAACAACTACCAAAAAAAGAATAACAATAACACATAATATAGGCTGCAAGCTAGGGCCAAAACCTCCCCACTTGAGAGGAAAACCCGCAAATCTCTTCTCTTCTTATAAATTATTCAATTTACAAATAGGTATTAGGACAAGACTAATAACCTTCAAGACCAATTCCAACCCTTTTGGATGATGTGCTTCCTTTATCCAAGTCAAACCTAGTCAAATCTCTTCCAATAGCACAAATTTGACCTCCAACTGTAGAATTTTGGCCTCTACTGCAGGTCTGAAATTTTCGGCCCTCTTGCAGCAATTTTTTCCACATGTGTGAGTTTCTTCCAGCCTCCCGAGGTTTCCTTAGACCTTCGCTTTCCTTTCTCTTCCTTCTGGATCTTGAGGATAACTTATTATAACCTTCACTGACGTTGTTTCCCTTCCTTCTTCAAGATTGAACTTGCAGAAGAGAACCCTATACCAGCTGCAAAAACATCAACCTTCCTTTGCATGTGTGAGAGAAAAATAAGCCAAATAAAAGTCTCCTTCGTCTTTTTCCTTCTTCGCTACCTTATTCTTCTTCCTCCTTCAATTGAATGGATGAGTGATGATTTTGTTCAAAGGAGGTCAAGTTTCCTCCTTTATATAGGTTTTTCAAGGTGGATGTATCTCCTTAAGTTATGCCGACTTGGTCTTGAAGGGTATTTTGACACTTTTAATGACAAAAATAATTTTCTTTACAAGTTACAATGTGCCTGATGGGGTCTTAAACTTATGATAATGAATATTTTTACTTCTTGACCTAGGACAAATCCTAGAGGAACTCAATGGGCGCTTGATCTATAAAATAAAAGACCTTGAGCATGAAACCCATGCTCCAAAAATAATAATAACAAATTTTCTTTCATTTTACAAAATACAAAAATCTATTGTACATTTCATATTTATGAAGATTGAACCAAATTACACATTTTTCAACAAAAACATGGTTCTTTTGCTTAATATGGTACTTCAACAACATTACCTAATGAGGAAAACGTTGTCAAATCATCCATTTTTTGTACATCATGCTTTAAAATTTGTTCAAGTGGATGATTATCAGAACCATAAGAACCCGAATTGTATAAAACAAAATTAAGTTGACTTTCCTCAAAACATACCTAGAAATTATTTACCTAATCGATCATACACATAAGTTGAACCATTTCCTTGTCACTTGTTAGGTCATCAAACCATGGAGCTTCCTCTGATTCCACGAGAGACTTTGCAGGTGGATACAAGGTGATCTGTTTCAGAGCTCCACTATGAGAAATAAACATGCTTCTGAACTTGCATCCTATGAATGCATTCACAGTAGCAAGCCACGACCTCCCAAGGATTATTAGGTGCCCTCTAGCTGTCAATTTATTTTTCACAACCATGAAGTCCATAGGATATTCCCATGAATCCAAAGAAACAATTACATCGTCTAACTCCTTTCGACTTAATCCTGGATTGGTCTGCTAGTTCAATAATGGTTGGGGTAGGATGAAGATCAGTTAATTCAAGAAACCCCGTGCGATGGCCGCTTTATTCTTGATCAAAGTGTTGGGAATACATCATTAATATATGTTGAAACGATATGACTTCCAGAATAATAATATTTCTTCGCTAAAATCTTCCTAGTAATTGCATCAACACACTCACCAAGAAGATGAATAGTCAGTGTATCCTTCCATTTCCTCTGTGGTTTCTTTAAGCACAACTCCCTTACTGTCTTAGAATAAATTGGTTTATCTCTAATAACTTGTAGCGGGGGAATTTTTACACAAATGTTTCTTAATTCATTAATCACATCATGTTTTAGGAGGTTTTACTGGTTCACTCTCGTTCGACCTTTGAGAGAAAGTATGGTTGGAAAATTGTTTCCAAGGCATGCTTTCTTTCTGAGGGGGTGTGGGTCTACTAATTCTTTGTATAGGGGTAGAAACTTCTTCCTCTATAATGATGGGGTTGGATTTCGACAACACCTTCCTTGAACATAAAGGGATCTCTTACACTTCTACAAGAGTGATAAAGTAGGTTGGAAAGGGTTGCAACTAAAATTGTAAGATAGGTTTGGTTGATTTATTATTCATGTTAGAGGAAGGTTGTATAGGCAAATGGTTTGATCTACAAGGTCGATTGGAATGCAACTGTACTTGGGTATTAAGATATTGTTGTAGAGATGTTGGCATCTAGTAGTTTTGTAGGAACACTTTAGCTTACAAAAGATACTGAGGTTGTGATGGATAAGGATATGAGGGTAGGGGTCCATAGCTTGGTCCTTTCCAACCCAATTTCCAGGATTGTATATCAGGTGATTTTGTTGCCACATTTTTTATGGTGTGGAAACATTCCATGATGCATACTGTAAATAAGAAAAATTTGAAAAACTCACAATAGAAGGGTAAAACGATGTACCTTGTGGCCTAGGTTTCCAATAATTCTTGGTTGCTAATGAACAAATATTATTCCTTGTAGGCTCATCCCCATGGTATTTTGATTTCAGTCTCGGTATAGAAGGAAAATTATCCATGGAGTGTTATTGTTGATCAATGGTTGTCATTCATGTCAACCCAAGCAGCACCAAGGGCTACCCCGATATTGCTTGGGAATTTTGACTTGACAGCTTACTCTATTCTCATTCAAAGATATTCTTGATGGATTTTACTCATCGTTATGTTTCCATTGATAAATGGTACGCCTCCCAGTTCTTCACGGTTTGAGAGTTATTTGCGTTTGAAGTTAGTAACCCCAGTTAGTGGGATAAAACACTGTGGGGTTGTGGCATGTCACTAATAATTGGTTTTTGTCATTGAATAGTCAATAATTAATAAATTATTTCTCTTAAAATCCATCCAACGTTCACTTGTTTAGGACCCTCTCAACTAAAGACATTCATATAAATAATGACCCTCATATCCTCCTCTAGGATGGGATTTTGTGGCTTCGAACAGGTCATCATGGGATTTTCGATATAACGTTTTTTCTACGACGCTTCAGAAGCTGAAATTAAAACCCATTTGAGATGAAACCTTGTTGAACGTCTTGATCTAATTTCAGATCTTGGTTTGCTACTTTTTTAGAGATATGATCTCTTAGTGTCATTGTCTTCACACTGCCATCAGTGATCAAAATTTACTCTTTTACATTTCATACTAGGAGTTTCATTTTGATGAGTTGCATTCCATTAGGTCATGATCTACTGATGGTACAACTCATTTCAGTTTTTTCCCTCATGATATATATCTACTGACCTCTTTTATACTTTTCAGTCAATGATTCATGCTTATTTTCAGTTCATTTCATCAATTATTTAGGGTTTCAGTCTCATTAGGTCTTAGGGTTTTACCATGGTCAAATTTCAATGACTATTGTTAATAATGGTTAGCATACACATGAGGATGATAATAATGATCAGAAAAGTTATAATGTCTTAATTTAAAGTTCTCACCTCAAAACTAGTTTTGAGGTGAAAACAAGGCATTTGTATATTATTTTTCAAATTTCATGTAATTTTATTGTTCCCATATGTAATAAATGGTTCCATGCTGCTCCTGGTCAACTAGTGATATTTCCAAGTACTTTCCACTGCAAAAGTCAAAGAAATTGAGCATCAGTTCACCTATCCAAGCAAAAAGGTCAAACATAAAAAAACAGAGTATTTGAAAAAGCAAATAGACATTACAAAATGGGTTTTCACCATCAAAAATTAAAAAGTGAAAGTCATATAAAGCCATATCTCTTTGGATCACTTCATTATGCTAATGTTGAAATTCAAGTGCTAAAGGAGAGCCAAAAACACAATTTTTAAGTGTCATTGAGCAAAGGTGTGCAATCGCTGCGTTTTTGGATAAAATCAGACCGGCACTATGCACCTGGGAGTCAAGCCCAAATCGTTTCAAATCACTCCAATTTGCCTCAAATTTTCCAAGTCACCTCTTTGCAAGTAAGTACATTGATCTTTCTTGTTGAAAATTGGTTTTTGCATCAAGTCTTGGTGATCCTTTCACTCATAAAGTTAAAACCCTAGTGTTCACCAAACTATCTCATAAAATTTAAAAGCTCACTCATTTATTGTTTTCCTATCTCATCCATTTGCTACTATTTCCTAAACACCATTCCCTCATATATTTTCCCCAAATCCCATTCCCACATACAAATTTCCCAAACCCTATACATTCTCCCCAAAACCCTACATACTTTATCCTACATACGTCCCTAAACATTATCCCCAAACCCTACTCACTCCCTAAATCCCATTCACACTCCCATTTACTCTCACCTACTCATTCATAAAATCTCTTCATACTCATCTTTCATTTATTTACCCTATCTCTTCACTCACCACAAGTGATCACAACAATAAAAACAATGGAAAGAGATAGCGAATATGAGCTTGAAGAAGATACCCTTGGTGACAGTTCCACGGAGAGAAACATACAGCATAGGAAGCTTCATAAAGGAGGAAGGATTATTGGAGAGGAGCCCACCAGTTTGAGGGAGTTGCAAGCCTGTCCACTTGCCATTTCTTGCTTTAAACACTAGTCATGTTTTGGTTTATTTGAAATGGTAGAAAGAGTTAAATTTCATCATGAGTTGGCAAGGTTGTTTGTGACACATTTGCACAATAATGAAGTAAGCCTTGTTGGAATTACATTCACCTTATCACTAGCTGTCATCTCAGAGGCTACAGGTATTCCAAATGTGGGTGAAAAATGGAAAAAAGGTCAGGATATTGATAGGGAGTACTATGAGCCTTACATCAGGGCTAGATACAAAGACAAACTCAAGAGAGTATTCCCCTTCAAGTTTTTGGAAGAGAGGTTTGCTCCATTGATGAAGATCATTATCAAGTACTTTACTTGTGAAGGTAGGTTCTCCTAGTTGTATGCCTGCCACATTAGACTGCTGATGCATTTCACTAGAGTAAGAATGATGAATATCCCTTACTTCATGTTCAAAAACATTTTGAAGATGGCACTTATTGTAAAGAGGAAACCATATCCCTAGCAGTTAAATAGCATTTTCCACTACTCTTTCATTGAAATCATTGTTTTACATTAGCTGAACCTTCTTAACATGCCATGGGAGACTTTCATTTGTCATGAGATGTTCAAAGGACCACAAATATTTTCATCAGCGCATCATGAAGAAGGTGGACCTTCAGGACATGAAAAGGTCAAAGAGACTAAAACTGTTGGAGTGTCAGTGTTTGTGACATATGAGAGGGGCACTAGGAAACTTTTTGCAACTACTAGGCAAGTATTATCTCCACAAGGTGTGGAAGGGGTCTCGCCTTCATCATCAGGCTACAGGCAAATGTTATCTCCACAAGGAGTGGAAGGGGCTTTGCCTTCTTCTTCAGCTAAACAGGTACAAGTTGAGCAGCAAAGCAAGGGAAAAGGTAAAGGCAAGAAAAATATGCATAAGAAGGATCTTAGTGATGAGCAAGAAAGAGATTTTTACCTTGTTGATCATGAGGAGACACAAGGAGTTGATGTCATTGACCTGGAAACTTAAGATCCAAAGACTGCAAAGGGCTTGATCATAAAAGAACAAGAGGCTGAGATACAATTCTTGTCACACAACTTAGAGAGGGCTAAGTGGGTCATCAAATATTTAGAGCAAGAAAACAAACAATTGAGCGACAAGAAAGTCCTCATGGAGCTGCAAATGATCAAACAAAATAGGCAAAAGGCCAAGAAGGCTAAGGTCAAGTTGACTTCAATTGAACAAGAGATTGAGAATGACAGGGAAACTTGGCTTGAGAGGGTTAATATACACCTTGAGGGGCTGATTGAGAAGGCCAATAGAGACAAGAAGATGCTTCGCCACATGGCCTACCACTACATGGCTCGCAACAAGATATGCAATATAAGAATGAGGCAGCTTAAGGCTAGGTTGAGGGAGGCCTTAAGGAGCAAAAAGGAGCAAGACAAGTTGAAAATATTAGTTGAAGCCTCACTAGCCCATCAAAGCAACTAATGCTGGTGCCTTGTGCCAAATCTAGGCAACTTTTGATAAATTTTTGTCATTTTGAAATTTTGAAATTTTGAACGCAGAAAATTTCCCTAGGTGCGTAGTGCCACTGGTGCTGTGCTTTTCCCTGGAGGACATTTTGGAGGAATGGATTATATATCTGTATTCAGCATGATGAGAGCATCAAACCCAGAAAATCTCAGCAATTTTGGAGCAAAGCTAGGTCACCAAATGGGCAAAAAACTACCAAAATTTGACCTCTCTGCCTCTTTTTGGACACACAGAAGCAACCTTGGGAGATTTCACTTTTAAGGGGGAAAATGACCTCCAAATGAAAAAATTCAAGATGTTCCAAAAACTAGATAGGAAGACCTTTGCAATGAGCTAGCTTGGGCTCAATTGGGCTAAGGGGAAGGTCTCCAAAAGTGGCTTAGAAGCGAAGCTGCGCACCTGTCCCGTGGCACTGTACATAGAGCCAGTTTGCCAAGAAATCCAATTTTCGCCTAGTATTTCTGCTAGTTGACTTTTTCTCTCTTCATGGATGAATTTATGATTGTAATTAATGCCATGGTATGTAAATAAAATTGTGAAATGATCTTAGAGGGTAGATTCATCAGTTTGAGTTGGTTTGGGAGTTAGTGAATCAGTTTCCATGGTTTTAGCAGCAAGCTATTCCACTGCCTATATTCCTGTTCCTTGTTTGGAAATGGTTGTAACAGTTCCTTATCTCTTGGATTCGACCCCTGATGGCTAGCATAGGTGGTTTGATGTCTATATTATGTATTTTTTCTATAAGCAAAGGTTGGACTCTCTTAGATGCTCTGAGCTACATTGTACACCTTTATCAACAGTTTGGCAAGGAAATAAACCAGGATTTGCAGCTATTTTTATGGGATACTTGTGGTAAAGTGTTTTTGCATAGTTTCTTCTTCTGTTATTGGTTTTTCTCATCGGTTATGTGTTCCACAATCTAATTTATTGCTTCTAGCTGAATGATATCAAGATAGATAGGTAGAATACATTGTTTAGAGTGCTCTGCCTTGGGAAACCATTCAGTTTTTATGTTTTCTATTGTTTGAGTAGGATACATGATCTTTGCATGCCCTACTCAACTCCTCACCAGTCTTAGACCTACCATCTCACTCAATTTCAAGTGCCAAGGCACCTACCTACTTCGCCCCATAGAACACCTTGCATCCTGACTTGATTTCCTGGACCCAAAACTGCCTGCTCCATTTGATCCAGCGAAAACCCAAACAAAATCAATCAAAAACCCTAGGGCTACTATACCTAGCCTAACATCTATATCTGATCCAGTCATCTTGACTGGGATTCACAAGGAGAGAGCCCTCTCTCGAACTAGTAGGGTTAGCTACCAGGTTAAATTTGGTTTGTGGTTATCCTAGGATTTCCTTCTTCAGCATGAGGTCAAATCTAGGCTCTAACATAGTGGCGACCATACTGGGGAACGTAGTTTTATGTTCCTTAGTAAAATGTATCAAGTTTAGATGTGATGGTTAATGGTGGACAATAATCAGACACTAGAAGGCTGAAATCATTCACCTGGCGATTCCAATGTAAAAAATCCCAAGGTTCAAAATTTTTATGGCAACTCTACTCTTCAAGAACTAGTAGCCTGAAGAATTTCTTGGTGAATTCGTTGTTATCAAAATGGATTTGTTTGCTCAAAGGTATGATCCCATGAGCTGAGATCACATTTCAGGTTACCCAAATAAAATTCCTAAGGTAGATTGGCAAAGGAATTTGCCTATGTTTAAAGATGATGATAGGAATGATGCTGCTTTACATATGGTTAGATTTCGCATGCATATTCGCAAGTTGAAGGTTGATTTTCCTGAAGACTGTTTGATGAAGATATTCATGGCCACTATGGAAGGTGAAGCCCGATCTTGGTATGAAAGTTTGTCGTCTGCTTATATTTATTGTTTAAAATATTTTCATACCATGTTCTTTGAAAGGTATAAAGAATCTTATCCATCCTTAATATTAGTTTAGAACTGTTGCAAACATGTTTATAGTTTTATTGAAAATCTTGAGAAAATTCATGAAGATGATGACTTCATGGACGATGGGATCATGGAAGACTTATATGAAAATCCGTTTCAGCAGCATAAAGAGAGCAGAGAGCTTAGAGGATACTTGTCAAGATGCTCAGGAAAATCTGCAACAGGTTCAAGATCTTAGTACAATTGAAAATGATGGAGGACAAGGTCTTATTACAAATATGCTCATAGCAGAAGATAGTATGCAGGGAAATCAAGTTTCAATTTCAAATTGTGATAAAGTCAAGTTGGCTATTCCAGAACTAGATTCAGATCGTGATGATGAAGAAATCATTGAAGCCTTCTTTGATTTTTCCCTTCAACAACAGTCTCAAAAAGCCAGTCACTTCGTTACACAAGATCATAATCAGCATACAATAGCTTCTTCTTTGCTTGAAGATGAAGGAATTTTGCATCTTGATAGTAAACAGGAATCATATGAAATGAATCAACAGTATGAGGAAAATTTATATACTCCTTTGCTTGAAATTAATGAAGATATTCAACAACCTTGTGAATCTTTAGGAGGGAAAGAAGACAATTACTGTTTTAGCAAAAGAAAACAAAAAGTACTTTCTCCTCTATCTGAAGATGAGATAGATCAACTCCTAAAGGGTCATGTTACAACCCAAGCTAATGCAGGTTTGTAGTATTCACATAGTCAAGAAGATGTTAGTGAAACTTCTTCCACTTTTGAAAATGAAAATCTGAGTTTAAATGAGGACAGTCTTGAAATTAGATTACCAGATATTGTTTTCTTTCATGAGGATGATAGGGCTGTCATGTTTGATAATCTTGAAGAATGTTTTCTGTTTAAGATTGGCTTAGACTATGAAATTGAGGAGTATGAGCCCGAGAGAGACAATATGCTAGAAATCGAGTCATAATTTCTCATGCTCGAGGAATTTACAGCCAACACTCAGATAGTAGAAGCTTATACTTCTCTATGCCTTCCTATCAATTAGCAACCAACTCTTCTTTCAAATCAGAATGAAGGGAGTAATTGTATTTTTGCTGCTGGATCTCAAGACAAGCTAGTGCTTCAGGATTTTCAAGATCCCTTTGGAATTCTTTTGCAAGCATTAGAGAAGATTAATGTTGCTTGGTTCATTAGCATAAGCCTTGGTTTCAGTTTTTATTGTGAGTTGCCTACATGTACATCGTTCTACCTTCTCGGGAAAAGTGAGAGCATAATTTCAATAAGTAGCCATCTGCTGGATTGGTTACATTGGAAGGCCCACTTCACATGATTGTACATATTTCATCAGTAGGCAGGTGGTTGTCATCATGATTTGAGGCCTTCAAATATCTATGTTTTGCTGCCATTAAAAATATTGGTAAGTACTTGTTTCAGTTCAGTAAGTTTTGAGTCATTTTTTCAGTCATTTTGAAGACAGTTTTAGAGTCAGTTTGAGTCTTGAGTTAGTTTGCATAGTGCTAGTTTCAGTTTTTTAAGTGTCTTGACCATATTTTCCAATGGATGAGGCACTAGTCTACTTGTTCCCAGAGATATATAGTTCTTGGCACCTCCAAGGAGCTACCATTCCCATTGGAGCCAATGTTAGTGTCAGTGTCTTCACACTGCCATCAGTGATCAAAATTTAATCTTTTGCATTTCATACTAGGAGTTCCATTCTGATGAGTTGCATTCCATTAGGTCATGGATCTACTGATGGTAGGGCTCATTTCAATTTTTTCCCTCATGATATATATCTACTGACCTCTTTTTATACTTTCAGTCAATGATTCATGCTTATTTTCAGTTCATTTCATCAATTATTTAGGGTTTCAGTCTCATTAGGTCTAGGGTTTTACCATGGTCAAATTTCAGTGACTATTGTTAATAATGGTCAACAGACACATGAGGATGATAATAATGATCAGAAAAGTCCTAACGTCTTAATTTTCAAGCTTAATAAAGTTCTCACCTCAAAACTAGTTTTGAGGTGAATAGGGCATTTGTATATTATTTTTTAAATTTCATGTAATTTTATTGTTCCCATATGTAATAAATGGTTCCGCGCTGCTCCTGGTCACCTGGTGATATTGCCAAGTACTTGCCACTACAAAAGTCAAAGAAATTGATCATCAGTTCACCTATCCAAGAAAAAAGGTCAAACATAAAAAACAGAGTATTTGAAAAAGCAAATAGACATTACAAAATGGGTTTTCACCATCAAAAATTAAAAAGTGAAAGTCATATCAAGCCATGTCTCTTTGGATCACTTCATTATGCTAATGTTGAAATTCAAGTGCTAAAGGAGATCCAAAGATGTGATTTTTAAGTGTCATTGAGCAAAGGTGTGCAATCGCTACGTTTTTGGAGAAAATCAGACTGGCGTTGCGCACCTGGTAGGAACTGCGCACCTGGCAGTCACTCTTAGTGTTAATTTACATCAGCGCTACGCACCTAGGAGGTGCTGCACACTTGGGTGAGGTGCTGCGCACCTGGCAGTGAAGCCCAAATTGTTTCAACTCAATCCAATTTGCCTCAAATTTTCCAAGTTACCTCTTTGCAAGTAAGTAAATCAATATTTCGTGTTGAAAAGGGTTTTTGCATCAAGTCTTGGTGATCCTTTCACTCATAAATTTAAAACCCTAGCGTTCACCAAACTGTCTCATAAAATTTAAAAGCTCACTCATTTATTGCTTTCCTATCTCATCCATTTGCTACTGTTTCCTAAACACCATTCCCTCATATATTTCTCCAAATCCCATTCCCACATACAAATTTCCCAAACCCTATACATTCTCCCCAAAACCCTACATACTTTATCCTACATACATCCCTAAACCCTACACTATCCCCAAACCCTACTCACTCCCTAAATTCCATTCACACTCCCATTTACTCTCACCTACTCATTCATAAAATCTCTTCATACTCATCTTTCATTTATCCACCATATCTCTTCATTCACCACAAGTGATCACAACAATAAAAACAATGGAAAGAGACAATGAATATGAGCTTGAAGAAGATACCCTTAGTGACAATTCCAGGGAGAGAAACATACAACACAGGAAGCCTCATAAAGGAGGAAGAATTATCAGAGAGGATCCCACCAGTTTGAGAGAGTTGCAAGCTTGTCCACTTGCCATTTCTTGCTTTAAACACGAGTCATGTTTTGGTTTTTGTGAAATGGTAGAAAGAGTTAAATTTCATCATGAGTTGGCAAGGTTGTTTGTGACACATTTGCACAATAATGAAGTAAACCTTACTAGAATTACGTTCATCTTATCACCAGCTGTCATCTCAGAGGCTACAGGTATTCTAAATGTGGGTGAAAAATGGAACAAATGTCAGGATATTGATAGGGAGTACTATGAGCCTTACATCAGGGCTAGATACAAAGACAAACTCAAGAGAGTATTCCCCTTCAAGTTTTTGGAAGAGAGGTTTGCTCCATTGATGAAGATCATTATCAAGTACTTTAGTTGTGAAGGTAGGTTCTCCTGGTTGTATGCCTACCACATTAGATTGCTAGTGCATTTCACTAGAGTAAGAATGATGAATATCCCTTACTTCATGTTTGGAAACATTGAGAATATGGCACTTATTGTAAAGAAGAAACCATATCCCTAGTAGTTAAATAGAATTTTCCACTACTCTTTGATTAAAATCATTGTTTTACATTAGCTGAATCTTATTAACATGCCATGGGAGACTTTCATTTCTCTTGATATGTTCAAATGCCCACAAATCTTTTCATTACTGCATCATGAAGAAGGTGGACCTTCAGGACATGAAAAGGTCAAAGAGACTGAAACTATTGGAGTGTCAGTGTTTGTGGCATATGAGAGGGGCACTAGGAAAGTTTTTGCAACTGCTAGGCGAGTATTATCTCCACAAGGTACGGAAGGGGTCTCACCTTCATCATCAGGCTACAGGCAAATTCTATCTCCACAAGGAGTGGAAGGGGCTTTGCCTTCTTCTTCAGCGAAATAGGTACAAGATTGAGCAACAAAGCAAGGGAAAAGGTAAAGGAAAGAAAAATATGCATAAGAAGGATCTTAGTGATGAGAAAGAAAGAGATTTTGACCTTGTTGATCATGAGGAGACACAAGGAGTTGATGTCATTGACTTGGAAACTCAAGATCCAAAGACTACCAAAGACATGATTATAAAAGAACAAGAGGCTGAGATACAATTATTGTCACACAATTTAGAGATGGCTAAGTGGGTCATCAAATATTTAGAGCAAGAAAACAAACAATTGAGCGACAAGCAAGTCCTCATGGAGCTGCAAATGATCAAACAAAACAGGCAAAAGGTCAAGAAGGCCAAGGTCAAGTTGACTTCAATTGAACAAGAGATTGAGAATGACAGGGAAACTTGGCTTGAGAGGGTTAATATACACCTTGAGGGGCTGATTGAAAAGGAAAATAGAGACAAGAAGATGCTTCGCCACATGGCCTACCACCACATGACTCGCAACAAGATCTGCAATATAAGAATGAGGAAGCTTAAGGCTAGGTTGAGGAAGGCATTACGGAGAAAAAAGAAGAAATACAAGTTGAAAATATTAGCTAAAGCGTCACTAGCCCATCATAGCGACTAATGGTGGTGCCTTGTGCCAAATCTGGGCAAGTTTTCATAAATTTTTGTCATTTTTAGATTTTGAAATTTTGAACGCAGAAAATTGCCCTAGGTGTGTAGCGCCACCGGCGTTGCGCTTTTCCCTGGATGACTTTTTGGAGGAATGGCTTATATATCTGGATTCAGCATGATGAGAGCATCAAACCCAGAAAATCTCAGCAATTTTGGAGCAAAACTAGGTCACCAAAAGGGCAAAAAATACCAAAAAATGACCTCTCTAGCTCTTTTTGGACACACAGAAGTAACCTTGGAAGATTTCAATTTTGAGGTGGCAAATGACCTCCAAATGAAGAAATTCAAGATGTTCCAGAAACTAGACATGAAGAAATTTCCAATGAGATAGATTAGGCTCAATTTGGCTAAGCGGAAGGCCTCGAAAAGTGGCTGATAAGTGGCGCTACGCACCTGGCCAGTGGCATTGCGCATGGAGCCAATTTGCCAAAAAATCCAGTTTTCGCCTAGTTTTTCTGCTAGTTGACTTTTTCTCTCTTCATGGATGAATTTACGATTGTAATTAATGCCATGGTATGTAAATGTAATTTTTAAATGATCTTAGAGGGTAGATTCATTAGTTTGAGTTGGTTTGGGGGTTAGTGAATCATTTTCCATGGTTTTAGAGGCAAGCTGTTCCATTGCCTATATTCCTATTCCTTGTTTGGAAATGGTTGTAATAGTTCCTTATCTCTTGGATTCGACCCCTAATGGCTAGCATAGGTGGTTTGATTTCTATATTATGTATTTTTTCTATCATTAGCAAAGGTTGGACTCTCTTGGATGCTCTGAGCTACATTGTACACCTTTATTAGCAGTTTGGCAAGGAAATAAACCAGGATTTGCAGCTATTTTTATGGGATACTTGTGGTAAATTGTTTTTGCGTAGTTTCTTCTTCTGTTATTGGTTTTTCACATGTGTTATGTGTACCACAATATAATTTATTGCTTCTAGCTGAATGATATCAAGATAGATAGGTAGAATACATTGTTTAGAGTGCTCTGCCTTGGGAAACCATTCAATTTTTATGTTTTCTACTGTTTGAGTTGGATACATGATCTTTTCATGCCCTCCTCAGCCCCTCACATGTCTTAGACCTACCATCTCACTCAATTTCAAGTGCCAAAGCACCTACCTACCTCGCTCCATAGAACACCCTGCATCCTGACTTGATTTCTCGAACCCAAAATTGCATGCTCCATTTGATCCAACAAAAACCCAAACAAAATCAATCAAAAACCCTAGAGCTACTATACCTAGCCTAACATTTATATCTGATCCAGTGATCTTGAATGGGATTCACAAGGAGAGAGCCCTCTCCCAACCTGGTAGGGCTAGCTACCAGGTTAAGCTTGGTTTGTGGTTATCCTAGGATTGCCTTCTTCAGCTTGAGGTCAAATCTAGGCTCTAACATGATATGAGGAACTTAGGGTTTTGGTAGGCTCCCGAATTCCATGTCAAACAAGCGACATTGGGAAAATCATCATAACTTTCTCTCTGAGAATTGGATTCAAATTTTGTAAATAGTAATAGAAAGATGACAGACTGTAGTTTGTTGAGTAGAATTTTCAAGGCCGAAGGTCGTAACAGTGACACGTGGAACTTTGTACAACTTCTGTCTACTGAACTAGTCTATAATCAGGTCATCGTGGGAGATGGGGCATAACTATTCCTTGAAGAATACAATATTGATCAGATATGTGGGGTTGAAACGAGGAATTAGAGGGCTAGCATAGGACAAAATTTCAAACCCCGGAGATCTGAAATTACATAGATAAAATAGATTCAATATTGAGCCCTTAAAAGGCAAAAAAAAAGCATGCATTCAAGGATCATTGTAGTAAGGACCACACATCAACAGTTAAGGGTAAGTATCCTACAATAAGGTATGTATGATTAGTGTTTACATTTGAATTTTGATTATCATCTCTGACATATGTTTTTGCAGGAAAACGTAAGTATATACCGTGTTTTAGTTATGTCTGTATGTCTTTATATGTCAGTTAGTTTTGATACCACATTTCGGATGTCCTATTCTTGATGCTACACATTTGGTGGTACATGTTCTTGATGCTACATCGAGACTGCTAAATCTGTATGATGTTGTAAGTCCATGTTACTTTTCTATCATCATTTTTTATTGTATATATCTTTATTTCAATTTTGGATATAGTCTTGCATAGAGTCCAGGCCTATATCAAGAGTGGGAGTCTATGTCTACTATTGCAACAAGTCAATAAAAAAAGTGACAAGCACAGATCAGGTACACATTGTAATTCGTAATTTGTATTTATTCATTATTATGCGCTTACATGTGTATTGCAGGTAGAGGTAAGTTGAAGGGTATTTTGTTTTGTTTTGGGATTGGTTTCGCTGGGAAAATTTTGCATGCAGGTAGAAGAAGATTCAAGTACAACTTCAAGCAAGAATTCAAGAGAAGAAGTATCAAATCAAAGGAAGCATTGCAACGAGACATCCTTTGAAGGCATGACAACCATTTGTATATTGTGAAGAAGTGTCAAGGCCAAAAGTCATCATTGTAAAGTTGTAAAAGAGTAATTTGTAAAAGTGTCATCATTGGAAGAGTCATTATTGTAAAAGAGTCAATCTGCCTAGAGTCAAAAAGGCATTGTTGGGAGGTATAGGAGTCTCTATTGGGACGATGTCATGGTTGGGTCACAGGTCATAGTGTGATTGGGTGTTCGGTCAAAATTATTGTAAATCATATTGTAGCATCGATCATTGTCCATGGTACAAGAATCCACACTCTTGTCTCATTTCAATCATTATAGGGTGGAAGGGAAGTGCTAGGAAGGTGCATGAAGTCACCTACAAGTTGGAGCATGTGAACACTTCAGGGTGGTAGGTTGGTCTAGGATGTTGGGGCATCCATTTAGTTGACTACTAAAGAAACTAGGGCATTAAGGCGTCCTTCCAGTGGGAGATGGAGAAGAATGCTTTTCTAGAATTCTAGGAAGTTGTTTCTTTCTTTTCAGTTGGGGCTAAACATTAAAGAATTGATTAGAAAAGCATTCGGTGGTTTTTGACCCGGAGGGGGTTTTCCACTTAAAATTCTTGTGTTTAATGTGTTCTTTTATTTACTGTTATTACTGCATAAACATTAATACTAATTGAAGATTAACTAATGCTCTGAAAATATTTAAAAGTGCTAATTTCTAAGGAATACTGATTCATGCCCCCTCTCAGTATTTCCAACAGTTATTCTGCATAGAGGGCACAAACGATGAGATTATCGAGCGAACAATATTTTTTGGGGTGCTTCGTATGAAACTTGGGACAATAAATAGAAAGCGAGGCATTCTCCTCTTCCTATTTCTTCTTGAAACTCAGAATGTCAAGTTGTAAACTTAGAGTGCTTAATATATCCATTTTAAAATCTTCCAGAAGATTTCCCAATTCTGTCTTGGTTTCTCCACTGGAAGTCAACTTTTTATTTTAAGGAGATCTCGAGAGCCTTTCATTGTTCATCCTTGTCCACGTGAATATATCTTACAAACTTAGGTAATATCATCAAAAGTAAACACCGAGATATATCCTAATCCCATCAAATTTAACACCTTCATCAATTCTTCCGTCACTCCCTTTAAGAAAATAATCTTCTTCATTTCAATGTCCAATTTATGCTGCTTGACACGCTGAAGATTATATAAAAATATCTCGAAATAGTCCAAACTTTCTTCTTCCCTCTGTACCATTCTAAAAATTTATTAGTTCAAGTCACAAGCCTTGTAATGATCCTGATACTTTTTGAGGAATTCCTGTCTCATGCCTTCCCAAGTGGTGATGCTATTTTTCGATAGTCTCATGAACCACCACAAAGAGGAATAATTAAGAGTGGCTGAAAATAATTTTAAATTTTGTGCACGAATCAAATAATCCATACCACAATAGAAGACATTGAATTTAAATATAAAAGTGTCAGGATCCTCACTTACCAACCCTTGAAAGCACGAAAGTACTGCTAGGGAAATGTTCTTCATTTATACATTAGCAGATGGACTAACACTTGGAAATATAAAATTGTCTTACTATCCTTCGTTGAATGGTTCATCTCACCTTCTCCTTCAGACATTCTGTTACCTCCAATAAAACATAATTAATATTCCAGGGGAAAAAAATTTAGTAATTGGGTTATTGTAGAATTATAACCCAACTCCTCTTCCAAACATGATTTCAATAGTAGGATTGTGAGAGGAAGTGGTGGAGTAATCCCCTCTTCCATCTATCAACGCTTTTCCCAAATTCTCTAGCATTTCACCTTCTCTTCTCCTATCAATGCTACTACCTCTTTTTGTTTTATCTTTACCAAATGGAGTACTAAATTTTTCCTTACCTCTACCTTTCCTACCTCTCCCTCAACTCATACAAGACCAACATCATCTAGATCTAGTGAGGTGGGAAACCCACGAAACGTGGATGCATAGGTTCTTACCTCTCGTCTTATTGCTCCTGCCACTCTATGTTCAAGGATGCTCAAATACTACATATGAGGAAGTATAATAAAAAATTTAACCAATCATGTCCTATTTCCTTGGAAGCTCCTTGGAAATGATGCCAAAGGTGACAGGAAATTTTATTATTTAAATTTTAATTTCAATAAATTATTGATCAGGGATCATAATTTGATGAGGCACTAACATAATATACGCAAAATTAGATTTGATTGGAAAATTATATCACACATTGCAACACTTAATTAATAATTACTTTCTACTGGACATAATTTTATGCTTCACTCAGTTAACAAATATTCAATATACATTAATGCTAAAAGAAATTTACATTCATAAGTGTTCAACAAAGTCCAATAATAATAACAACTACTTAATCAATTCACACTTGTGCCTAAAAGAATAAATAAAACCATACTTTAAGAGGACTACAGGTTTGAGTCCTGAGGGTGTCTCTCGACCCTCTGGTGGATCCTTGGATTAGTAGCCTCTTAACACACACAATCAGGGCCCTTAATACACGGTAACAATCCAAATTCTTTAAATCAAAATGTGATTCTTAGAAAGGAATTCATAAGAATATGAGATGACGATTTAAAACATTAACGATACACATCTAAAAAAATCATAAATCACCACACTTAAGCTATTGAACACACATAACCTATGCAAGTACATTCTATATATGGGGGGTCGTACCCAGCTGGAGGCACTGCAGAAACATGCTACTCCAATAAAGAAACGATGTGAATTATATTATAAAGTCATAAAAAATGTGATGCAAAGCCCATAACTAAGTTCAAACACTTCAACAAACTCACAAGAACATTACAACTAACTTTATTCTTCTGGTTATAATAAAATATATAATCCTTTATTAGCCAATCCAGTCCAAAGACTAAGGAAAAACATTATAACTAAGCAGCTAGTATTTTTACAAAATTAAAAGTGGATGAAACTACCAATAATCTCATTCTAAATAAAAGCCAGGCGATATATAAAAATATAATAAAATAACAATTGATTTGACTATGTAGGTCGTGATCATAGTATCCAAGATGCCATGTAAACTGAACATTACATTCATCCTTCCCATAACTATATGGGATGGCTCATTCCAGTATATTTTGATGCAATGCTCGATCTGGTAACCAATGATCATCCACCCTAGGACTTAGGCAAAGAAGAGTTGGAAAGTCTCACAACCATTAGATAAGCGAATTTACTGAAATGCAAACCAATTTATCAAGAAAACACATCAAACAATGATACTCCCCTTTGATAGTCGAGATGCGATTAAAGGCACAAAATAAAAAGAAATAATAGTAATGTGTAAGGAAATGTGAGTGAGGATTGAGGTTTCGAGCCATAGAAGATGGTTGGAATGTGCCAGAAATGGGTTGATTTTAAGGCTCTTCAATAACTATGGTCATTCAAAATTGAAAAGGAATAACATGAATGTCAAAAGGTTAAAAGTAAAAAATAAATAATTGGAACTCTTGGATCAATATGTCAAAGGTGACAATGAATCTCTAAAGATCCAAAGTACCATGGTGCAAGAGGAGAATGAACAATTGCATCCAAAAAAAAATATTGCTCAAGAAAGCAAGAAAATGGTATAATGAAGCCTAGTAAATGAATTGGTAGAATAAAAGGTTGAGGATTAAAGTTAAAATCCAATAGAATAAGAACAAGACCATATAGAACCTTATCCTCCAATTTGAACATATTTATAGATGCAGTAGAACTCTCTTGAAGAAGCTTTGAGCGATAAAATTTTGTCAGTTTTGAAATTTTTTGGGATCGATATTAAAGTCATGATCGAATGTCTACTTAGATTGCATGAGGACATGCCATATATCACCATGGTAGAGATGTTGGACCTTCATTTTGATGTATTTTCACTGTCAGAAGTTCCCATTTTAGTGTTTTTATTCTCCTTCTTACCATTACTTTTAACATATTTACTCATGTTTCCAAGGGAAGCATTACAACTAGAACATAAGGTATTAAGTTAATTTTGATAATTTCCTTATTTTTGATAATTTAATAATAGAGTTAGAATTGGTTTCTCTAAAAATGGTCCATATCTTGTAATCCAAGTATATATTTGGTAACCCATTTCATTGAATTACGCAGTTGTGTGCCTCTAGGAGAAAATATTCCATATGGGTTTTGTTTTAGATTCCCCAAGATGCTTTTGTGTTGATTAGGTCGATTTTAGGATAAATTAATGAAACACTATATTGTGGTCTAACTTCCATCCAACCGTGTTCCGAAAATGATGCATCCAACATAGGTCGAGTCCATTTCCAGATGGAAGAGGATATCTTTATGCATTCCATGTCGTAAAAATATCACTTGATAACCATTTGTGTAATATCACTTATAAGTGACTGACTATACTTGTAATATGACATTTGTGTCATAGCTTATTTTTTCCATTAATTGGTCATATCAACTTATCAACCCATGAAACATGGGAATTGGTTATGGTTTTAAGAAATTCTTAGCCATGCTTTAAATATGTTACAAGTATACAATGAGAGTGAATGCGAGTAGAGGATATATAGTTAATAAGAATCGCATAGGATTAAGAGGATAGTTTAGGTAGAGAGGATCAAACTTATGGACATTAATATAAATTATTGAACACCAATTCCAAAATATAAAAATGTTGATGTTCGAAAGATTTCGTGTGATTATTTCATGGCATTGAATCTTCTATTGTAACACAAGTCAATTAGGAAAACCACTCTAATATGGTTTGCGTTGCAACATATTTCTTTCAGTCAACCAATTAGTTAAAATAGATTTGTTTAGCCTTTGAATTTCTGTATATTCTTTCTAGTTTAGCATTTTAGTTCTCATTATTTAAATTTATAAATATTTTTTTAATTGTTCATTAAATGTTTTCATTTGTAATTGTATTGGTTCCCTATAGAAATCAGTTGCTGACTAAATATTGAAGAATATATTTGCTTCCTAATCTATCTTAGGAACAATTGATAATTTTTTTAATCAAACAAGGGATTGTGATCTACGCTTGGAAAATTATTCTCATAAACATCAATCTAGTGATCAAACAAATCTATTTTTTCTTCCATTGGTTTTCATTGCAAGTCTATTTCTAAAGATTAAGTCATAGAAGTTTTTTCATAGTGTAAAAGTCATTAATGTACAAATTCTACACATACATTGTTAAAATTTCAAAGTTTACATTCATGTTCGAAAGATGAAAATGTTGATGTTCGAAATATTACATGTGATTATTTCATGGAATTGAATATTATCTTGTAGCACAGGTCAATTAGGAAGGCCGCCCTAATATGGTTTGCATTGCAACATATTTCTTTAGTCAATTAGTTAGTTAAAATAGATTTCTTTAGCCTTTGATTTCTTGTATATTTTTTCTAGTTTAGCATTTTAGTTCTCATTATTTAAATTTATGAAAAAAAATCAATCATTCATTAAATGCTTTCATTTTCAATTGTATTGCTTCCGTATAGAAATCATTCATTGACTAAAGGTTGAAGAATAGGTTTTCTTCCTAATCTATCTCAGGAGCAATTGATAAATTTTTTAATTAAACAAGGGATTGTGATCAATGCTTGGAAAAGGATTCTCATAAACCTTAATCCAGTGATCAAACAAATCTCTACAGTGCTATTGATTTTTGCTTCCATTGGTTTTCATTGCAAGTCTATTTCTACACATTAAGTCATAGAAGTTTTTTCATATTGTAAAAGTCATTAATGTACTAATTCTACGCATACATTGTTAAAATTTCAAAGTTTACATTCATGCATTGAAAACAAAATGTAATAGAATTTAAACATGTAAATTGTTTGACACTTCCAATCATCAAGGTCACTAGTCCAATTATAATTAGTGAAACCAGTCAACAAAGGAGTTCCCATATGATGTAGATCTATAATTCCTTCATTGTATAAGTGGAGTTGACGTATTTTCGTTAAAAAAACAAAGTTATTAGTTGAAAAAGTAAGTTCAAGGTGAGCTATAGTTAAAATATTTTAATGCCCCTTTTGTTGGACTTGGCATAGATCCTTGTGTGTTTCATGACATGTGCTTAACCACCTCTTGAGTATCTGTTAACTTTGGTGATGTTTCTGTTTACTAACACCTGCGTATTTTGATGTAACGACAATTTTGATCCCAAAAATTGGTATCAGAGCCAAAGGTCTCGAGTTTGAAACGCCCCCAACTCATGTTGGAGGGGATATTGTTGTGACTTGGAAACACTCCTAGTGTGTTTAGGGACATGTTCTTAACCACCTCTTGAGGATCAATTAACTTGTTGGAAACTTCACTAAACTAATGCGGGGTAGTGAATCAATTCAGTGCATTCATGGGCATCAATATTTTACTTTACTTTTCAACATTTATCTCAATTGTTAAATGAGAAAAATTACTTCCTATAAAGTGCATATTTAACACATAAACAATGTTCATCTACAACATAAAAATCAATAGACAAAAGCAACACATGTGGACACCAAATATAAATGGAAACCCAAAAAAAGGATAAAACCACAAATTTATTGTTTTTGTGATGCAAAGGAAAGCTCCTACCTCCTCTATTACATCAACTTTTGGAGGCTTCAACCTATCTTCTATTTTTCAAGCTACACATTTTTGGGAAGCTCCTACTCCCTCTTTTACATTAATTTTTTGTAGGCTACAACATACAAGATGCTCATACCTCAATTTTTTTTCTGCAAGCTACAATTTTCTTGGAAGGTCCTATGTCCACTTCAATAGGCTCCAATGTGTTATTTTTCAAACTATAACATGAAAGGAGACTACAATCCCTTGATACATAAACATTCCATCACACCTCTATCTATTTTTCTATTCCTTATCTTCCTTTATTATGCTTCACATCAACTCCTCTTCTTCTTTCTCTTTCTAGTAAATAACTTAGGAACAAGGTCTCACAACAACTCTTTAAACTCATAAGCTCACCAACCATTTATGCCTTCCAAAAGCACACATTTTATAGCCATAGTTTGTTATTTGTTAGTATTCCATGCAGAATATGAAGTGAAAATTTTGGCTCTTAGCATTCCACCTATTTGTTTCACACCTTTTGGTATCACCAAAAAATTGATCATATAGCCTAATTTACTAGATGGATTGAAGTACACCATGTAAAGCCAATTTTACCATAGTAAAATTTCTTTCACTGTGAGAAATTACTTAATAAACCACCTTTGTTAAGTAATTTATAGTTAAACCCATGAAGAATAATTAAATAAATCACTATTTATTTGATTTTCTTCTAGGAATAATTAATTAAATCATTGTTCAATTATTATTCCTTGTCATATTTGACCCAATCATGAAAAATAAATAGATAAATCATTAATTATCTTATTTTCGACAAGAATAATTAATTAATCACTAATTAATTATTATTCTTTGTCAAATTTAACTAAATCTCTTAGGAATAATTAAATAAATCCTTATTTGTTTATTATTCCTTAACTAATTCCTTGAGATGATAAATAAATCATTTACTTATTTATTATTTCTAAATAAGAGTTTAAATGCTTTTTCCCTCCTAAACAAATATAAGAAAATATTCCAAGTGGTTATTCCAAGAATGGGATCAATAATATTTTATTATTGCTCATTATTCAAGGATAACTCAATATTTTGTTATAAATATAAGGGTTTTCCATTCATTATTCAATTTCGATTATTTTCATTGTTGCACTCACTGTTGTAACTCTGGTTATTTTCATTGTCGCAAACCATATTTTTGCTGGGTTTACACATTATAAGGAGGGAGACTCTACACAAGCTGAATATGTTTGAGGATAGCCAAGAACCCATACCATAGAGGGGGACTGGTAACATCTATTTGTTCCCTTCACAGGTGTTATAATAAAATTATTCTTTACATATCTGGTTTCCATTGGATGATTGGAGTTATTACTCTTTCTTTTTGCTGTTTAACTATGATTATAGCATAGATCCGGACTTTGGCAGGTTTTGTTTCTATCAGTTGCTGCAAATCTATAATGTTTAGTAGCATTTATATTTTTGAGATTGTTTTTCATCCACAATCTTAAGTGGATTCTTTTCGTACATCTTTGAGAAGAAAACACTACAACAATATTGGCGAATTCGCTAGGTTTTATACTTCAGATCCAGAAAGCCTGGGTGACCTTCGGTTTTCAACTTAGGGTTGCTTATTTTTTCAATTCTATTAATGTTTCCTAGTTTTTAAACCCTAGATCTGTTAAATTTCTAACTTCTGCAAGCTTTTTGGTCGTTTCCACAGGTCACATGAACGAACTGTGACAAAAGCGACACTTTTTTTCGAGATTTGCTGACATAGATCGACAGAGCAAAAATTGCACTATTTGGCCCAAAAAGTGAGATATGGAGGCTAGAGTGCACTTAACAGCCCAAAAAGTGTGATCCCTACAGAGAAACATGTCAGTACCTGCGATTTTTGGGTTTTAGGGTTTTTCTCAGATCTGTTTTTGGGTTTTGCAGAGAGCTGTTTGCTAGGTTATCTGACCTCTATCTCACCTTGATTAGGCCTTGATCCACTCTAATTTACTCGTTGAATTCGAATTTAGCCTCCCCTAGGGCTTCTAGTACGCTTCCACCTTTCTAGGAGGAGTTTAGCTGAGTGAGTAGTGTGAGTTTCTACAATGCTTTTAGCCACATTTTCCAGATCTGTACCCTTTTGTTTTAGATTTGTTAAGATAGGTTTTTACCATCCATAGTTTCGCATTTAAACTTTTTTGGTCATCTGCCTTAGGGTCCCATAGGTTTCCCTAGGTGTTTCACCCATCTCCCTATCTTTTTGTAGCGATCTTCCTCTCTGGTTTTTTGTTGTTGTTGCACCACTTTCCACCAGCTTAGTGTCACTTGATCCAAATCGCACCGAAATTTAGATCTCCTTGCCATTTTAGTGTATTTCTTGTCGATTTAGCCACCAACCAGCACAGTGTTTGCAAACCTAGTTTGGGTGGGGTTTAGTTAATTGTTTTTCTATTCATTTTCTGTTATTAATTTCAGTTTATTTTCAACAAGTTTTTTTCTTTTTTTTTTACAAACACAATCTGGGCTTAATCAATTAATACACTCACCCACAACCACACCTTAAGCGAAGGGCACTTGGTTTACACTGCCAAGACAAGACTTAACATAATAAATTTATCTCCCTGCATCGAGACAAAGATATATTGTTGATCTCCCTTCACCATTTCTGTGTCACGTGTGTCCTACCACCATTGCGCCACCAAGGCATTTGTCACAAAGACTATTAAGCCTTCACCCCCAGTTTCCGCTTGTGAATATTACCCCTCCCTGTTGGGTTCGAGTTCATAGCCCTATGAGTCCCCATACTAACCCTTCTCTTGGTCCTTCTGCTTCCTTATATGATTTCGAGCCTCCTTCACCGCATATCATCACCATGTCTGGACCCACAGCTGGTGCAGGAACCCAAACTAGTGTTGGCTCCAGTTCTATCCCAGTGGTCACATCAAGTGGAATAGTCTTAGGAACCATTCCAGCAGCCCCCATGCTCCCATTTATGGCTGGGTTAAGTCTACCAGATTTTAACCAGTTGATAAACGACCCCATACACCATGATGCTGGTTGGACCTCTATGCTGACTAAGCTTCCCTCAAACATCCCAAAGTTTGAGGGTAATGTTGGAGAGGATCCTACCAACCATGTTCAATCCTTCCACATGAGGTGTTCATCCAGCTCCATAACCGATGACTCCATTCATATTTGGTTCTTCCAAAGCACCCTCAATGTAGATGCTACAAAATGGTATGTAGACCAGCCCTTTGCATCTCATTCCATTTTGGTGATTCTTGCTAAAGCGTTCCTCTCATATTTCCAGTTACCTCTCTAGTATGACATTAGTACGAAGCTATTGACCACATTCTATCTATCTTCCACCACTTGCCTTTTCGACCATGTTCAAGAGTGGCATCAAAGGAGGAGCACATGTCGTGCCCTGCCTTTCGAAGACCGTGTCTATCTAGATTGGTTTCTTATGAGCCTTTTATCTCCCATTGGAAAAGATGTCGCATCCCATTTTCCTCAAATCAAGGAAGAAGATCTCCAAACCGCTCTGAGATATGATATGATTTATGCACAATCAGGTTATGACTATACCGTCATTCCAGACCTGTCTCATCCTGGAAGTGCCAATGCACCGATGGAATCTCACGCCGTCAACGGTATCATTGGATTCCTTTCACACTCTTCGCCATATACTCAGCAAAGTTATGGCTACTGGCAGGGGGGAACCAGTTCCTCCAACACTTATGCCCCTCCTGCTAGAAACATGTTTCGAGGGCCCCAACCTGTCTACAAAACTGTTTCTCCTCCTTATGCATAGCTTAGCGCTCCAACCCCTCAAGCATTAGCATCGCAACCTCCCATGCATCCTCATCCCCAGCAACCACCACCCGCTCTGATCCAGGTGGATATTGGTGGCCACCTACCAAGTCCACCTCGACCCCCACCATTGTTCCTCTCAACATTTTCAGTTTCCTTAATTATAGCGCAATTTACTATTTTTAGCAGTTGTTTTGGTCCTAAACTTCGGGAGCCGTTTTGAGGCCCTAAACGACGTTTTTTGGGAAATCTACCTCCATGATTTTTTAGGTAAAAAATCGTCTTTTCCGTCGTAGTCCTCAGATAAATCTTTCCAATGGGCTATCATGCGTGTCAAACGGAGATCGTATGCCAAAGTTATGGCCCAGGAAGTTGATGTACCAATTTACCCAAACGGGGCCCATAGTTTGGTGTTTCATCTTCTAGGGTTAGGTTTTGGAATGTTAAGGGTTTTCCATTGTTTCTCAACAATAAATAGGCCTTCGAGCCTCATTGTAAGACAATTGAGAGGCATGTAGCCACCACATCTCTTCTCAGAGATAAGCTACCATCGCCCTAACTGGTTTATTTCCATTACTATTTGTAAACATATTTCAGTATTTTACATTAATGAAGTGAAGTATTATTTCCACTGCATATCTATGTTTATGGTTATCTCTGTGTTTTATTGCGTTCCTGTTTAAATCCAGATCAGTGGTATCAGAGCGGTCTGCATTTTCTCTGTTTTTCTTTGCATGTCCCCAACGAGGTCAAAATATAAGGAGTTAGGGCTTGAACTGGTCGAATCGTTGCAAGACCAACCTCGCAAATCCCGACGGCCTCCCATGGCAGATGAGAAGAAAGATGAGGGGGCAGGAGATCCTATCAAAATCTTGCTCGAAGAAGCCCTCGAGCGACAACAGAACGCGATGATGGACAACTTTGCCCAGATCCTTCAGCGGCTACCCAGAAGCGACGCATCGGCTTCCAGCAGCTTCTCTGGAAATGCCACGCCCTTTAAGGTACAAGTTAATTTTGAAATCCCCATATTCGAGGGTCAAATAGATGCCAGTGTCGTAGATAAATGGTTAAATCTGCTAGAGGGTTATTTTTCTGTTCATGAATTTTCGAGCCAGGAAAAGATTGTTTTCTCTCTTCTCAAAGCAGCGCCCCATGTCAAGGACTGGTGGGAAACCTACTGTGAGCAGAAGGATGAAAATACCGACTCACTATTTTCAACTGCACCCACTTGGAATTCATTCCGGGATGCCATTAAGGAGCAGTACTACCCTGTCGGAACCTATGAAGATGAATACATAAAGTGGACCACGCTACGGCATGGAAGGGACCAAGATGTGTCAGAGTTCACCAATCTTTTCCATACCCTTCGCACAAAGTTGGGTATCAAGGATACGGAGTAGCATTTGATACTCAAATACCGCAGCTGCCTGCACAAGTACATCCAAGAAGAAATAGAATTCCTGAACATCTCCTCGCTTGGCACAACATACCGATATGCTGTTAAGATCGAGCAAAAGTTTAAACAAAAGAAGCACGACTTTGGATCTGCGAATCTGAAGCAAGGGAAAGGTGCCCCTAAACCATAGAACAAAGGACAAAGCCAAGGCGTGATAGCCCAAGACAACCCGCCAAAGCTGCAAGAAAAGAACAGCGTCGCAAAGCCAAAAAAGGACACGGGAAAATGGTGTGAGTTCCATAAGAGCTCCACTCACAACACAAGTGAGTGTCGAGCCAAGCAGTCACTGGACGCTGAGCTAAAGGTTTCAGAATCAGATGCGTGTTCCGACTATGAGTCAGAACCCGACAAAGGGAATGACAAAGGGAAGCAAATCATTGATGTGGATCCCAATGCGACTGTTGCTACTGCCAAGATCCAGAAAAATGAACCTGAAGATCCAGAGGAGGAGGAACGTCTATTCCACTCCCAGATGTGGTTAAAAGGTTCCCCGCTACAGTTCATTGTCAATAGCGGGAGCCAAAAGAACCTCATTTCGGCAGAGGTCGTGAAGCGGTTGGGCTTATCGACCATAGCACACCCACAACCATGCACCATCGGGTGGCTTCACCAAGGATGGGATCTTCACGTGAGCCAGCAGTGTCGCCTTCCATACAACATGAAGCCCTTCACGGATGAGGTATTGTGTGACATTGCTCCCCTTGAAGTTTGTGATGTATTATTAGGGAAACCATACTTGTGGAAGCGACATGCTGTGTATGAATCAAGGCCCCGTGCTGTTATCATTACATTGGGAAATAAGTTGTACAGGATACCAGAGGTAGCACCGCCTACCGCCATCTCTTTGATCACTGCAAAACAATGCAGTAAGCTCATTTCCAAAACTGGGAAATTTGTTTTCCTGATGATACGCCCTCAAGGAAAGAAGAAGACAGTGGCCACGACCTCCAGACAAGGCCCCTCTACACGACAGCTACAGATGGACAAGGTCGTGGCAGAGTATGAGGACATCTTCACCTCCCTTGCAGGGGTTCCTTTGCATTGTCAGGTCAAGCACTCCATCGAGCTGACCCCAGGTACACCGCTACCCAATGGACCAATTTATCGGCGCTTCGTTATGGAGAATGATGAAATCAAGAGGCAGATTCAAGAGCTGCTGTAGAAAGGTCACATCCGTGCGAGTTCATCGCCTTGTGGGAGCCCAATCGTGTCGGTACAAAAGAAGGATGGGACTTGGAGACTCTGTATTGACTATCGGGCGCTGAATAAGATCACTCTCTGTAATAGGTACCCGATCCCGCAGATTGATGACCTCCTGGACCAACTAAAGGGGGCAAAATATTTTAGCAAGATCGATCTGAAGTCAGGATATCACCAAGTGCCAATCGAACCCTCTGATGTGTGGAAGACTGCCTTCAAAGCCAAGGAGGGCCTTTTCGAATGGTTGGTGATGCCTTTCGGATTGACGAATGCTCCTGCAACCTTCATGAGGCTAATGGATGACATCTTGCATCCATTCACCAACTCATTTGTAGTGGTATACTTGGATGACATTCTGATCTTCAGCCAGAGTTGGGAAGAGCACCTCCACCACATCCGACAGGTACTCCAAACACTGCGACAACACAAGCTATGTGCCAATTTGGAGAAATTCACTTTTGGCATGACCCAGGTTCAATATCTGGGATACATTATTGATGAACAGGGGGTGCATGTGGATCCAGCCAAGATCCAAGTCATTCGGGATTGGCCATCTCCAACCACTCTGACAGAGCTCCGCAGCTTCCTAGGTCTTGCCAACTTTTACCGCAGGTTCGTGTTGGGGTTTTCTCATATCACTTGGCCCTTGAGTCAAGTCACCAAGGGAGGAGCGAAATCAAAATTTTTTTGGTCTGAATCCCAACAGAAGGCATTCATAGAGTTGAAATATTGACTTTGCACAACACCCATGCTCGCGTTACCAGATTTACAACAACCATTTGAGGTCGAGACAGATGCCTCTGACTATGCTATTGGGGCAGTCCTTACTCAACACGGGCATCCAGTGGCATATCACAGTGAAACACTTTCAGACACAGTCCGGAAGTATCCCACGTATGATAAAGAGATGTATTCCATTGTGCAGGCTTGTCGACAATGGAAGCATTACATTTTGGGGAAGGAAACGGTCATCCACACAGACCACCGACCCCTGCAGTTCATACAGACCCAAGGGAAATTGCAGAATGATCGCCATCAGAAGTGGTCTACATACCTGCAATAGTTCCATTTGAATATCAAGTATAAGAAGGGCAGCACCAATAATGTTGCAGATTGCCTCAGTCGACCACCGATCATGGCATTAACCACTGTGCTCAACTCTTGTGGGCACGAGACTTCTGATTGGTCACATCTCTACAAAAGTGACCCAGAATTCGGCCACACATACCAGACACTCTTGGAGGGTCGACATGTTCTAGATTTTCACCTCTAGGATGCCTTGTTATGCCATCTGGGTCACCTTTGTGTTCCTTCAAGCGAGCGTGCCAAGGTGATTTGGGAAGCACACTATAGTCGAGCTGCTGGTCATTTCGGGGTCGAGAAAACAGTGGCAGTGCTGCAAAAGTATTTCTATTGGCCGAATCTTCGATAGGATGTTGGGAAGTACATCAGATCATGTATTGCCTGTGCCATTGCCAAACTGACCATCAAGAAGCAAGGCCTCTATACCCCACTGCCCACCCCTAGCCAACCTTGGGAATCCATCTCCATGGATTACATGTCCGGCCTTCCTTCCACTAAGCATGGAAATGACTGTGTTTTTGTAGTCTTAGACAGGTTCTCAAAGATGGCCATCATGGCGGCCTGCAAGAAGAACATCACAGTAGAAGCCACTGCTAAACTCTTCTTTGAACGAGTGTGGGTGCACTTTGGGATCCCACAGTCTATCATCTCAGATCGAGACAGTCGGTTCCTCAGTACATTTTGGTCCAGTCTCTGGTCAATGCTGGACACCAAACTCACTAAGTCCACCGCCTTCCATCCTCAAACTGATGGCCAGACAAAGGTTTTCAATAGGATGATTGTACACATTCTGCGTATGTACAACTCAAAGCATCCACGCACATGGGACGAGAGCCTCCCCTATGTTCAGCACAACTACAACCGAGCTCTTCACAGCTCCACTGGCCATAACCCTTTTCAGGTGGGCTTGGGATTCCAACCTTTATGCCCCATTGATGTGGCCATGCCATTTGCAGCTACTCACACAAATTCGGCTCATGTCTAGTCCGAAACAAACAAGGCGACCAGCTTCATTGAGCACATCCAACATATTCGCCAGCAGGTCCATGATATTTTGGAGAAATCAAATGCCAAGTTCAAGCAGCGACATGATCAACATCGAGTGCCACACAAGTTCCAGGTGGGTGACAAAGTCTGGTTGCATTTACAAAAGGAACGCCTTACTGGAGCCTATCGGAAACTGAGACCACTCCGATATGGTCCCTACACCATTACTAAGGCTGTGGGAGACAATGCATTTGAACTCAACATTCCTCCATTCCTTGGCCTGCACCCAGTGTTCAATGTGGATCGCCTTCGGCCATACTTTCCACCATAGCTAGATACATCCGACATTGCAGAACAGCTCACACCCACAGAATTAAATCCAGATTGCATGGAACAAGCTGCAACTGATCGAATCATGGACACACAGATCAAGAATACTCACCAACAGAATATTCAATTGTATCGAGTTGTCAAAGCAGGCTAACTCTTTCACAATGGCAAGTGGCTCACCAGGGACCAAGTTCAGCAAAAGTTTCCCCATCTCATGGAGGAACTCAACGCAATGGGGACCATTGCTTCCTAAGGGGAGAGGAATGATCCAGGTGGATATTGGTGGCCACCTGCCAAGTCCACCTGGACCCCCACCATTGTTCCTCTCAACATTTTCAGTTTCCTTAATTATAGCGCAGTTTACTATTTTTAGCAGTTTTTCGGGTCCTAAACTTCCGGAGCCGTTTTGAGGCCCTAAACGAAGTTTTTTGGGAAATATACCTCCACGATTTTTTTGGTAAAAAATCGTCTTTTCTGTCATAGTCCTCAGAGAAATCTTTCCAACGGGCTATCATGCGCATCAAACGAAGATCGTATGCAAAAGTTACGACCCCGGGAAGTTGATGTACCAATTTACCCAAACGGGGCCCATAGTTTGGCGTTTCATCTTCTAGGGTTAGGTTTTGGAATGTTAAGGGTTTTCCATTGTTTCTCAACAATAAATAGGACTTCGAGCCTCATTGTAAGACAGTTGAGAGGCATGTAGCCACCACATCTCTTCTCAGAGATAAGCTACCATCGCCCTAGCTGGTTTATTTCCATTACTGTTTGTAAGCATATTTCAGTATTTTACATTAATGAAGTGAAGTATTATTTTTGCTGCATATCTATGTTTATGGTTATCTCTGTGTTTTATTGCGTTCCTGTTTAAATCTGGATCACCCTCAGGGTCAAGTGTTTTCACAACAGAGTGCTACCAATCCCCCAAATTCAAAGAAAAAGAATAAGGGGAAGGGTAACAAGGGTAACCATGGTAATCAAGGTAACCAACCCAGTGAACCCCAGGGGAACCAGCCTAACACCAATAACCAGCAATAGGGTGGCCAACCCAAGAAGAACAAGGCTATTCGTATGAACAAGCCTTGTGCATGTTGTTATGTACATGGCCATTATACACATGAGTGTCCTATTTTACCCTAGATGCTCCAAATGTGGGAATATCAAGCAACTTCTAGAGGTTAGCAATTGCCTCAAAATCCTGCACCATCTCAATCGACATTGCTCACAAATACTTTCCCTCAGCAAGTATTTGCTTATGCTCAACCTCAGCTAGGTCAAGCAGCTCATCCCCTTCAACCTTCTAGTCCCGGTGACTACGAGATCCTTATGATGAACTCTGATGAGTTTAACCCCTCCAATGTCAACCTGCAAACTTGGCCGCGTTAATATGACAAGCCCTCGACTTCGCTTGCTACCAATTCCAAAACCAAGGTATTTACTGAGCCTCTTATGACACCAAATGGTCCTTTACAGATCCCTCAACCGAAATTTGTGGCCATTCCTAATATTCCAAAAGGACCATTAAATCGTAATGTGGCTTCTAACAAAGCTACCCATACATACAATATAATAGATGACTTGGCACAATCACCTGCTGCCATGTCGACGCTGGAAGTGTTCCAGTCGTGCCCATCCTGAAAGAAAGCTCTACTAATTGCCTTAGGTGTAGTAGATCCTTCTGACGATCATCTGATTTTATTATTGGTTGATACATCAGAGCATCTCCCATTGCCTTCATATGTTGCCTTCCAGATACCAGTTCGAGTTTGTAGTGCCATCATATCCCAATGCATTATTGACGAAGGGGCATCCACTTGTGTGATGTCCGCTATTGTTTGGTAACAAATTAAGTCACATGAGTTGTCCCCCTCCACCATCACTTTACATGCTTGGGGTGGACACTCCTCCCAGCCCCTTGGCATGTACCGAAACTGTCCAGTGACCCTTGTGGGAAAGACTGTCTATGTCGATATTGAAGTCATTGATTCCCCTTTGGATTACAACATTCTCTTAAGTCGTAGTTAAACATATGCCACGTCAGCCGTCGCATCTGCGGTGTTCCACAAGATGTGCTTCCCCCATGAAGGGAAGATTGTTACCATCGATTGGTTGACTTACTATGAGCCAACATATATGACTTCCCCCGAGTCCATTATCTCATCAATGTCCGACAAACAATATTCAACTCCTACCACCAGTGTTTCACCCGAAGTCTATAAAGATTCCTCATTGTTGGGTGCTTTCCTTGCCCCCCCCCTTCCATATCAGAGCCTAACTCTATGAGTGTTTGCATGTTACAAACGTCACGGGCTGTGCTTAAGGAGTCTGATACACCTGATCAACAACCAGCTCCTCAGCACCCTACTGTTTCTCTTCCAACTTAGACCTCTAGACCTACCCCCCTAGGACCTCTTCCGTTTTTGGGTGTTTCTCCTATGTTTCCACTAGGAACTAGTCCTCCAGGCCTCAACCATCCAGGAGCTATTCTGCCGTGACATTACGCTATAGGATAGATGGCTTTCTTATTCCCCTCTCCGAGAGTTTTTCTATCCCTGTCATGGCTTTACTGGTCCTTCCTAACATGACTCTGGGGATCCTAGTGTGGTACATCGATCCCCCTGTGAACATTCCGCCTGTTCAGCCAAGACCTTATCATTCTTTGACCCCGGTACAACCAATCCCCATGATCGCAGACGCTGCTTCAGTTCCATCAAAACCTCAATAAGAACCACCTCCTGTTGTGAAAGCATCTGTCCAGGGGGGAAGGCTAAAAGGAAAGAATCAAAAGACAATGCTCCCTAAGCTCCTCCAGCCCCTAAGGCCCCAAAGCCATCACCTCCGTGTACTTTGTGTAAAGTTGTTGGGTACGCCACCAATAATTGTCCGGAACTTCCTCGACTTATACCTTTGGTTCATGAAGTGTTCCTTGAGTCAAATATCCCGGACTTCCATGTTAACTTGTTGGGCCCACCCAAGAAACTCAAAACATTGTGCACAAATCACCCTTGTGCCCTGTGTGATCATCACGGTCACTATCCCCATTGTTTCCCTCGTCTCGATGAATTTCATGATTGCCTTGAGATGCTTCGCGAATACGAGGCCCCTCGAAGTGGATCATCTACTCCTCTACCTGTGGATTTTGGTACCACTAGTCAACCAGAATAGGGGGCTTTGGTCCCACCATTATGATCCCTCCTAGCGATG
This sequence comes from Pinus tabuliformis, assembly GCA_031772625.1. Classification (NCBI taxonomy): domain Eukaryota; kingdom Viridiplantae; phylum Streptophyta; class Pinopsida; order Pinales; family Pinaceae; genus Pinus; species Pinus tabuliformis. The sequence continues at coordinate 306,464,653 of CM062816.1, read as the reverse complement.
TTGAGATGACAGACACCACATGCCACATCCTTTACCTGTCGTCATCCTTGAGTTCCTCGTAGTCAAACCTTTCCAATGTTTCTGCGCTTCTGTCAAACCTCTTTTGACAAAATCCTAGGTCTCAACATCCGTAGATCCTCCATCTACCAGCCCATTGTCTACCATTCAAGATAACGCGTATGTGAACCCTAGTTCTTAGGTTGATGCACCAAGTAACACTGCCGCATCATGTAGTCAATCTTCATCCTGTCTGCCCATCTCCCCGCCTGATGAGGACACCATGGAAGCTATGTCTACCCCTGATTACCCTTGCACTTAAGCAAGGGGGCATTTCTTCAGAGGATTTTGGAGGCCATTTCCTTCCTAATTCTCCCAATGCACTCTACCTCAAGAAATTTTTCTCATAGCACATCCCTTTGATTTGCATGTATTTATTTATGCCACGAAGTCAAGTAGATTACACCATCTCATCTGTTGTCTTTTGCACCTTTAAGATGGATCCATCATCCACACTGTATATTAGTCTTGCCAACAGTGCAAGTCGCTTCTCTCAAAATCTAGCCTCGGCAGCCTGGGCCATTTTTACCCACTTCCATATGTTATTCCTTTTGAATGGCTTTTACATTGAATATACCACCAATAATCAGGCCGAATATGATGCAGTGATAGGTTTTTCAATCAATTCCCTTGCTCATCACATCCTTCATCTTCATGTTCGTTTAGATTCCTTACTACTTGTCATGCAATTGAATGGTGTGTATCATGTGCATAACCAAGTCCTATTTAGAAAATATCTATGAGTTAAGCTGTTGGTACATGAATTTGAAACCATTACGTTCAGTCATGCTCCTAGAGCCCAAAATCACTATGTAGATACCATCACAAACAACATTCTAGATTGGCATTTATCACATGTATACCACAGAAGATAACTATAAACAAAACAAATGGCGAACCATCATCGTCATATATAAATGCATAATCATATTATGTATAATATAATGTGTTTGGAGTCCACCACTCTAAATACATCCAGTACGTCCATAACATAATGGGGGAGCACATAGGACCCTACATCTCCTTTGGAGGATCTCGTGCCAAGTTGGGCCGAGATGCTTGAATCCCTTTTTCGCGCACTCAGAACACAATGGCGCTCCACAAACTCCTCCTTATAGGGGGCATCATACCCACCTTTGAATGCCAGACCAGTCCCCTCCATTACATATGTTTGCAGGTAGTATCCCATGCCTTGGGGCATGATGGTTTTCCCCTAGCCATCTTCTCATAAGTCTCGGCCTAGATTCCACTGGATCTAGGTATGGTCGATTATCCTCCTGTTAGCACCCAGGTTGTTCCCTTTGACTCCCAAGGGAATACGGCTGGGGTAACCACTAACCAATCTTTGGATTGCAGCTTCTAGCCAGGCTGTAATCAGAGAGGGCTCTCTCTTTATGATTTGTCTCTGTTCTGATAGTATTTTAGGCTAGTTATGATTTTCAAGATTTGTTTTTTGTATTTGGTTGGAGAATGTTTCAGTCAAGATATATATGTGCTCACACTAGAATGTTATAGGTCATTGGGCATGGAGTCAGTGGTCCTTTAGATGTTTGGTGTGCTATGTTGATACGATAGTGATGCTGCAGAGCTGGATAACTTATCTGGGAAACAACGCTTTGGAATTGTGATTAAGTGTGATGTATTCAGTTTATGAAAGGCAGTTAAGAATCTTTCAATAAAAGGATATGTGAAGAAGTGAGAATATTATTTAGAAGCAACTAAGAATTTCTAGATAAACATTCACAGTTATTGAATTAACGCAAACATGAGCACTCAAGATTTCATGTCCATGGTTAATTCAGAAGAAAACATTTACAGCAATAAAAGATTGAGCACAGAGTGTTATGAATCATGTCCTGTACTATTCCTTTTCTCTATTGCTATATTTGATGAAAACATGAGTATGCAATAACATAAGAAGACAAACAGAGATTAAGAAGACTTATTATTCCACCAGACAACACAAGAATTCTGCAACAGCACGCAGGTCATCAGCAAGACATCAAAACTTCAGGAAATCACTGAGCTAGTCCAGCCCTTTGTATTAGATAATTCTGAAAGTGTACAATATATTTTCCTCAGAGTAAAAATTACCAACCCCTTATGCGTTACTAAGGGGGGTATATATACAAAATTTACATGAAAAATATCAAGGAAATGAGTTAATGGCTCATTGATGTTATGCCAACTCCTGGAGCGTTGTAGCTGAGAAGGTTAATGTTGTAATAACTCTTCAGCGCTTTAGCTGTCAAAATGGTCAGAGACTGTTGACTTGGTGGCCGCTGGAGTCGGCTGAGGATACGCTGTCAAAGATATGCGTTTTTTCTTATCCTTTGGGCTAGCTGTCGTTGTACATGTGCTGAGTCATTTTTCAGCTGCTTTAAATGCTAACCTTTTTCTGCTGTTTGTCTTCTAGTGAGCTGGAGATGGCAATGACTGAGCAACTGAGGCTAACGTGGCAAAATTTGAAGCATTGCCTGCCACCAATCCTCCTTAGGCATTTGATGTCTTCGAATCTTAATCAAAGTTTCATCGGCCTCTGTATACCTGTAAAAATTAGGAGGAATTTCAAAAAGGTGCTTCACCTCACTCTCAATAAAAAACAAGCCTTCAAGTTTATTATATAAGCTCTGTCCTGTTGGAGGCCCTGTTTCATGAGAGGTACTGGCAAATGCAGTGATTTGGTTTTCAATATAAGCTGCCATCCTGTTAGAAAATTGATCTCAGGAGATCAGCTTTCCTGCACCAATTTCTCTCCACTCTCTGTACATAATTTCTGAGAGTGAGTACTTTCTTGGCTGTAAGGACGGCCTCTGTTCTGTTGACTATGCCCATGGCTGCCAGTTCCTCCTTTTCTTGCCTGTTCAAAAAATCTATCATTTTGTTGGCTTGTTCTGTCTTGTCTCCCAGTGTTGTCTTGGCTAGGGAGGACATTCTCTCAAAATCCAACTGAGTGTTGGTATTTTTGAGTGACTCTTTTAGTTCATGGGCCAAGGTCGCCTTCTCCACCAAGGTTGCATAGACCATTTCTCCAGTCTGTTTGTGGAGTTCAATCTGGTCCATTGGATGGATGTCTTTGGCTAAGACCTCCACCCTTGTCTTCACATAATCTGCTGTGGATTTCGGATGGGGCACTGTAGGCTTGAAATGGCTGAGGATCATTTTCTCCTCCTGGATGTCATACACAAACATTAGCCTTTCCTTTTGGGCTGGTGTGGCATTGAGAAATTGCTTATAAACCTCCACCCTCAGCAGGTCATTCTGTGCCTTTATTTGTTTGAAGAAGTCCTTAGTGCCTTTGGGCTTCTTGCTCTGTTGTCAGGAGGAGGACACCTCCAAACCCAGTTGTAATCCTTGCTCCTGCTGAAAGGAGCTTGTCCTTGTGTGCTGGTTGCCCTCCCTGTTTTTCCTTGAACTCTCAAGGAATTCTTCAGTGATTTCTACTACCTCTGGGGAATCAGCTCTTGGCCTCTTGGTCTGGAGTTGCTGGGAGGATCCACTAGCAGGAGTGGACTCTTCTCTGGCTCTCTTCGTACCCCTGTCCTCTTGTGCTGGGGTCTGCAAAATTGGGGCTGTGGGTGCCTCAGTTTGTGGAGGGGGAGTCTGCTCTTGCTGCTGCTCTGGTTGCTGCCCTTGTTGCTGTTCTTGTTGCTGCCCTTGTTGCTGTTCTTGTTGCCGCCCTTGTTGTTGTTCTTGTTGCTGTTCTTGTTGATGTTCACTTGAAGGGGCAGACTTTTCTTTCATGGTTTCTTCCTCATCACCCATTATGCCTTTCCCTTTATCTGTAGCTGGTGCTGCTGTGGAAGGTGCCTGTGTGACTGGTGCAGTCCTTGAGGCCGAGGTCCCTTCTCCTGCTGAATAAGGCCGTTTGAAAGGTACCTGCTGTACAGAGTCTAGTTCAATAGTTTTTTCAAGCTCCTTTACATTCTTTAGCATTGTCTCTTCTTCAGTTAGTTTTTCAACTAGATTACCCTGCTGCCATTCTTGCTGGTTGGCATATCTTTCAATTTGTGGGTATTGACAATGCCTATAACCTAGAAGCCTGTACTTGGTTCTTCTAGCAGTAATGAAGCCTTCAGGGCCATAAGGGACCCACCGAAAACTATATGACACCTTGTATTTATCTTTGAGGATTAGGTCGGCCTCTTCCCATCCTTCTTTCTTATTCATGATGAAGGGGCCCAACTGGTGTTTGAACTTGAGGTGGGCCTTCTTTTTGGAGTTGTGGAAGTGAGTGAGGTCGGACTGAATCAACTGCCTGTAATACTCCAAGGAAAATAACCTCATAGGCACATATTTTGGGAGCCTGTATGGACAGAGCTCACAGCCATAGACTCTGATGACTGTATGATTCTCATATAGGTACCAATCACCTATTTTGTATTTTTTGGAAAGTTGCAGAGCTTTCTGTATCTCAGTTGATATTCTGGGAGGAGGGGACCTCATCAATAGGCAAGAGACTGGGTATACAAATTGGTCAACAAATTCACAATAGGAATAGGGTGAATTTGAGACTTTGTGATAGACAGAGGTCCAGAAGATAACAGATCTTCTTTCCCCTCTATAATCCAACTTTTTGATGTAGCATGGAAAAGCCTCAGACTGATAGTACATGAAAAGGTGATATATATAGGCCGAGTACTTGAAGACACCTTGTCTATCCACTTTTCCCAACTGATCATGGATCTTGTTAGCTATGAACTTGGCAAAGTTATATTTGCGGGCAGGGGGTTGGCCTGGGCTGTAAGCAGCTAGCAATACCAGCATTGTTTCATCCACATGCTCGCTGGTTCTGTATCCCAGCACATAAGCAATCATGTCTAGTAATAGTCTGCCTACTTCAGTAAAATAGACATCCAGATAAGGAGGTGGCCCTGTAGGCTAGCACTCAGGTCTCATGAATGTCCTGGTGACCTTTTGAATCTCCTCACTGGTCATCTTGGCACCAGTGTCCAGCAGATAATTCATGGAAAATGGGAACAACAGCTCTGTCTGATCAAAATGGAGCATTTTATTGATGGATTCAGGATTAATGTAAAAGAGGATCCTCCCAGATGGAGAGCTAATAGCTCTGTGCTGCACATCATAGTTTTCTGCACATAGGCGAATGATCTCAGGAAAGACATTGACAGAGGGGAGACAATAGTATGGCAGGTTTGACTCCCATATCCCATATGTATCATGACCATTCAGGTAGTCCTCTCTCAATTGCTTGAAGGTCTGCAGAAAGTCCCTGTTACCCACAAAGTCTTCAATGAGGTAGTCCTTGTCAGCAAAGGGCAAGGCCTCCAGGTCTTTATTTGGTGGATTTAATGGAGCTACACTAAGGGCTGAGGGTGCAGGGGCAGCCATTGTATAATCTGATTTTGAACAAGGTGAGTGCAATGGATTGCAAGGTTCCTCAGAGCTTAAGTGATAGACTCACTGTAGGCAATGTTTGAAATGTTTTTCACAGTGGAAAAGGCAGGCTTGTTTCTGCAGTTTTTGGTAAATTCACAGGGATTGTGAATTGCTAGGGGTAAATTGCAGAGGGTATGTGAGATTTACTTTGTTAAGAAGCTGCAGCTGGTCTACACCCGGCAAAAGGGAACAATGTCGGGCACCTCGAGGACAAATTCACAGTTTTGGTCCGCGGATCGACTGTTTCAATGTCGAATTATAGTGCTGGGGCAATGCAGGTTACTTTAGCTCTCATTTAAGTAGCAGACAATGCTTAATTGTGGAACTTGACAGGTGTTATAATGGTGAATTTGCAGAGAAATGGTATGTATGGGCGAAATGGGAGAATTATGGTGAATACCTGGATAAAATCGCTTAGAAAGCCTGCGGGCCGAACTGTGAAGGCTGAATGTAACTAAGTTGGCATGGTCGCAAATTTGAATTTGGAGGTCCGGATGCGATTTGGCAGTGAACCAGTGGCAACAGCTATGTCTTCTTCGCTCGAAAATGACATAAAACGGCCCAAACCGTGACTTTTAACGACGAATTCAGAAAAAACGAGTAATTGGCGCTTTCCGCCGATGACGTCAGCATGACGTCATGGTGGGCCCGGTACGGAGGGTGACGTGGCTGCTGAGGTGTAGGCCAGCGTGGCCGGACACGGTGGCGGGCGGATGATGTAGCAGGGCTACGTGGAGGGCCACGCGGCACTGGGGCTGGAAATGGTGCTACGTCATGATGACGTATGGATGACATAAGGGGGGGGTGTAACGGGGAAGGTGGTAAGCGGTTTCCCCGCACCACCTTTGGGCAAAGGCGGTATCAGGGAGGGGGCCTCCGAACAACCCCGCCGCCTGCCACGCGTCCCATGTATGGGGCGGAAAACCACCGTTCCTCGGACGCTAAAGGTCGGCAGATCCAAATCTGGAAATACCCACCCACCGTTGGATCGGGGGTGGCAGACGATGGATGGCTGGCGGGCCTCCCGACGGATCGTGCATGTTGGGAGGGTCCCGCCAGCATTTTAAAATATTCAAATTAATATTTTGGGCGGAGAACTTTAGGTTTAAGGGTTTTTTGTGGGTTTTTCTGGGCAAGGGTTAATCTGAGGGGGGAATAAGGGTTAAAAAGTGGGTTTTAAGCAGAGGGAAGAGGTTTTTGTGGAATTCTTGAGCAGAGTTGAGGTGAGGGCTTAGGGGGAGGTTATCACTCCAACCAGAGGTTAGAGCAATCCCATGACAGGGTTGACCATAGTCCCTGGTGGACTAATGTCTCCCTCTAGACAAACTTATTTAGCTATAGTGCTAAAAAGGGAGGATATTTATACAAAGCTAGGGATTTATACACGATGGTGTTATAATAGTAGGGAAAAGGTAACATAGGGGATTTAGATAATAGAAGTAAGGGGTTAATATGGATGGAAAAGGTGAATGAGGAGTGAAATCACTAAGTTTATGTGCAGATAACTTAGCTTAGGGAGTAGATCAAAATAAAAAGATTTTTAGACAAGAAATGTGGCTTTTAAAGAAATAAGAACCACCATAAAACCTCAAGTTCTTCCCTGAATCTCAACTGATGAAGGGATGTTAGTAATGAATGTGAAAGGGTAAAATTTGAAGTTAGACATGCTCCTTTGCTTTTCTGCAAAATGATGGAGAAGAAGACCTTCTCAATCCATTGATTTTCCTTTGTGAATAGGTTAGCACACATTCAATTGTAAGGAATGACATTCATGAAACCCCATCTGCCTACCCATCTATTTGCCTAGCATTTTTTGTTTCTTCTTGGAGGGTGCACTTAGACTTGCAGACCCTTATTTGCCTTTTCTTTTCTCTTGGCTTTTTCTTTTGATTTTCTATCTAGAATTACCCTTATTGCTTCCAAGGTCCCAGATTAAGCAGTTGGGAACCTTAATTCTCTACCTAAGCTACTGGTCTGCCAAGATTAAACAGTTTGGACAGACTTCTTTCTCTATTCTACAACAGAAAATTGAAACATGGCATGATCCAGATTAGGCTTTTGGACCATCCATCAAAACTTAGTCACCATAAAGCTATATACACACCTTGTCTCTTTTTTGGAAATATGGGATCTTTGTGTCACCAAAGCAGAGCATATTTGGAACTTTCTTTGCCAATCATGAAATATGAAACCTATTGATATAGGTAGCTAACAGTGGCTCCACATGGGGATGGATTTTCCATTTGAAAGGCCAAGAACAGCAGGTCAGAATGCCTTGGGCCCTTGACTGCTTTTAAAACTTGAAGTATGCTGCTTTGACATGCCAAATTGTACTCCTCCCATCTTGGTAGATCTCTGAACTCATTTGCCTTTTGCTGATAACTAATGAAACTTGAGAAACTGCATTTTTACATTTTAACAGAAAGTAATATATACACCTGAATATGTACAAGGGAAACTCAGGCTGCACTTATGGGTAGTAGTCAAAATAGTGCTTCAACATCCTGCCATTCACAGGACCTTCATCCAAATCAGTTTCATCAAGACTTTTAAGGAAGTAAGTATTATTTCCTTGTACTGCTTGAACAGCAAATGGTCCTCTCCAAAGGGAATCAAATTTTCCATGTTTTCCCTTATCTTCTCTTCTTGAATCCCACTTGAGGACTTTGTCTCCAACATTAAAATCTTCTGCCTTGGTCCTTCTGTCAAAGGCTTTCTTTAACTTTTCTTGCAAAACTTGAACTCTGCTGTAAACTTGGTCTCTAGTTTGCTGCAAACATATTATTTGATTTACCCTTCTTTGCATATCATTTGGTTCAGCTTGACTTTCTTGCAGTAGTTTCATAACAGGAACCCCTAGTGATGAAGGGAATTTGGCCTCTAGTCCATAGACTAACTCATATGGGCTGACCCCAATTGATCTCTTGGTTGTTAGTCTATCTGCCCATAAGGCATTCACAAGTTTCTTGTGCCAGTTCTTTATATTTTCTTCCAGCACCTTTTTTATGATGTTCACCAGGCTTTTATTTGATGATTCAGCAAGGCCATTTCCTTGAGGATAGTATGCAGTAGAATGGCCCAAGGAAATATGAAATTTGTGGTAGAAATTCACCATCTTCTTTGATCTGAAGGCGGCAGCATTGTCTGTTATTATTTTATCAGGACAACCAAATCTAGCAAGAATATTGGTCTCAAGGAACTGAATGATAGTGGAATCATTTGCTTGTCTTCATGGAACAGCTTCAATCCATTTATTAAAGTAGTCTGTAGCCGTTAGAATCCATCTATGTTGGCCTGAAGATGAAGGATGAATTTCCCCAATGAAATCCAAGCCCCATTGTTGAAAAGGTCTCTCTGTTGCAATAGGCCTCAAAGGGAGTGGCAGTAACTTTCTCTTTCCCTTAAACACTTGACATTTATGACAAGAGGTGGTGAATTTCTTGACATCAGAGAAAATGGTGGGCCAATAGTAACCAGCCCTCAGTATTTTATCCACAGTGGAATTCCAATACAAGTGTCCACCATAGTCACCTGCATGAAATTCTTTGGTGACAATGTTAGTCTCATTCTCAATCAAGAAGTTTAACAGTATACCTTCATTGTTTTTCCAAAGAAAATTTCCATTTATAACACAAAATTTAGAAGCTTTCATTTTTAGGAACCTACACTTAGTTCTGGACAATCCTGGTGGAGCACACAGGTTTTGTAACACATAACATATATCAGAATACCAAGGGGATGGTTCAAAGGCTACATTGATCTTTGGAGTCGCCAGCTCCGGTTCATTGTCCAGCTGGTTTATGTCTAGGGCTTGGAAGTTTGCTTCTGTCATCAGTTTGGCCAAACCTTGCCCTTTTATTAGTTTTGTAGGTTTTATTTCAATGTCAAATTCCAAGATGTTGGCAATCCATTTACCTCTTCTGCCCTCTAAATTTTCTTGAGTAAGTATGTCTTTTACAATGGGACTTGGCACATAAGCTATACCATGGGAATAAAGGATGTAGATCCTAAAGTCTTTAATGGCCTTGACCAAAGCATAAGCTTGTTTCTCCATGATTTGATATTTCAGAGGTGCATCTCTAAGATCTCTACTGAAGAAAGCAATTGGTTTCTCGTTTCCTTGGTCATCTTTCTATAATAGAACGACAGCAATAGTATGCTGAGAGGCAAAAGAGAAAATGATAAATTCCCTGTCAAACTGAGGATTTGTTAAGACTGGAGTTTGGGTAAGGGCCAATTTTATGCCTTCAAAGGCTTGATTTGCTTCTACTGTCCATTTCACTTTTGAATCCTTTTTTAGCATGTTGTTTAATAATCTGATTAGTTCTGCTAAGTTTGGGATAAACCTTCTTAAGAAATTAATTTTCCCTAAGAAGGCTTGCAATTCTTTGATGTTTCTTGGGTGGGGCATTTGCAAGATAGCTTGTATCCTACCTGGGTCAATTCTGATGCCATCCTTTGAAATGATATGCCCTAAGAGCTTTCCTTCTTCCATACCAAACAGGGACTTCTTTGGATTCAAGGAAATTCCATATTTCCTGCATGTTAGGAAGATCTGCCTCAAGTGTTTCAAATGTTCTTGGTCTGATTTTGAGAAAGGTGTGAGGTCATCCAAATAAATGACAAGGAAGTCATGAATCTCTTTGGCAAAAGCAATGTCCATTGCCCTTTGAAAGGTTGCCCCTGCATTTTTCAATCCAAAAGGCATTTTTACATATTTGAAAGTTCCCCATGGGGTTGTGAATGCAGTTTTGTCTTGATCATCAGGGTGTACTAGGATTTGATTAAAGCCTGAGAATCCATCAAGTAATGAGATCCTTGATGCTCCTACCACTCTTTGGAGAATGTGATCCATCTTAGGTAAGGGATAATTGTCTTTGAGGGACACTTGGTTTAGATTTCTAAGATCAACACAAAGTCTTATTTCACTAGTTTTCTTTCTTGTAGGCACCAAATTTGAGATCCAATCAGAAAACCTGATTGGTGCTATGATACCAGCCTTAAACATTTTTTGTACCTCTTTCTCAATTGCAGGGAGGAGCATAGGGTTTATTCTTCTCAATTTTTGCTTAAATGGCTTTTGATTTGGCTTGAGAGGGATTGTGTGTTGGATCACAGAGGTGTCATAGGATTTCAAGTCCTCATAACTCCATGCAAAGACATCCTGGAACTATTTGAAAAGGTCAATGTATTTTGGCTTTTGATCAGGAGGTAGGGATGCAGACAATTTTATTATCTTGGGCTTTTCCATGGTTCCAATGTTGCATTCCTCGATGGCAGAGTTAAGGGGCTGCATTTTTGGTTTTCTAGGGACATCATTTGAATCAAAAATATCCTCTAGTGGAGTTAGGCATGTTGGAAGAAAATTATCTTTCAATTGTATCACTTCAGCTTCAGCATCAGCCACTTCTTCACAACCGATTTGTTGAATTTCTAGTATGTTGTCTTTGTTGAAGATTGTTGGATGTAGGATTTGGTTAGCTGTTTTAGGTGATATTGGCTTATGATTCTGTTGATCAGGTATTTGTGATTGACTTGCTCTTTCAAGTATTTGTGATTGACTTGCTCTTTCAAGTATTTGTGATTGACTTGCTCTTTCAGTGTCAATATTTAGTCCTACAAATTCTTGTTACAATGTCAAGAAATTATTTATTTGTGCATCATCTTCAAATACTTGCCAATCCTTGACATTGTTTGGGACAGAAGGTCTGTGTTTTACCTCAGCTGTAAATCAATGGTGGGGCTCAAAAGGTAGCTTGCAGGTACTTGCAAATGTGGCCAAGCTATGGGCATGCAGATTATGGGTTCTAGGAATTTTGGTAATCTGGAATTCAGTGAAGGACTGTAGTAGTTCAGCAACAACAGACCTATAAGATCTCAGTCTTTTATCATTAGTAAAAAAATTTCCCTTTACTTGTTGGATGATCAAGTCTGAATCTCCCATAATTGAAACCTTTATGGCTTGTAAGGATTTTACTAGCTTAAGGCCTAACAAGAGAGCTTCATATTCTGCCATATTGTTGGTGCATATGAAGTTTAACCTATAGGCTCGGCCCTCTGCATGACTGTTTTGTTTATTATGAATCCAAACCCCTGTTCCTGCCCCTAACTTGTTGACTGACCCATCAAATTCAAGGAACCATAGGATCTCTTGTTCTGGGGGAGACTTAATAACTTTTCTGTGATCTAGGATCATAAGTTGAAGTTTTGGTTTTCCACCTGGTTTGTCTTCTAGGACAGTTTGATCACTTTCTTGAATTAGCTTGATTTCTAGAGCAGCAGCTTGTTCATTAATATTCTGGTCTTGCTCAAGTGTTTTGGTTTCAACATCATTATTTGTAAGACCTGTATTGTCATTGAAAAGAATATACGAGTCTATATCAGAATGAACAGCATATATGGGAAAATTTTGAGGTTTTTCTTCACTGTTGACCATGTATTTCATAAGTGTTTCTTTGTATAGTCTTTTTGGTTGCCCAAAGACAGATATGGTTGCATATGACATGTCTAGTTGTAGGGAACCTTGGAGTTTAGCCCCCCCATGATCTTGATAACAACATCCCATATTTAGGTGGGATATCAGCAATCACAACATCCATGAGCATTTTTTTATTTGGGTACTGAACAAGGGACACACATAAGTATTTTATCAAGCCTAGACACTTGACTTGGCTGGAGTCAAATGAGAATAGGTCCTTATATGGTCTTGTAATATCTAGATTCAATCTTTCCATGACTGATTTAGGCATCAAGTTGTGAGAGGCACCTGAATCAAACATTGCACTGTGTAGTATCTTATCATGAACATGTAAACTGACATAAAAAGTTAAGATACCTGCAACGGTTGTTTTTCCATCAACTTCTGGACCGAAAAGCAATTCTGGGGTGTCATCTAACACATTTACATTATCTTTATTACGAGTTAGCTGAAGGGACTTTTTGATTTGTTGTCTATAAATGTCATGCTTGGCTAGTTCTGAAAGAGGGACAGCTACCTTCAATTTGCCAATTTCAGCTTCTAAGTCAAAGGGTCTTTCAGATTGGATCTTGGTGTTGTGGGTGGTAGCCTTTTCCTTGTTCACTAGGTTTTCTTCTTGTTTCTTATCTTGATCTTGAAGCTTTTCCTTGTTACTGACCTCTTGAGGAATGTTAGTTGGGTTGGGCTGCAAGGGTGATGACTCTACTGGTTACTGTTTTAAGGGAGAAGTTACAGCTATTTCCTCAACTGTTACCTCATCTGTAATTGGACCAGTTTTGTCACTTGGTTCTGTGATAATAGCTTTCTTAGGTTGTGTTGTGTCCTTTGTCTTGTCGGGCTGTGTCACATTTATAGTTTTGCTTCTTAGCTTATATTGTTTATGAACTTCATAAAAAGCTGTGTCATATCCTTGTTTAAAGTCAAATGACTCACCTGACCTTGTTTGGAATTGCTGAATGTCATCATCTTTATGATCCTCTTGACTTAGAAAAACTTGCTGCTCATAATTTAGGCCCATCGGGTTAATGTGGGTGTCATCTGTTTGTTCATCCGAAGTGGATGTCTCAGTATAGTTTTCCTGGAAAGGAGGTCTTATGTCTGGGTCAGAACCGGTCTTGCCAACGTTTGGGTTTTGATTTCTCATAAAGTTTGGATTCCTGTTAGGGTTATTTTGTGGTGCATCCCATGATGACTTTCTCTCAACTGATTCTACCCTGTCCCCCAATCTCTTCATGCCAGTGAGTATTGCATCCAGTTTTTGATCAAAGGCTGAGGGTTCTTCTTTGAAGGTGGTTCTCTTTTCTAATCTTGCCCTGTTTCTTTTAGCAATCAGGTTAGCCTCTACTGTGACAGCAACCTTTTGGGCTTCTTCAAGGGTTTCAGGTGCCCTTTCTTTTAATTGATATGCCATATCAGGGTCAAAACCATCAGGAAATTTGTACAAGGCCAGATCAGGGGGAGGTCTTAAATTCTGTGGTATTGCATTATATACATTATTAAATCTTGCACAATACTCCAACACGGTCTCTTGAGGACCTCGTCTGATTGTGTCATATTCACCAAGTATGTGCAGGGGATCTTTCTTCTTCTCCCATATATTAGTAAAAGCTTGATAAAGGTCATCAGGGGTTGTGATGGTATTTGCATCTAGTGATCTAAACCAAGTTCTTACATCCCCTGTGAGGCTCTGAAAAAAGACTCTCATTCTCACACTGTCATCATCAATTTCATAGTTCTCAAAGTGATCTTGCATCCTTCTGGCATGCTGAATTGCTGTGAAAGGGCCAGTGGAGTCAAAATATGAGATCTTGGATTGATAGTCCTGAGGTAGAGCTGGAGCATTGGCAGGTAACTGCAGGGGTGCATATCTATTAGCCATATTTGCAGGATTTAGAGGGTTAACAGGGATAGCATGAATGACTGGTATAACAGGGGTAGTGGGAAAGGTGGAAACTAGAGTGTTGGTCAAGGGAATATGTGCAGTGGATGGAGGTGTGAAAGGAGGGCTTTGAGATGTGGATGGTGAACTGGGGGAACCAAGGGTAGACTGAAATAGAACCTTGATTGGAGTTGGCACCGGGTTTGGATGAGCTGTCTCAGGACTTGAGTCAGCAAGGGTCTCCTGTTCCCGCTGCTTCCTAATGATCTTGGGGATGGTATTAGGATTTTCAAAAATAGCTGGTGGTTTGGGGTCAGGGTTTGACCTAGTATGTCTAGTTTCCCTTTTAGGAGCCAGCTTCTGAACTTGTTTTTTGATATTTTAGGATATTTTTAGAACTATTTCAAGGGACTGCTCAAATTTTTAGAACCACTGTCTATAGACAGACAATAGTTGAAAATAAGTTGTCCCCAGCGGAGTCGCCAATTATGTTAGCACCCAGGTTGTTCCCTTTGACTCCCAAGGGAATACGGCCGGGGTAACCACTAACCAATCTTTGGATTGCAGCTTCTAGCCAGGCTGTAATCAGAGAGGGCTCTCTCTTTATGATTTGTCTATGTTCTGATAGTATTTTAGGCTAGTTATGATTTTCAAGTTTTTTTTTTTGTATTTGGTTGGAGAATGTTTCAGTCAAGATATATATGTGCTCACACTAGAATGTTATAGGTCATTGGGCATGGAGTCAGTGGTCCTTTAGATGTTTGGTGTGCTATGTTGATACGATAGTGATGCTGCAGAGCTGGATAACTTATCTGGGAAACAACGCTTTGGAATTGTGATTAAGTGTGATGTATTCAGTTTATGAAAGGCAGTTAAGAATCTTTCAATAAAAGGATATGTGAAGAAGTGAGAATATTATTTAGAAGCAACTAAGAATTTCTAGATAAACATTCACATTTATTGAATTAACGCAAACATGAGCACTCAAAATTTCATGTCCATGGTTAATTCAGAAGAAAACATTTACAGCAATAAAAGATTGAGCACAGAGTGTTATGAATCATGTCCTGTACTATTCCTTTTCTCTATTGCTAGATTTGAGGAAAACATGAGTATGCAATAACATAAGAAGACAAACATAGATTAAGAAGACTTATTATTCCACCAGACAACACAAGAATTCTGCAACAGCACGCAGGTCATCAGCAAGACATCAAAACTTCAGGAAATCACTGAGCTAGTCCAGCCCTTTGTATTAGATAATTCTGAAAGTGTACAATATATTTTCCTCAGAGTAAAAATTACCAACCCCTTATGCGTTACTAAGGGGGGTATATATACAAAATTTACATGAAAAATATCAAGGAAATGAGTTAATGGCTCATTGATGTTATGCCAACTCTTGGAGCGTTGTAGCTGAGAAGGTTAATGCTGTAATAACTCTTCAGCGCTTTAGCTGTCAAAATGGTCAGAGACTTTTGACTTGGTGGCCGCTGGAGTCGGATGAGGATACGCTGTCAAAGATATGCATTTTTTCTTATCCTTTGGGCTAGCTGTCGTTGTACATGTGCTGAGTCATTTTTCAGCTGCTTTAAATGCTAACCTTTTTCTGCTGTTTGTCTTCTAGTGAGCTGGAGATGGCAGTGACCGAGCAACTGAGGCTAACGTGGCAAAATTTGAAGCATTGCCTGCCACCAATCCTCCTTAGGCATTTTATGTCTTCGAATCTTAATCAAATTTTCATCGGCCTCTGTATACCTATAAAAATTAGGAGGAATTTCAAAAAGGTGCTTCACCTCACTCTCAATAAAAAACAGGCCTTCAAGTTTATTATATAAGCTCTGTCCTGTTGGAGGCCCTGTTTCCTGAGAGGTACTGGCAGATGCAGTGATTTGGTTTTCAATATAAGCTGCCATCCTGTTAGCAAATTGATCTCTGGAGATCAACTTTCCTGCACCACTTACTAGGCTGGGCAGTCCTTTTGCTTGCAGTACTGCCATCTTATGCTGGTACTCATGTACTTCAACTTGTATCTCAAAGCACTTTCTCTCCATTGTCTGTACATAATTTCTAAGAGTGAGTACTTTCTTGGCTGTAAGGACGGCCTCTGTTCTATTGACTATGCCCATGGCTGCCAGTTCCTCCTTTTCTTGCCTATTCAAAAAATCTATCATTCTGTTGGCCTGTTCTGGCTTGTCTCCCAGTGCTGTCTTGGCTAGGGAGGACATTCTCTCAAAATCCAACTGAGTGTTGGTATTTTTGAGTGACTCTTTTAGTTCATGGGCCATGGTTGCCTTCTCCACCAAGGTTGCATAGACCATTTCTCCAGTCTGTTTGTGGAGTTCAATCTGGTCCATTGGATGGATGTCTTTGGCTGAGACCTCCACCCTTGTCTTCACATAATCTGCTGCGGATTTCGGATGGGGCACTGTAGGCTTGAAATGGCTGAGGATCATTTTCTCCTCCTGGATGTCATACACAGACATTAGCCTTTCCTTTTGGGCTGGTGTGGCATTGAGAAATTGCTTATAAACCTCCACCCTCAGCAGGTCATTCTGTGCCTTTATTTGTTTGAAGAAGTCCTTAGTGCCTTTGGGCTTCTTGCTCTGCTGTGAGGAGGATGACACCTCCAAACCCAGTTGTAATCCTTGCTCCTGCTGAAAGGAGCTTGTCCCTGTGTGCTGGCTGCCCTCCCTGTTTTTCCTTGAACTGTCAAGGAATTCTTCAGTGATGTCTTCTACCTCCAGGGAATCAGCTCTTGGCCTCTTGGTCTGGGGTTGCTGGGAGGATCCACTAGCAGGAGTGGACTCTTCTCTGGCTCTCTTCATACCCCTGTCCTCTTGTGCTGGGGTCTGCAAAATTGGGGCTGTGGGTGCCTCAGTTTGTGGAGGGGGAGTCTTCTCTTGCTGCTGCTCCGGCTACTGCCCTTGTTGCTGTTCTTGTTGCTGCCCTTGTTGCTGTTCTTGTTGCTGTTCACTTGAAGGGGCAGACTTTTATTTCATGGTTTCTTCCTCAACACCCATTATGCCTTTCCCTTTATCTATAGCTAGTGCTACTGTGGAAGGTGCCTGTGTGACTGGTGCAGTCCTTGAGGCCGAGGTCCTTTCTCCTGCTGAATAAGGCCGTTTGAAAGGTACCTGCTGCACAGAGTCTAGGTCAATAGTTTTTTCAAGTTCCTTTACATTCTTTAGCATTGTCTCTTCTTCAGTTAGTTTTTCAACTAGAGTACCCTGCTTCCATTCTTGCTGGTTGGCATATCTTTCAATGTGTGGGTATTGACAATGCCTATAACCTAGAAGCCTGTACTTGGTTCTTCTAGCAGTAATGAAGCCTTCAGGGTCATAAGGGACCCACCGAAAACTATATGACAGCTTGTATTTATCTTTGAGGATTAGGTCGGCCTCTTCCCATCCTTCTTTCTTATTCATGATGAAGGGGCCCAACTGGTGTTTGAACTTGATGTGGGCCTCCTTTTTGGAGCTGTGGAAGTGAGTGAGGTCGGACTGAATCAACTGCCTGTAATACTCCAAGGCAAATAACCTCATAGGCACATATTTTGGGAGCCTGTATGGACAGAGCTCACAGCCATAGACTCTGATGACTGTATGATTCTCATATAGGTACCAATCACCTATTTTGTATTTTTTGGAAAGCTGCAGAGCTTTCTGTATCTCAGTTGATATTCTGGGAGGAGGGGACCTCATCAATAGGCAAGAGACTGGGTATACAAATTGGTCAACAAATTCACAATAGGAATAGGGTGAATTTGAGACTTTGTGATAGACAGAGGTCCATAAGATAACAGATCTTCTTTCCCCTCTATAATCCAGCTTTTTGATGTAGCATGGAAAAGCCTCAGACTGATAGTACATGAAAAGGTGATAGATATAGGCTGATTACTTGAAGACACCCTGTCTATCCACTTTTCCCAACTGATCATGGATCTTGTTAGCTATGAACTTGGCAAAGTTATATTTGCGGGTAGGGGGTTGGCCTGGGCTGTAAGCAGCTAGCAATACCAGCATTGTTTCATCCACATGCTCGCTGGTTCTGTATCCCAGCACATAAGCAATCATGTCCAGTAATAGTCTGCCTACTTCAATAAAATAGACATCCAGATAAGGAGGTGGCCCTGTAGGCTGGCACTCAGGTCTCATGAATGTCCTGGTGACCTTTTGAATCTCCTCATTGGTCATCTTGGCACCAGTGTCCAGCAGATAATTCATGGAAAATGGGAACAACAACTCTGTCTGATCAAAATGGAGCATTTTATTGATGGATTCAGGATTAATGTAAAAGAGGATCCTCCCAGATGGAGAGCTAATAGCTCTGTGCTGCACATCATAGTTTTCTGCACATAGGCGAATGATCTCAGGAAAGACATTGACAGAGGGGAGACAATAGTATGGCAGGTTTGACTCCCATATCCCATATGTATCATGACCATTAAGGTAGTCCTCTCTCAATTGCCTGAAGGTCTGCAGAAAGTCCCTGTTACCCACAAAGTCTTCAATGAGGTAGTCCTTGTCAGCAAAGGGCAAGGTCTCCAGGTCTTTATTTGGTGGATTTAATGGAGCTACACTGAGGGCTGAGGGTGCAGGGGCAGCCATTGTATAATCTGATTTTGAACAAGGTGAGTGCAATGGATTGCAAGGTTCCTCGGAGCTTAAGTGATAGACTCACTGTAGGCAATGTTTGAAATGTTTTTCACAGTGGAAAAGGCAGGCTTGTTTCTGCAGTTTTTGGTAAATTCACAGGGATTGTGAATTGCTAGGGGTAAATTGCAGAGGGTATGTGAGATTTACTTTGTTAAGAAGCTGCAGCTGGTCTACACCCGGCAAAAGGGAACAATGTCAGGCACCTCGAGGACAAATTCATAGTTTTGGTCCGCGGATCAACTGTTTCAATGTCGAATTATAGTGCTAGGGCAATGCAATTTACTTTAGCTCTCATTTAAGTAGCAGACAATGCTTAATTGTGGAACTTGACAGGTGTTATAATGGTGAATTTGCAGAGAAATGGTATGTATGGGCAAAATGGGAGAATTATGGTGAATACCTGGATAAAATCGCTTAGGAAGCCTGCTGGCCGAACTGTGAAGGCTGAATGTTAGCTGAGTTGATGAGTTAGCATGGTCGCAAATTTGAATTTAGAGCTCCGGAGGTGATTTGGCAGTGAACCAGCAGCAATGGCTATGTCTTCTTCGCTCGAAAATGACATAAAACGGCCCAAACCGTGACTTTTAACGACGAATTCGGAAAAAAACGAGTAATTGGCGCTTTTTCACCGATGATGTCAGCATGACGTCATGGCGGGCCCGGTACGGAGGGTGACGTGGCTGCTGAGGTGTAGGCCAGCGTGGCCGGACACGGTGGCGGGCGGATGATGTGGCAGGGCTACGTGGAGGGCCACGTGGCGTGGAGGCTGGAAATGGTGCTACGTCATGATGACGTATGGATGACATAAGGGGGGGTGTAACGGGGAAGGTGGTAAGCGGTTTCCCCGCACCGCCTTTGGGCAAAGGTGGTATCGGGGAGGGGGGCTCCGAACAACCCCGCCGCCTGCCACGCGTCCCATGTACGGGGTGGAAAACCACCGTTCCCCGGACGCTAAAGGTCGGCAGATCCTGATCTGGAAATACCCGCCCACCGTTGGATCGGGGGTGGCATACGATGGACGGCTGGCGGGCCTCCTGATGGATCGTGCATGTTGGGGGGGTCCCGCCGGCATTTTAAAATATTCAAATTAATATTTTGGGCGGAGAACTTTAGGTTTAAGGGTTTTTTGTGGGTTTTTTGGGGCAAGGGTTAATCTGAGGGGGGAATAAGGGTTAAAAAGTGGGTTTTAAGCAGAGGGAAGAGGTTTTTGTGGAATTCTTGAGCAGAGGTGAGGTGAGGGCTTAGGGGGAGGTTATCACTCCAACCAAAGGTTAGAGCAATCCCATGACAGGGTTGACCATAGTCCCTGGTGGACTAATGTCTCCCTTTAGACAAACTTATTTAGCTATAGTGTTAAAAAGGGAGGATATTTATACAAAGCTAGGGATTTATACACCATGGTGTTATAATAGTAGGGAAAAGGTAACATAGGGGATTTAGATAATAGAAGTAAGGGGTTAATATGGATGGAAAAGGTGAATGAGGAGTGAAATCACTAAGTTTATGTGCAGATAACTTAGCTTAGGGAGTAGATCAAAATAAAAAGATTTTTAGACAAGAAATGTGGCTTTTAAAGGAATAAGAACCACCATAAAACCTCAAGTTCTTCCCTGAATCTCAACTGATGAAGGGATGTTAGTAATGAATGTGAAAGGGGAAAATGTGAAGTTAGACATGCTCCTTTGCTTTGCTGCAACATGATGGAGAAGAAGACCTTCTCAATCCATTGATTTTCCTTTGTGAATAGGTTAGCACACATTCAATTGTAAGGAATGACATTTCTGCAACCCCATCTGCCTACCCATCTATTTGCCTAGCATTTTTTGTTTCTTCTTGGAGGGTGCACTTAGACTTGCAGACCCTTATTTGCCTTTTCTTTTCTCTTGGCTTTTTCTTTTGATTTTCTATCTAGAATTACCCTTATTGCTTCCAAGGTCCCAGATTAAGCAGTTGGGAACCTTAATTCTCTACCTAAGCTACTGGTCTGCCAAGATTAAACAGTTTGGACAGACTTCTTTCTCTATTCTACAACAGAAAATTGAAACATGGCATGATCCAGATTAGGCTTTTGGACCATCCATCAAAACTTAGTCACCATAAAGCTATATACACACCTTGTCTCTTTTTTGGAAATATGGGATCTTTGTGTCACCAAAGCAAAGCATATTTGGAACTTTCTTTGCCAATCATGAAATATGAAACCTATTGATATAGGTAACTAACACCTCCCATTCCTTGGATAGTTTGTCCTACTGGCCTCCCCAGCGAGCCATATGCCCATCGCATATCGTAGATGTTTGATACCATCTCTTCAAATATTCTACTCTATGTCCACAGAGTCCCTATATTTGACTTCATGGGTGAGGATGATTCTAGACCTCCTCGAGTAGTTCATTCTTATTTTCAGCTTCACTTAATTCTTCACCAGGAACCATTGTTCCAAGAAGAAATTAGGCCATCTTTAGACAAGTAAGGCCACTTGCCTGAAATTTGTAGATCCTAATTCCGATGGTAGGTTTGTCTGCTACGATCTCCATAAGATTTAGGGCCTTCTCCCCCTCTCAAATTGGAGGGAAAACGTCCTTTCATAGCAAAATCCACAATTTTTCTGTCACCCATTGTGACCAGACCGTAGCTCAGTTTGAAAAACCATTAGCACCATTGGAAAACTCTCACCGATTTCTTTAATGGGTCTTCTTCAGTTTTTGATGATTTGACACTTCACCAGGAAGCCTTTTTTCCAAGAAAGGTCACTTCATCGTCTCTCAATATCGAATTTCGTCATAAAGCGACACTTGTACTTTGAGGTCCACCTCCTCTTAATACTTTTCATACCATGTGTCGATTTTCGTCATGAGTAAGCATCATTTATTCATGTTTCAATGGTCCCCACCGGGCCTAGTCTGTGTGGAAGCGTCACCGAGTCACCCTTGTTCAGAGCATACAGGATGAGTCACCCTTGCATTCATGGAGTCTGTTTCATGTCCCATTCTATCATGTCACATAATTCAATCCATATTTGCATACCGTTCATCCTGTGTTGCCCATTTTGGCCTCCAGTCATATTATCCCCATCCCCTCCGGAGTTGAGTCAGTTGCTGCCAGGTCAACCATGCACTTTATGCTATGACAAGGGTAGTCATCTATTTTTCCCTCAGTCCCACTTTTTCCCCATTATCCTTGGTGTCAATCCATTAGTCACATTACTATTGGCCCTCATGCTTTAGTTGAGGATCCTCATTGCCTCATCTATCGCGGGCCCTATTCTGTTGACATCAGCTCATTTATTCCAAAAGAACAACCTAGAGGGTGGTGTATCTTGGTTCCAACTTCCATTCTTGTTCAATGCCTTAGATTGAGCAGAGGATCTCATTATTTCCCTTTGACTTGGTTGTTTCATGTTCGTGATCCATACACTTGATGGTCCAGTGATGCAACAGATTGTACCAGTGATTCCCAGGTGTGTGTGAGATGTTTCAGACCTCATGAGGGGGTGGCCCTTTAGGTATCCCCCCACACACACAGATTCATACTTACTATGCTATAACCTTAGACGCAATTCCATAGAGTTGATGGGTTCGGTTCCTACCGATCACAATGTTCATAGCATGCACGTCTCCTCCAGATGATCCATTCAGTTTTGCAAAGCCTGTCCTTGTTCAACAAGGCTTCTCCGGTTGTTCTACCCTCCCTCCTACCCATTTTTTTTAGGGAAGGGAATTTGTATCTCATGTACTCAGATATTATTGTATTCGGTCATGGCTCATGTTTTTCCAGGTGCATTATGTATATGGGACACATTGTATTATTTTTGGCTCTGTTATGCCGGCATGTCATGTACCATTCAGGATGTACTTCATTGCTTAGTTTTATATTTCTGGGAAAACGATTATTTTTGTAATAAGTTATCTTGGTGGGTATAGGTATGCCTCCCTCGCATCATTGAGGTCCGGTAACACAACATAAAAGGAGACTTGCATTAGTCTCACCCCCTGTCCCTATCCTCTTTGAAATTCAACTTCATTGGTCTCTCTTTCTCTCTCTTGACTCCCTTGTGTTGTCTAGTGATTGTGTCTTTACAACGTACTTCGGTCATACGTTTTGCTCCTAACACTCATATATTGGGGGGCAATTTGATATCACCAAAAAATTGATCATCTAGCCTAATTTACTAGATGGATCAAAGTACACCATGTAAAGCCAATTTTACCATAGTAAAATTGCTTTCGCTGTGAGAAATTACTTAATAAACCACCTTTGTTAAGTAATTTATAGTTAAACCCATGAAGAATAATTAAATAAATCACTATTTATTTGATTTTCTTCTAGGAATAATTAATTAAACCATTTTTCAATTATTATTCCTTCTCATTTTTGACCCAATCATGAAAAATAAACAAATAAATCATTAATTATCTTATTTTTCTATGAGAGTAATTAATTAATCACTAACTAATTATTATTATTTTTCAAATTTGACTAAATCCCTTAGGAATAAATAAATAAATCCTTATTTGTTTGTTATTCCTTAACTACTTCCTTGAGATGATAAATAAATCATTTACTTATTTATTATTTCTAAATAAAAGTTGAAGTACTTTTTCCCTCCTAACCAAATATAAGAAAATATTCCAAGTGGTTATTCCAAGAATGGGATCAATAATATTTTATTATTGCTCATTATTCGAGGATAACTCAATATTTTGTTATAAATAGAAGGGTTTTCCATTCATTATTCACTTTCGATTATTTTCATTGTTGCACTCATTGTTGTAACTCTGATTATTTTCATTGTCGTGCACCATATTTTTGCTGGGTTTACACATTATAGAGGAGGGAGACTCTACACAAGCTGAAGACGTTTGAGGATAGACAATAACCAATCCCATAAAGGGGGACTAATAACATCTATTTGTTCCCTTCACAGGTGTTATAATAAAATTATTCTTTACATATCTGGTTTCCATTGGATGATTGGAGTTATTACTCTTTCTTTTTGCTGTTTAACTATGATTGTAGCATAGATCCGAACTTTGGAAGGTTTTGTTTCTATTAGTTGCTGCGGATCTACAATGTTTAGTAGCCATTTATATTGTTGAGATTGTTTGTCATCCACAATCTTAAGTGGGTTCTTTTCGTACATCCTTGAGAAGAAAACACTACAACACCTTTTTAGATTTTGAATATTAAAACAAAATTAATGATCCACCAAATTATTTTTAAAAATTTAACATCATCCAAGTTTACTAATCGCATAAGACAAAATAAAAAATTCTTTACTCAATCTTGCACCCTCTTGAATCACAACATTTTAAGTACATTTGTTGTCAAGTAACTCGCACTTCTTCTGCATTAATTTATATTCAATCCTTTATAACCATAATAAACTCAACCATCATATGAAAACAATATACCCAACAAGACAAAATACATTTGCCAACACATACTCATCAACATATACTCAACAACATAGGAACATTGACAACAATACAAACATAGCATCATTCAGCTGTGGGGAAGCTTCAACATGCATACCTTCAACACCCATTTCCATCAATGCCAAATTCACCAACATAACTCTGGCAATGCATTTGTTTACTAACACCTGTGGTTTAAGTGTAATGAAAATCGTTATCCCAACACTTTTTAAGCGTTATACATACGTACATACGTATAAAGTACTTTAAATTCAAAAAGTTATTATCTTTGAGATGTGTAAGTGGACATGTTGATAACATGAAAATATCCAATCTCATCCTTAAATACAATAATTCAATGTTCACCTTAAGTAAAATACTTCAATAACATACATACATACATACATACATATATGTGTGTGTGTGTGTGCGTGCGTATATATATATATATATATATATATATATATATATATATATATATATATATATATATATATATATAAAGAACTAGCATAGATGCATCTTGACCATAGATATATCATTTGCTAAGAGAAATCAAATCCCTCAAGGTGCAAAACTCTTTCTAGAAACTTGAGGAAATGTTTGCAGCTCGAGGGATATGATCCATCTCTCTACATGATCATTCATAGTTAAGATGGATATCTTGATTATTTTTAAAAGACACACAATAGAATGTTATTTTATGCCAGATAATTATTACATAATGATGTTCAATCAAATTATGTCATGCCACTAATATCACTGAGCAATTATACCCTTAAAATATCAATAGTAAATGCAACGAAAATAGTACATATCATAGAAAGATAAACATTCAAAATGAAGAAAATAATTCTACCCTAGGAAACCCAACCTTGGGAGAAAACCAAACAACTTTTCTTTAGTACAAATTATTCTTTAGTGAGGTTTACAAACCAAAACTTTTGTCTAGAAAAATGTGCCAATATCCAAGTCAAAATACCAAAAATCTGGTTAAACTTTATCTAGTCAATGCTAGTCAAACTTGTCGAATAGATTAGAAATCAATGCTAGTTAATTTTCTGGTCGAACAGGCCTACGGTCCATGCAGCCCACAACTCCCTACTGCCCTCTCTCTTACTTCCCTCTAACTCGACATCCTTCATGTTTGGCTGCGACTCCTTACTACCCTCTTCCACATGAAAATAATCCTTCTTTTCTCCATACATATGACTGTCAAAGAGACCTTAGAAATATGAAGAAGAAACTCACTTTCTTGGTGATCAAAATGATATGTCACATCGTGTATATATACTTTTCGAATGGGCTAAAATAAGCCAAGGGACACATCCCTTAACTTGGTTGGGCAACTTGATTTCCTTGGATAACTTGCACTCCAAAATAATAATATTATTACATTTTTTTAGGCCAACTTGGAGACCTTTTTGGCATGTGGGAATACCTCCCAATGCTACAAAAAACCAACACTCCCTCTTAGTGTGGGAGGTATTCTCCTTAGCTGCAAACATATTTCTCCTTAGCTGAAATTTCTTCTTCCTTAAGAAAAGTTCATGAGCTTACTATGTTGATGTATGCATGTCTATAGATCACTCCATCTTGGAGTAGGCATTGATGTGACTCCTCACATGCATGTCCATAGATCACTCTCTCCTGGAGTAGGAAATGTGAGTATCTTCACATGCACGTCAATATATGATTCCATTATGGAGTAGGAAATGTGAGTATCCTGGGCCATTTACCCTTGGCCAAATTGGCATGGCCCAACCAAAGTCCTTGATGGCTTCTCAGGTAAATATATCAATCTCCTTTGGTAAAATCACCATGGCCTAGCTAAATCCATATGGCTTCTGAAGGGAGGATCTTCCCTTGGACCATTCATTCCTGGCCAAATCAACGTGGACCAACTAAATTCCTTTATGGCTTCTCAGGTGAATTTCATCTATCTCCTCTAGTCAAATCAACATTACCCAACTAATATCTTCTCACTTCTCAAGAGAATATATGACCAATCCTCGAATTGACCTGGGCCATTCACCCTTGGTCAAATGACCTAGCCATGTCCTTTTGGCTTCTTAGGTGAATGCATCCATCTCCCCTTGTCAAATTAGCATGAACTAACCAAGTCCTTATGACTTCTCAGGATATGGTCTACTTGATCCTGCAAATACATCAACGCATCCTCTTAAAGAGGGAGAAATTTTGAATCACGCCAAGCTTGTCTCTGAAGTATACAAACTTTGCACTAGAAAGAGGCTTGGTGAGAATATCCACAATCTTATTTTATATGGATATGTATTGGAGCTTCACTACTCACATTTACACCATGTCTCAGATGAAGTGACCTGATCAAATATAATCTTCTAAAGCGACACTACTTCACAACTTGTGACACTCGGTTCAATATACTCTGCCTCTACCATACTGAGTGTGACATAAGTCTCTTCCCGCTAAACAAGGAAATCATATTTGATCCAAAGTTGAAGCAACCCCCAAAATGTTTTTTTTTTTTTTTCCATGGAAAATTTTAGGGGCTAATGTTCGCACAGTGGGCTAATTTTCCATGATTTTTCCACAAAAACGATTCACCAATTTCCAATTTTTATAAAAGACGATTCGGCCAAATTTTAGAATATAAAATTATTTTACCTTAAAAATTGCCAACATTATATAGAGACTATATAAAAAATCATTATAAATTTGAATAATTTTACAAATATATCAATAAACATTTTATAGTTTTCATATTAGGGATTAGTGAGATTCGCCAATGTTTTTAAATTTCAAGAAAATTTTCCATCCTTAAAAATTTCCTTGTTTTTTTTCCTCTGCACTCCTGGTCCAGTCCTTGTATCCTCAATTCACTACTCGATACATATCTCAAACCATATCCAAATGTACCATGCATGTAACTCAACAAATGCTTCACTACATGCCTTGGTTCAACCATAAACTGACTAGCTGCCTTCATTGGATCCATCACCACAACTGCTTTCTGGTCACCTTGACCAGGTTCTTCCTCTGACATTGAAGTAGATCCTCCTGTGGGAATCTTGGTTTCCCCTTCTGTCTCTATTTCTCCCTCTATCACTGAAGCATATGCAACTTCTTGGAATGGTCCCCTTATAGAACACATACTGCTCCTAGAGAAATATCGTCTTTGATCATCTGACAAATTCATGACATTTTATTGGAAGGCTACTCCTTCTATTCTACCTGATTGTTTATTCCCTCGTATTTGGAAAATTTTATAGTCATTTGGCATAGTCCCAAATGTCCTAACAATATGTACAATCCTTCACCTTGAACATCAATCACTCTTGCTGAGTCTATCCTTGAGTCTAAGAATCTGACCATTAGGTGATTGGAGAAAACATATCCTTATAGTCCATGCCCT
This sequence comes from Pinus tabuliformis, assembly GCA_031772625.1. Lineage (NCBI taxonomy): Eukaryota > Viridiplantae > Streptophyta > Pinopsida > Pinales > Pinaceae > Pinus > Pinus tabuliformis. The sequence continues at coordinate 306,437,370 of CM062816.1, read as the reverse complement.
CTTACTGGGATAACCCTCTTGCTACAAACTTTGATTTATAGTTCATAATGTTGCCATCTGTTGCATGAATCATTTCCTTGGAAGCCTTCATGTTGCACTTGCAAACCTAATTTAGGAGGCCATGGAATAAAAATCATAACCGAGAAAAAATACAAGAACAAGACGCTGACCATCAAAAACAACAACAACAATAATAATAATAATCAAGGGAGAAAAAAAATATGATATAAAGTACTCATCTCTTAATGAAGGAAGAAATTATTGAGGATTTCAACTTCGTTTATGAAAAACCTATGACTTATGAGGAGGAGGATGCTCATTGTCATCATCATAAACATTGGCTACTAATGCATGTTGCTTTCTCTTCCTTTTCTTCTAAGGAAATTTGGAGGCATAATGTCCAAAATTATGGAAAAATAAAGTATTTGATGTTTGACGTATCCTTCTCCTTTTTGTGTTTGAGCACCAATGCATGGGTTGGTTGTCCTAATAGTATGTTAGTACTCCCTCTTAGTGAGATAGGTGTGAGAATTTTGAAAACTTGTCATGTGTCTAGAAGCACCATTTTCCACCAACCAAATATCAATTTATGCAATGGAATCTGAAAGAGTGGAAACAAGGACTTTCTCTTTGGCATGTGATATTTCCTCCTAATGCTACAAAAAATCAACAAGATATATGCTGATAAATAATTATTTTTCATGATACATAGTTAGAAAGCTTAAAAATATAAATACATATATATTACCTAATTAAAAATAAAAATGTATGTTCAAGTAAAAAGCTAATTAAAAATAACATTGTTTGTTCACGTATATTCAAATCAATGTAACATTATCATAAAAATACAAAATTGCAAGGTAAAATGAATTTCTAACTATAAAATGGATCATTTAAATTATGTATCGAACAACGAAGTATATGAAACCTTTAAACAAGCTTCATCACATCAAATACGATGGACGAATAATTGGCCTTGAAAACTATCTACAGTGAAAATATGTCCCCATTGCTTGAAAACAGATTAATATGCTTCCAAAATTTCTCTTTTTTGCTTGAAAATAGGCAAATATGATTCCTTCAAAGATATATGGTTTGGTTATTTATATTAAAAAATAATAACAATGTTTTGAAATAAAGTGAAATATGATATATTTAAATAACATAAAACATTCACCAATCTTAAAATATTATTTGCTCCTAAAAAATATCTTGGATATGAAATTAATGAAGAAGGTCACATCCATACTTATATTGGGAAGAAAAATACATGTCTTGGTTTGAAATACTCAAAAGCCAAGGAAATAATACAAATAACCTAACTCCATCATTTCAAATAGATTAAGGATGGATTTCACATGGCTTAAATGTTTAGGGTCACTACTAGTGAAGATAAAGTCATCAACCTAAAGACTAAGTATTATGAGACACATTCATACTTTCTTCATATATAAATTAGGGTTAAAATAATATCTATAAATTTTGGTGTCAAGAATAAAGCTATCCATTTTAGCATATCAAGCATGATGAGATTACTTATGACCATAGAGAGATTTCTTAAGTTGACACACAATGTTGGAGTCATTTTGAACATAGTGAGGAGGTTGTTCCATGTAAATTTATTCTTGTCGATCCCCACGCAAGAAGATATATATAACATCCATTTGATGGAACGCCCATTTATATGTGGCAACACGGACTAGAACAAAGTAGGGGGAATTCATTTTGGCTACAATATTAAAGGCTCATTATAGTTAGTGCCTTCAACGTCAGAGAATCCTTTGGAAACTAACTGAGCCTTATGTCTTTCAACACTTCCATGCGATGCATACTTCTATAAATTCATTTGATAGAAATTCATTTGCATTTGAAATGTTTATTCCTTTTGGAAGAGGTATAAGGTCATATGTATCATTTTCCGTTAAGGAACAACAATCTTCATTCATTAGTGTGTCTCAATCTATATGGCTAGAATATTTTGCATTTTTTTTTAATCACGATTCTTTGAAACTTAAGCCAAAAGTGAATAGGCCTTTTGGAACTGTGAATGTGTACATCACTGATATGTAGGATCACATTCAATATCACTAACTACTTATCGTGTTAAACAAATCAATATGGAAAGCTATAACGTTGGTGTCGGTTCATGTTCAATGGACTCAATTGGAGGAACCTGAGTAGGTGAAAGTGTATTTTCATCCTCACTACCGTCATTTGAAGAAAAAATCTCAATAGAATAAGAATATGGCACAGATATTGAAGTTGGATTGTAGGTTGAAGATGGTACGTACATTGAGTTAGGCTTATAAACCAATATACCTTCATCAAAATTAACATTTCATTTAATAATTATTTCATGGGAATGGGGTTAAATAAGTCTATAATATTTTACATCTTTATAATATCCCCAAAAAAAAATGTCTTACTCACCTTTAGGATATAACGACTTTCTTTTTCTCATTAAGAATGCGAGTTCAAGATTCACTACCAAATACACAAAAATGTCTCACATATGGCTTAATTTTTGTCCATGATTATTCTATTGTATTATTTTTTAAAGCCATTGTTAGTGTGTGATTTATTATGTATTTGGTACAATTGATGGCTCTGCCAAAGAATGAAGACTTAATCCTTTATATTATATCACACAATTTCGATTTCTTTTAATGTGTAATTTTTTTTCCCGGAAAGAAAAATCGTAATTTTCATTATCAAGAAAATTACATCTTGTAAATGCCCTTGGCATATGCAGTAAGATGACCATGGTCATTAATAAAAAGTTTGCAGAAACTGTATCAAAATTTACAAAAATCCCCTGCTCGGGTGTGCTGTTAGAAGTTCATTACATAAATATTTACATATCCATAAAGTTGTGCATAAATATTTAACAGAAAATAAGAGTTGTACTAGGGCTTGTCTGCCCTTTGCAATTCTTTTAATGTGCAATTATTTTTTCCAATAACATCATCTTTCTATGATGTATATATAACAATATGTTGCATTTGAATAACCTCTGCAATACAATTAGTTGTGAATTTGTTGTTAATGTATTCACCTCCATTATATGTTCTTAATCTTCATTGTTTTTTTCCTGAGAAAAAAGCATAATTTTATTATCGAATAGATATAAAATTACATATTGATGATACATGACTTACATGTATTCAGGAATATAGTTCCAAAGAGTGGATCTTACCCAGATAAGGTTGAGCCTTTGAAAAAATAAATTTCTTCTTTGTCACGTTCGAATGCATGTAGTATCACTCACTTTCAGAAAAAACTAAAAGCAACATACAAAATAAAATAAAAATCATCTATGTAAATAATAGGTAGGTGAAGTATCTATGGAATGTTTTCCAAAAAGAGTGAGATAAAATAAATTAAAACCCATGTTTGCCAAAAAACTAGCCCATAAAGGGACGATGATAAAAAACATTGAATTTGTCATTTATCTCCACCACAGTATGCCAAGACCTTATTTCTATTTTTATGCCATTTTTAGATGGAGTACTACAACAACATTTAGTTCTTTTTAATTTTGTGGAAAAACCTGTGAGCAGTTTTGAAACCATCGTTTCAGACTAGCTTAGTGAGTCCATCATCAGGGCAATGAGATTTGTATTTGAGAAGAGAGAGCGTGAAATTACGGAGCTTATTAATAATTATTTGATTATTATTTTTGATGTCTTCATTTGTAGTCGGCTTATAAATGATAAATTAATTAAAAATTATTTAATTAATTTATTTAGATAAGTGTTTATTTTATTTATTATTTATTATTATTATTTATTTAGTTTTAATTTTATTATATTATTGTTTATATATATATCATCAAATCTACTTGGCTTGCATCCCAGGGATTTAGGGACTTTGGATCCCTTAGATTATGGACATTTCATGCTCAATGCTGTAAGGCACAAAAATGTCTATAACAGGTACCAACCTGAGGGGGGCACGCCTGTAAGTCCCGTAACTGCGCTCTGAGGGCCCCCAACATAATCTGGTGCTCCTACATGAAATCCTGGAGAGCGTCATTTGTGACATCGCGCACCGTCTCGCCGATGTTATGCAGATCACCCTCGGTTAGGGTGATCGGGTCAATGTGTTATCACCTTAAAATTTTTGTTTCTAAGCTTTGGAAAGTTTGCCTTGTTTCTAGTCATAGTCTTATAGGTTTTGAGTCATCTCATCTCAACAAGTGTCATTCTCTTTTCCAAAAAGTTTCATAGCCTCATTCCATGTCCTAAAAGCCTCACCATGTGTTTTGACATCAGTTTGATTCCAAAGGATTCATGTTAGTCTTGATCTAGTATTTCCATGGTTGTTTTTGTGTCTAAGATCTATAAAAGAGTCTTGTTGGTATGGTCAAATAGGGTCAACACTCCATTCTTGCCCATCACTGGTCCCACATCACCTAAAATTCCATGTGTCAAACTTGTGTCAAGGTTTTCATAGTGAAAAACTCACTCTAGGTGTTTTCGTAGCACAGACAGTGTAAAAAACCAGTTTTGCGCTACGAAATCACTGAACTAGGAGTTTTCATAGCGCGCTACGAAACCCCTGAAGCAGCCTGTTTCAGCAGAAAAACTGTTTTTACTAGTTAACTTCCAGAAGGTTTCCTGAGCAGCTGAGAACTCAATTTTGAAAAATGAAAGAGGATTTTCTTCCTAACATGCTGAAATACAAAAACCTCTTTCAGTTTCTTCAAATTCATTCTGAGGTGGGAGGAATTTATGGTTAAACTTGCGCTACGAAACTACTGAAAGTCAAGCTTGGTCTTTTGGTTTTAGCAGTCTTTTTCAAGATCTGTTTCTGGTCACATGAAAAGGTATTTTAGAATTATGAAGGCGGTTTCTCTTCATCAACTATCCAGCTAAAATAACCTATCTCACTTTCTTCATAAGTGTTTTCATTTGGGAGCTAATAAGCTTTCTTTGAAACCCAAAATTCAGAGAACGAATTTTTCCTGTTTGACACGTGTTTTACAAAGATAGATTCGGGACAGCTGGAGAAGTATTTAAAAAAAAATAAGAAAGGTTTTTGTTCTATACATCATGGAATACAAAAACCTCCTTCAGTTTTGAAAAATGTGTCATGGATGAGGAGATAAAGGCTCTTTCCCACGTGCCATTTTCAGGGATCCTAAACCTAAAAACAGGGAAACATGTTCCCTAATTTCTAGGGTTTGTCTTCAACAGTGAGATGACCACGTGGGAGGCTTCATCAAATTCGACTTCTTGAGGTTTAAATTTGTCAAATAATGCTTTAAATTCTTAGATAAGGTTGTTGTAATCATGATAAGGAGTTACACTCCTAGTTGTATTAGGTCACTAGCACTCCTAGTTAACAGCTAGTTCTAATTAATGGTTTGTTTTATGGTTAGAATAGGTGTCACTGATGGAAAATTCGAATTCTCTTGATGAGGGATGATGGAATCCTAATTTTAAATGCTTTATATAGAGCAAGAGGTCGAATTAGCAAAGGGTTGGAGACTTTTTGGCTCAGCTGCTGCTCTATGTGCAGACTGTGTATATTTTTAACCTAATGCAGATTTCTACTTAGACAACTCAAGATTCATGAAGAGTTCTTGTATGTTCTTGTTATGATGGCATCTTCCAATACTTACATTGCAGTGGTGTTTAGTTATGATACTCAGAACTCATCAATGATGCTCTAACTTCCTTCATAGATAAACTAACTATGTTTCACTGTTTTGTATTTTCATTTCTGCACTTGAACTCTATAATGCCTTGACTTCCATGCTAGGTAGAATGCTTTGGCTTCACTATTCAGGATTCAAAGAGAGTTTTTAATGTCATATTATCTCATGGCTTTCCTCTTTCACTTACTTGCAGTGGTATGAATACATGTTACTTAGAACTCATCAATCATGCTCTAACTTCCTTCATGTATTTATAAACTGTGTTTCCTTGCATTGTATCTTTGTTTTTTTGATGCATAAAAACTCTCTATGCCCTAACTTCATGTTAAGCTGATCTTGATGTGGTACTGAAACATACTTTGACTCCATAGCCCAATGGTAGCCAGCCTTCATCTTTCAACCTATAAACATATACAATTACAAACCATAGAGTTAGCCATCTATTCATATCTTTAATCTAAATCATTAACCCTTTGAGAGAGCCCTCTCAGGCTGAAGAGGCTAAGACTTAGCTAAAATATTGGTTTGAAATAGTTACACTGAGATAGTCTGATCAGCAGCCTATCAGGGTCCTATTTTGGTGATAAAATTTTGGTGCGTCTGCCGGGAGCCTAAAGTCTATTCATTCCCGAAATTAAGAGGCTGAACTTCTGAAGATAGCAGGAGCTCAGACATCTTTTTGAGGCTACAAAACTACCTTGGCGACTCCACACATCGAATAAGAAATTGGAAGGTGACTCCACTACTAGAATATCAGTAGCTTGATGAAGTTTCAAGATGAGTTCCACTGCAAGAATGAATGCCAGGTATGCTCCTATGAATCGGTCTCATATCCCTGGTTTTCCAAATCCTATGACAAAGGTTGATTGGTTAGAGGATCTTCCGATATTCAAAGATGAAAAGAAAGACAATGATGCTCTTCATTTGGTTAGGTTTCATATGCATGTACGCAATCTTAAGGTTCAGTTTCCTGAAGATTGTCTGATGAGGATGTTTATGACCACTTTAGAAGGAAAAGCATGGTCTTGGTATAAAAGTTTGGAAAATGGTTCAATATATTCTCTTGCTAATTTTCATGATGAATTCTATGAGATGTATAAAGAATTTCATCCTTCCTTATTGCTGCTCAAAGATTGCTGTAAACATTCTTTAAGTCTTATTCAGTATTTGGAGGATTGCTATGATGATGATGAATTTATGGATGAAGAAATTTTAGAGGCTCTTCATAACAATACATTTCAACACCAAGAAGAAAGTATAACATCCCATGAAATTCAGCATGAAGATCAGCAGGGGTTTACTTATGAAAATCATATTACATCCTCTGAGATTGATGTAGAGATGCAGCAGACTTGTCTGTCTTCGGATCATTATCAAGATGAGCTTGATTACAAACACCAAGAAGAAATGCTGGAAGAAACTTTTTATGACCCTCAGGCAGAGGAAAAGGTTGTTCATTTTTGTAATTCCTTGCAGCATCTTACACCAAAGAATGATGATAATAATGAGGAAAATTACATTGTTTGTTGGAATCATTCAGAAAAGCAGTTGGATAGCTTGTCAAATAAATGTTGTGTAGTTGAGGATCAGTTGTTTGAAGATATAAAATGTTATGGGAATCATCAAACTAACCATGTGTTTTTTGACCCTATAGCTGACTACATGGAAAAGATTTACTGTTCAGACTTCCAGTTATATTTTCATCTTGAAGAACAGTTACACCTCATGATGCATGGTTATTTCAGTATCTTGCTTATTTTTGCTTCAAGCACAATCAAGAGATTCAAGTGTCAGATCAGATCGACGACGGGCTTCATTGTAAGTTTCATGTTCCTTGATCTACAAGTGGAGATTGCAACTGATAGGGTAGGTAGGAATGTGCAAATAATCTCAAGGTAGGTTGATTGAGCATCTGTTTCAGCAGGTGCAGTTTGAATTCTTCTTTCAGAAATCATTATAGGCTTGAGGAGCAGATTGGGCAGAAGTTCAGAGTTTTATTCTAGAGGATGGATAGCGGCACTGGAGCTATAGGTTATTAGTAAACCACAAGGGCACACTATCCCTAGTGGAGCCACTGTTATCACCCTAAAATTTTTGTTTCTAAGCTTTGGAAAGTTTGTCTTGTTTCTAGTCATAGTCTTATAGGTTTTGAGTCATCTCATCTCAACAAGTGTCATTCTCTTTTCCAAAAGGTTTCATAGCCTCATTCCATGTCATAAAAGCCTCACCATGTGTTTTGACATTAGTTTGATTCCAAAGGATTCATGTTAGTCTTGATCTAGACTTTCCATGGTTGTTTTCGTGTCTAAGATCTATAAAAGAGTCTTGTTGGTATGGTCAAATAGGGTCAACACTCCGTTCTTGCCCATCACTAGTCCCAAATCACCTAAAATTCCATGTTTCAAACTTGTGTGTCAAGGTTTTCATAGTGAAAAACTCACTCTAGGTATTTTCGTAGCACACACAGTGTAAAAATCCAGTTTTGCGCTACGAAATCACTAAACTAGGAGTTTTCGTAGCGCGCTACGAAACCCCAGAAGCAGCCTGTTTCAGCAGAAAAACTATTTTTACTAGTTAACTTCCAGAAGGTTTCCTGAGTACCTGAAAACTCAATTTTGAAAAATGAAAGAGGCCTTTCTTCCTAACATGTTGAAATAAAAAAACCTCTTTCTGTTTCTTCAAATTCATTCTGAGGTGGGAGGAATTTATGGTTAAACTTGTGCTACGAAACTGCTGAAAGTAAAACTTGGTTTTTTGGTTTTAGCAGTCTTTTTCAAGATCGGTTTCTAGTCACATGAAAAGGTATTTTGGAATTATGAAGGCGATTTCTCTTCATCAACTATCCAGCTAAAATAACCTATCTCACTTTCTTCATCGGTGTTTTCAGTTGGGAGATAATAAGCTTTCTTTGAAACCCAAAATTCAGAGAACGGATTTTTCCTGTTTGACACGTGTTTTTCAAAGATAGATTCGGGACAGCTGGAGAAGTATTAAAAAAAAAAAAAAAGGTTTTTGTTATAGACATCATGGACTACAAAAACCTCCTTCAGTTGTGAAAAATGTGTCATGGATGAGGAGATAAAGGCTCTGTCCCACGTGCCATTTTCAAGGATCCTAAATCTAAAAACAGGGAAACATGTTCCCTAATTTATAGGGTTTGTCTTCAGTAGTCAGATGACCACGTGGGAGGATTCATCAAATTAGACATATTGAGGTTGAAAGTTGTCAAATAATGCTTTAAATTCTTAGATAAGGTTGTTGTAATCATGATAAGGAGTTACACTCCTAGTTGTATTAGGTCACTAGCACTCCTAGTTAACAGCTAGTTCTAATTAATGGTTTGTTTTATGGTTAGAATAGGTGTCACTGATGGAAAATTCGAATTCTCTTGATGAGGGATGATGGAATCCTAATTTTAAATGCTTTATATAGAGCAAGAGGTCGAATTAGCAAAGGGTTGGAGACTTTTTGGCTCAACTGCTGCTCTATGTGCAGACTGTGTATATTTTTAACCTAATGTAGGTTTCTACTTAGACAACTCAAGATTCATGAAGAGTTCTTGTATGTTCTTGTTATGATGGAATCTTCCAATACTTACATTGTAGTGGTGTTTATTTATGATACTCAGAACTCATCAATGATGCTCTGACTTCCTTCATAGATAAACTAACTATGTTTCACTGTTTTGTATTTTCATTTATGCACTTGAACTCTATAATGCCTTGACTTCCATGCTAGGTAGAATGCTTTGGCTTCACTATTCAGGATTCAAAGAGATTTTTTAATGTCATATTGTCTCATGGCTTTCCTCTTTCACTTACTTGCAATGGTATGAATACATGTTACTTAGAACTCATCAATCATGCTCTAACTTCCTTCATGTATTTATAAACTGTGTTTTCTTGCATTGTATCTTTGTTTTGTTGATGCATAAAAACTCTCTATGCCCTGACTTCATGTTAAGATGATCTTGATGTGGTACTGAAACATACTTTGACTCCATATCCCAATGGTAGCCGGCCTTCATCTTTCAACCTATAAACATATACAATTACAAACCATAGAGTTAGCCATCTATTCATATCTTTAATCTAAATCATTAACCCTTTGAGAGAGCCATCTCCGGCTGAAGAGGCTAAACCTTAGCTAAAAGATTGGTTTGAAATAGTTACACTGAGATGGTCTGATCAGCAGCCTATCAGGGTCCTATTTTGGTGATAACACAATGGGCAATTTTGATGCCTTGACCTTCTTCCTCAATCCTGCTCGCTCTGCCGAGTGTTGGTGCTTCAACTGTGTGGATGCAGTTTGTGGGTATGTGCCTCCTTATTCTTTTTCTTCTTCCTTTGTTTCCCGCCCCTACGAAGGCGTTGTTTGGCCTTCACATGCCTTCGTGGCTCCTGCCTATGTTGCTGCTGCTGTTGCAGCCTATTCCTACTCGGCTGCTTTCTGCGCCACGTCACACACTACTGCTGTTGTTGTTTCCTTCCGTCATTTTTCGGCCAACTATGCGATGTGTAGCTTGGCATCGTCTTTCTTCGTCTGTGCTGCCGACCTATTGAGTTCTGCATTTGTCTGGGGCACACCATTCCGGAGGCCATGCCTCCAAGACATTGAAAATGGCATCATTGGTGGGTACAAAGGGTAGCTTTGTCCACTGCTTCGTCGGGTCCTCGCGTGCCCTAATATAGATGTTGTGCATGTCTGCCTTGAATTTTGCAAAACTATGTAGACTGTTGTAAACCATGGGCGACAACCGCGGCTTACGATTGATCCACATTCAGATGTTCATCTCCATGAGCACCCAGAAGATCTTGTTTTCACATATCCTTGTAGCATCCTTTGTGGCCCAGAGTGAAGCGTACTTCGCAGCCTCCGGTAAATCTCTATCAATTATGGGGAATTGACTGTCCTCCGGCAATTCCCCAACTACGAGCACTATGGACAGCAATAGCCATGCATAGTGGAAGGTTTTACCCTACTCCTGGGCTTCACGACAATTCTCTAAGAATTCCATGCAGAGGAATTTAGACCAATTAAATTGGAACCCCTCCACCTACTTCTCAGCTAGTGCGACCACCAGCGCAGGTACCTCATTTTCACGACATTTGCACATAACTTTTCCTACAAGGATTTGGGTTGCCACACGTACCACTTTTTCCTTGATGCTAGAGATGGTGTAACCCCTCTTCTTCTTTTCCATCTTGTACTTCATCTTCATGGCCTTTGCGAGGGTCAAATCACTACCCTTTCCTTCCGATATGGTAGCGGGGTCCTTTCCTTTATATGGAAGCTAGGAAACGTGATGAATCAGTTCTGTCGTGATGGAGATGGGTTCCTCCAGCCATAAATATCCATCATGCACTAAGCAGAGTAGCTGCTTGATGACGAAAATGGTTATTGGGGCACGGTGGAAATGTAGCATCCAAAGTAGGTTCAACAACCCGGCCTTCTCCACTCCGCGCAACCACTTCCATGGCTCTAATGCTGTCACCACCCCCACGGTGTTCTGCTTCATGAGGTTTCTGGTCTCAAGGTGAGGGAACTTCTCATGGTTAGTGAGGTCCCATTCTTCAAATTTCATAGTCGGTACGCGGCCCAGGTGCGTGCCTTCAAACATAATTCCATCTGGGAGGAGCGGGGTCTAGAGAAAAATCTTGATCTCGTCTAGGCCCTTGGGCACTTTGGCCTTCCCTTTTCATGGGGGGACATAAGTGGGAAGTTTTTTCGTAGAGAGCGTAAGTTGAGTATCCACCTCCATGCCTTCATCTTCTTCCTCTATGATGATAAGGGCCTGTAGATCTTCGTCTTCTTCGTCTGTTTCTATAGTGACAGCTTTCCCTTTCTCCTCCATCGATAGTTTGTTGCGCAGCGGGTTCTGCGAGGACACGCGTATGGGAGCCATTTCTTGTTTATCCTTCTTGGGTCTTGGCGTACGCGGTGATTTCGGGATCTCTGCCACAATCCCGACACCTTCTGGAACATCCTCCACAGTTAGGGCTTGCGCGGCCTCGCCAGTGATCACCTCTTCTATCCCCATACCATCCTTAGTTTTTGTCATTGTAGTTGTGCAACAATCTATCACTTGTGAATTCAGGGGCTTAATCAATGCTTGGCTCACAATACTCAGGGCTCTACTCAATAGCTCAATTTGCAAATGACCAAGTGTTGTTTACTGGGCATCCCTTTGTATTTTATAGCGCTTTTTGAATTTGAATTCGACTATTCCCCCCAATTCCGGTTCATTAATACTTTCTTCGCGACAAATTTTCCCAATTATTTCCCATAAATCGCGTCTTAAATGCCTGCCACCCACTCCATTTGGCCTCAAGTCAAGCATCCCACCATGAATAGTGACTTCAACGGTCACTTTTTGGCCTACCCGTGTGGCAACGCAGCCCCCTGTGCGCGGTCGCGGACCTTGTGACTCTTTGCTTCTATGTGCTTCTCTAATATCGTGCAACCCCCGAGCATAATAGTTTATAGTTCCGCTCTCCCTTCCAACTGCCTGGAGTGCTAAGACTGTCCTTCCCTTAGCTAGTCAAGTGGCCACACTACTCATGTGGAGTTCCATCCTATCCTCCATCATGGTTCCTCGAGAATCACCACCTTTTTTTGTTTTGGTTAGCATTGTGCACTTCACCATTTGCAACGTGCTACCCTGGTCACTATACTTAACAATATTTGGTCCAAGCCAAGGCATCAGACTAATCATTTCACGGCGATAGTTCTCAAACTTGTCAGTATGATCATATGCACCTTGCCTTACCATCCTAGTTTTTTCGATGAGAAACTCTTCCTTTATCTCGTCCTCCAACTTCTTGACTTCCACGTCCACCAGCGCACTTTTATTTCTTAACCGTACCATGTCTTCTTCAAGTTCTTGGAGTCTAAGATTTCCCTGTTGGATTTCTTCCTCAAGTCCCATTTGTTTTGTTTCTTACGACTGTGTGATTGCTTCTTTCCGGGCTTCATGAACCATCGTATCTACGGGTGTTGCTATGTGCGTACTAAGCTTTGCATGCTCCATAAGGATTACGACTTCTACTTCATACTTCAGCTTCTGAAGTCCCCATGCGGTAAGGGTTTTGCACATGGTCTTATAATCCCATAGGACTGCTGGTATGCGCAGGTCCCAGTCAGTTCGCTTCACATGGTGGAGCACGTTCAGTGCCTCACGTACTTTGTCAAAATCTTTTGCGTGAATATGGTTCTGCATGCTTGGTCTGATCTTACTTCCTATTCGTCGTTCACACCCTTGTCTTGCCCACTCCTACCTATTGGTCGTGTTTCCTATCACGAGGATGGTGTACATTCGTGCAGGTTGTGCACCATATGCCTGTACCCATTTGGAGAGGTGGCATGCTGTTTCATCCATCATACCCAGCTTTCATCCACATCTGAGGCTTTCCAAACCGCATGAGCATCATCCCTTTACATTCGTGCTAGTCCTCAAAACTTCTTTGATGTGTACCCCACCATCTTGCGGGCGTAGTACACAGTGCCCATTTCAGAGCATCGAAACATTGTTGTTCCAGTCCTTCTCTTTCAAATTTGTTCAGGAAATCATCCACTTCACTCGACCCATCATACATAGGCATGTCTCTTACCTTTTTTGCCACGCAGCACAGTGACCTTATCATCATGTTGCAGTTGAGTGTGGTTACCTCGTGTAACTAGTTCTACCATCGTTCTATTTCCTCGTCCGAATCTGAGGTGCAGGAGATTTCGCGCTCCCACGAGAGTCTACCATCCACTGTTGGATTCACCCAGTCCTTCTCCCACATAATTATCTTATAAATACAGTCTATATCGTCATCGCTATCGTAGTCGCGCACCGACTCTGTATAACATGATCCTTTTGCAAGGTCTAAAGGTATGACTACGCGCAGTAACTTTTTCTCAAAAATCATCTTACGCTTCTTTATATTTATCACTCCATTCATGTCAGTGGCCCAATATATTCCTAGTAGCACGGGATAGGGATTTTTGTCATCAACAATCTCTATCACTTTGAAATTGTCAAGCGCGCTCACACCTTCGCTATCTACCGTTATTCCCTGCAATCTTCCCATAGGTAGGATCTTTTGTTGGTTCACCATTCGCAATTGAATAGGAGATCATTGCAGTGTAGGCCTACCCATGTGCTCCCATGTTTGCTTTGGCAAGACATTCACGTCCGATCCTAGATCCAAAATCACTTGATCCATTTCATATTCCCCTATCTGCGCAATCAATCTCATCTCTCTTTTTGTTCGTGTTGTGTACCTTCTGAGCTTCTGGACTATGCGTAGTTCTCCTGGTGCTATCCCAGCACATCTAGTGATGAGTTCTTGCAACCCCTTCACAGCCTTGTTGTCACACAGTAGCTTCATGCATGTCTCCAAAAAGGTAGTGAGCATTGAGGGGTCCATTTTTGGTTCCAGTTTGTCTTTACTACCTGAAGTGGAGACCTCCGTGAAGCTCTTCTGAGCTTCCATGAATGTCTCCTTAATGCAATCCAAATGAAATTCCGGTTCCTTTGTTGGAGCCTTGCGAACCTAGGCACTCTCTTTAGGCTTCTTGCCTTTGTCATCTCCTGTCGTGATACCACTTTGGAGCACAATATTTACATTTGGGTCTTCCTCGCACGGCTCAGATCTCATCATTTGCAGGTTTTGAGTCAGGGGAGGTTTGAGTGCTCCTTTGTCGCGCAACCTCGCTATCAACATGGGACAATCCTCTATCTCATGATCAAACTAGGTACAATATAAGCATGATGCCCTTGTCAGATTTGTACAATTGTGGGCATAATTCCCTGGTCCTTCGCAATTGTAACAAATCAGCTAGCCGCAACCTCTTCTTGGTCCCATTCCACCTCAACCTCATCTGTGCCCCTAAAATCCAGTGTGTGCCATCCATACATTTTGATCGAGGGCTCGTGTTTCGGTCTAAACTCTGTAGGTAGGAGTCCAATCCATCATCAGTTCATAACTTCTATAGGTGCGCTCATCGTGGCCTACTGACCTGCAGAAATTACAGAACAACTGCTGGGAAGTCTACGTATACTTCTGTAATAGATGCCAGTTATCTGTAGCATGCTTCCCTCCTATCTGACAAATCGTGCACCATAATGTAGGCACCGTGTCGGTCCTGCCTGTGCCTCCAGTCTCAATGTCATTGGTCCTCCTCCTGATTAGGTAGTTCATGAAAATTGGACAATGGTCCTTGTCATGTCCCTGGCCCTTGCATTTTACGCACCATACCACCTTGCGTGCTTTTGGGTGAGTTGTCCTCTCTTGTTTCAAACTCTACATCTCAAGACACAAATTTTTCAACTACGCATGGATCTATTGAACTCTGAGGTTAGGATCTTGTAACGGGGTCTCGTGCAGTCTCATTGCGATCTCCAAGGCCTCGGCCTGAGTGCATAACTTCTTCTATGACAATGTGTTCCTTAGATGTGGCGTTAGCGATGCTACAAACCATGCGCGGTGTTGCCCATCTGTCAAGGTCATGTTAGCTTCATGAGTCATACCCTTCAGTTTCTGATCCAGCTCCCAGGGGGTCTCGCCTAGAAGCATCATGATTTCCTTAAATCCAATAATCAATTGTGTCTCTGATTTTGGCCTGCTAAATTCCCTATTTAGCACAGCTTGGATATCCGTGATACCTACATTTGGATTGTCATTTGAGTTCTTAATGTACCAAGTTAGTGCACGATCCTAAAAAGCGCTGACCAGCGTTGCTTTGTTTATATTATCATCTGTGACTCCCTGTGCTTCCCATACAGCCCTTACCACGAACCAAAATTGGTACAGATCTTTGTTCCCTACTTCTTTGAACACCTGTAGTTTTATCGCGCTCGCCATACTGAACTGTGGTGGTGGCTGAGGTGGTGTGGATGAAGATGGGGGTGAAGATGGTGAAATTGGCAGTGGTGTAGGTGGAAGTGGTATGTGCAGAATTCGCTGCCTTATCAAACTAATCACACTTCTTGGTGAAACCTTCACGAGCTCTTCCTCACTTTCTCGCAGAGGTGAAATCAAGGGGCTAGTTTCTAGTTCTGCGCTACCTTCATTTCTATAGATCCTCCCACTTCACATAGCCCCAAACATCAATTTATTCGCATAACCCACTTTTCACACAGTAGCATTTTAATCCAAGTGTTCAAATATTTAACGTACTTACCTCGCGGTCCTTTGAGGAAGCATCATTCTACCTCGCTATAGTTGACTAAAGTATCTACCACGAACTTAGTGATAAACCCTCCTATAATTCGATCAAGCCAATGGTCCACAACACGCACGATCTTATCTTTTGATGCTTCCAGTCTGTGCACCAACTCTGGAATCCACACAATAGGTTTATTGAGCCTACACCTTCCCTGACTATCTACTAGCTTTGTGATCCACTCGTACAACTCAGAGGGGAAGGATGCAAAGAAAATTTCATGGATTTCCATATATAAGTAGCAATCTAACCACTTTTCCTTCGATAATCGTGGATTACTGTTTTCTTGCGCCGCGAACTCATGAATCTTCTTGTCCAACCACTCTTCAATTCATTTCTTTGTCAAATTCCAGTGATACGACATCGGACATCTCTTATGCAGATCCCAGTCCCGGTGATCTAAAATCACTCGTGAATGATCTTAGTTAATTAATGAAGGTATTACAGACCCATGTGCTGGGGTGTGCCTATATTTTAAGCAACGGATCAATAAGATTTCGAAATACAAAGGCACTTGGAACAATAAGGGAAACACAGTAAGCAAATACAAAACACAAAAAATTTAATAAGGAGTTCACCCAATCCTCCTGGGCTACGTCTCCGGGTCCAACCTTCAGTGGTGGCCTTTTCTATTGTGTCTTAAAGCAGGGATTTTAGAATAAGGAGCTCAATTTCAGTCTCACTTAACATATAATGATCAGTAGGATTGTACTTGGATCCCCCAAGTCTCTAGAGTACACAGACTCCCATTACTGAATCTCGACCTCGACTGGTCTCAGTGGTATGAGTCCAATTTGGTACTCAATACTTGGCAGGTCTACACAAAGGAGTTGCTTGAACCTCTCAAGCCTTCTCTGGAGTTCACAGACTTTCAGACTCTCTCTGTTCTGTCTACTCGATTCTACCTTTGCTCTGTAGGTTAGCTCGACTTCTTTGTTCTCTGCAATTCACTTCTTTCTCTCTACTTCTGTTCCCCCTGCTCTTTTCCTGTTCGTGGCTTAAAGCCAATCTGCTCCCTAACTATTCGTTTCCACTTCCTGGCTCTCTGGATCACCTGCCTCTGTCCCTTGGAAATCCCCTGCTCTGCATCATCATCACTGTGTAATGCTTCAGAGAGAGGTGGCCACTTGTTTCCTCATGAATTGAGTGTCAGTTCTCTTTGAACGATTGTTATTTCCGTTGCTCCAAGATTGCCCACAAAACTGTTCCTTTTCCAACTCATCGGTCATGTCAGACCTCAAATCTCATGTACATCAGTCTATTTCCCCATCAAATCCGGTCTTCCATTGGGTTGATTCTTCTCCATTGATTTGGAGCCTCTATATCCTACATCTCTGTCTATATCACGTGCGTAAGTTGCTCGATCGTTACTCACGTGATGTAAGTAGTTTTCTCTCACATCCACTGGACGCGTGTCACTCGGTGTGTGGCATTGCGCTGAACTCGGCCAAACCCGCTTACCACTCAAAGTGCACGAGATATCCTGCCAGTTTTGGGCATGGGACCCGCCTTCTGATGGTTATCGTACAGTTTCCTATTTTCCTTGTGATCGAGCACTCGGGGCCTTCCTTCACTGAGAGTTTTGCCCTGCGATATGTGATTTGCACTATTCGCGTATCAAAAACTGCCTCTATTTTTGGATCTGGGCTTGCGATTGCAAATTTGTTTCCATGCACAGTCTCCATGGGCCAACGGTCAGCGTGCTTTGACTGAGGGTCCTCGTTGTTTTGTGCTGGCCACAAATTACCATTGTCCAGAGGTCATCTCTGATATGCTCATCATTCATAAGATTTTGAAGCCTGACATAATTTGAAACAGTCATGGAAATGTTTAAGGATCCAATTCGGATCATGACCTTCCCACTAAAAAAGCTTTTGGACAACCAAAAGCTGGTTTTCAAGCATCGACTAAGTGAGGGTATAGTTGTCTCACTTGTCCAATATCTATCCATTTTTCACTGCCTAACTTTGAACCCTTTAGTCCAATCCTGAGGTACTCAACATCTCCCCTGCACATCGTCCTCACCTTCCTGTCCAGAACTGTGTCTTCCTGCAATTCATTGAGATATTTAGGTAACATATCATCAATAGAAGGAAATTGAATCTACTCTTCAGGATCTTCAATTAATGAAGGTTCAAATAGTCTCAAGTTGTCTGCATTAACGATTGAGTAGATGTGCATGTAAGCTGGTAAATCAAGGCAAAAGCATTCTCACCAATTTTCTCAAGTATCCTGAAAGGTCCATCCCTTATTGGCTTTAGCTTTTTACCTTCACCTTGCATTTTGTCTTTGCTAATATATAGTCAGACTTGATCACCAACTTGGAAACTATGCTCCATCTAATGCTTGTCATGTCTTGCCTTGTATTTGGCTTGGCTCTTTTCCAACTTTTCCTATACTGCCTGGTGAATCTCTTGGATTTGTTCAATGAACTTGGTTACCTTGTCCACATCACTATGTCCATCAACTGTTATGTCTTTACCAAATACAAAATCCAAGGGAGACCTTGGTGTGAAACCAAAACAGGTCTCAAAAGTAGATCTCTGTGTAGAAGAATGTTTTGCTCGGTTGTAAGCATGTTGCACATAACACTAATGTTCATCCCAAAGTTTTGGATGCTTGCTACAATAGCCTCTGAGCAACTAGATCACTGCCCTGTTGACTACTTCTGTTTGTCCATCTGTCTGTGGATGAAAGGCTGTGCTTTTCTTCTCCATCAGTTCCCACAGAATCGACCAAAACTTCCCAACAAATTGGGTGTCTCGATCAGATACAATGGAAGTGGGTAATTCATAATGAACCCATACATGCTGAAAGAACAACTTTGCAGTTTGTTTAGTTGTAATATGTTTATTACAAGGTATCAAAATACACATTTTTCTGAACCTATCCACAACATATAAATAGTCATGACCTTTCCTAGATTTAGGCAGTCCTTCAACAAAGTCCATGGAAATACTTTCCCAAGGATGAGAAGGAACTGGTAGTGGAGTGTACAAGCCTAGTTTTCTATTGTTGGGCTTGCTTTTAGCACACATGGTACACCCTCTTACATATCTAGAAACTGTCTCATTCATTTTTGGCCAATAACAAAATCTTTGCGGCTGTGCAACCATTTTACTTAACCCAAAGTGACCTGATATTAGAGAAGTGTGTGCTTCTCGAATTATCTTTACTCTTTCATTTTGTGGAATGCATAGCTTCCCACAATGATACAAGAGTCAATCCTTAACATGATAATCCAATTCTTCTACTCGTTTGCCTTGACATAAAGTTGCATATACATCTTTAAAATCTATATCTTGAGCATATTGTTCAATGTAGCTCTCATGTAGTACTGAATTATGCTTAGGTATAGTGGATGCATTCATAATTGGTCTGGATAACATATCTGCAACTTTATTGTTTATGCCCTTTGTTATGAAACCAACTCACAAAAATATAGAAAATATAGTTGAACACCTTAGAATTCAGCCTCTTCGAGGGGGCAACCTCCTTTACATTACACAAATGAACAATTCTTGGATGATACAAATGAAAATACCTCCTTTTTATATATAGGAGTCTAAGGAGTTGTAATATAATCAGAGCCGACATAACAATAATAATGTAAGGGCACAATAATAACAATAGTGGGCTTCTATGGGGCACAATGGTAACAATATGGGGACTACATGGGTACAACAATATAATAAGGGGGTTGTACTAATAATAATAAGGGGTTACACTAGTAGTATAGGGGCCTAACATACCCCTCTCCTTCAAAAAGTGTTGTCCTCAATGCTTGAGTAGTTCTTGATGCTTCTGTAGAATATTCTTGTCCTCCCATGTGGAGTCTTCAGCGGGTAAGTTCCTCCACTTGATGAGATACTCTGAAATTGATCGATTTCGTAGCCGTCAGGTTCTTGTTTCTGTGACTGCTCCAGGTTCCAATATGATTTTTCCTTCCTCTTCAAGTTCTGGAAATATTGTTTGAATTGGGATCTTCTGCAGCTTTTGAATGAGTGGCCACACTTCTTCATCCTTCTTCCATTCATCTCATGCTTTGTTTATGCAATCTGGTTGGATAATAGAAATAGCACAAAATAATGCTTCTACATCCTCATCCTTTCTTAAGAGTGCATCTGCAACAAAATTTTGCTTCCCTTTTCTATAGATGATGTCAAACTCATAACCCAATATATTTGTGAACCATTTTTTCTGTTCTTCTATAGATAATATTTGTTCTAAAAAGTATTTAAGACTATCATGATCCATTTTTACCTTGAAGTGTCTTCCCATTCGGTAATGTCGCCATTTCTTAAGTGCATGTAGTATTTCCAACATTTCCTTCTCATAAATGGTTTGCTTGAGATGTAGCAGTAAAAATACCCAATCACCTACATCAAAACATTTTTCACTACAATGTTGATCTACCTGTTGTTTCATTCGATTTTGCACCAAAGTGGCGTTATCCTTAAAATGTTGGAGAACTTGTTGTTGATGCTCGATGTGATCTTTCACTGCTTGAACCTTTTTCTTCTTGATATGTCCTTCTATCTTGAAAGTTTGAGGAGTGGTAATTTCTTCCAATGCTTTACAAGATATGGTCAGATTCATTTCTTGATGCTCAATGTGATCTTTCACTTCTTGAACATTTTTCTTCTTGATGTCCTTCTATCTTGATAATTTGAGGAGTGGTAATTCCGGCCAATGCATTACAAGATATGGTTGGATTCATTTCTTCTTTCTCGATCTGATATTTCACTTCTTGAATCTTTTTCTTCTTGATATGTCCTTCTATCTTGAGAGTTTGAGGAGTGGTAATTATTTCCAATGCTTTACAAGATATGGTTGGATTCATTTCTTCTTTCTCTGGGGTTGGTTCCTGGTGTATATACTCTTCTTTTGATGTTTTGTGATACTTTTCCTCCTCATCTTAATAATCTATTTAAAATAATTTCTTCTCAGCACACTTATGACCTTTAGTGCATTTTCTTTCACAATAGTAACAAAGCCCTTTTTCTCTTTTCTCTTCCAATTGTTGTGGTGTAACCCTTGTAGGTTGTGGAAGGCTAGGAGAAACAACACTTCCATTATTATAGTTGTGAGGGGTAGACTTACTTGTTGCCATAATTTTACTTTCCATTATGTAACAAAGCTCTTTTACTCTTTCCAATTGTTGTGGTGTTGCTCTAAAGAAGGTGTTGCTCTTTGTATCCTCATAATCTGCTATCATTTCTGACCATGTAACAAGTTTTTTACGAGAACAAAGCCCTTTATACCATAAAAATTGATCCGGTTCTAAATATGAAGATGCAATACATACCTTTTGTAATAGTGGTACACCATGTAGATCAAAATATTGCTCCATCTGAAGTATCTAATTTACTGAATCCTTGTCATCAAACTTCCTCATATCGCCTTTTCTTGATTTTAGGAGATCGATCTTGAAACGACTATAACTCTATAATTTCAGTTCTTCCAGTTTTAAAAGTGTGACCTTTAGTATCCCTTTGTGTCCTCTTTCCAATGCCACTAGTCTGATCAAATTTATATTTCCCAGGGAAGAGTTATGTCAAATCTCCCACAGTGACTTGATTATAAACTAGTTCAGTAGAGCGAACTTGTACGACGTGCCACCAGTCACTATTTTGACTTCTGGCTCTAAACAATATCTACAAGAAACTAAAGTCCGTCCACTTTCTATACCTTCTTACAAAATTTCAATCTGATGCTCAAAGAGAAAGTTATGATGATTTTCCCTAAGTCACCTGTTTGGAATGTAATTCAGGAGTCTGCAAAGAGACCAACTTCCTCAGATCATATCTCCGCAAATATAGTGCAAAAAGCTCTAAAATTTGGACTTGAGGTTTAGTGCAATTTCGTCTCAAATGGGTTTTTTTTTTAGCTTCTAAACCGTTGCACAAAAAAATTTATAGTGCAAATTCCATGATGACCTATTTGGAGCAGCGAAACCCTAGAATCCAAAGCTCTGATACCAAATGTTATGAAACCAGCTCACAAAAAGATAGAAAAGATAGTTGAACACCTTAGAATTTAGAATATTAAAGGGGGAAACCCCCTTTACATTACACAAATGAACAATTCTTGGATGATAGAAATGACAAGACCTCCTTTCTATTTTTAGGAGTCTAAGGAGTCATAATATAATCAGAGTCGGCATAACAATAATAATGTAAAGGCATAATAATAACAATAGTAGGCTTCTATGGGGCACAATAGTAACAATATGGGGACTACATGGTTACAACAATATAACAAGGGGGTTGTACTAATAACAATAAGGGGTTACACTAGTAGTATAGGGGCCTAACACCCTTTTTATATCTGATGACTAAATGAAACTGTTGTAGAAAACCCATCCATCTATAGTGTCTTGATTACTGCAACTTAGTTTGGGAGTGTAGATATTGAAGTGGTTGATGATCAGTATGTATAACTGTCTCTTTGCCCATTAAGTAATGTTTCCACTTTTTCACACTTTGTACTAATGCATACAATTCTTTATCATATGTGGGATAGTTAACTACTGCAGAATTAAATGTCTCAGAATGATAACATATGGGTTTATCGTGTTGTATCAACACTGCTCCCATGGCATAGTCATTGGCATCCATTTGGATCTCAAATGGTCTTTGAAGATCAGGCAGTTCTAGTACTAGTGCTGTACTAATCTTTTCTTTCAAGGTGTCGAAGGCTTTCTGCTGTTTGCCTCCCCACTGAAACACCTTATTCAATCTTATTAAAGCATGTAAGGGATCTGCAATTAAGGAAAAGTTAGAAATGAACTTTCTCCAATATTTTTATGCTCCTAAGAAGCTTCTGACTTCAGCAATAGGGCCAGGACCAAGGAATGGAACCATTTTGTATATCCTTGGATCTGTAACGCTCAAGAAGCGCCTCATGTATGGCAATATGCCTCTTTCTTTTTTCAGATTAATACATAGCAACCGAACATGTTAAAAAAAAAAAAAAAAAAAAGCTTCTGACTTCTGTAGCAGATTTGGGTTTAAGCCAGTTTACAATGACTACAACTTTAGAGGGATCTATCTTCAATTCACCACCCCCTACTATATGACCCAAATAATTCAAAGATGTTTTGCCAAATTCACATTTTGAGAGTTTAACATAATTTTTTTCTCTTTTCAAAACATCTAGTGTTTGCTTAACATGCTTTAAATGTTCTTCCCATGTTTTGCTAAATATAAGAATGTCATCCAGATATACAATAACAAAATCATCAAGAAAAGGTCGGAGTACATCATTCATTATTCTCATGAAAGTAGCAGGAGCATTAGTTAAGCCAAAAGGCATAACCAACCATTCATACAATCCCTGGTTTGTTTTGAAAGTAGTCTTCCATGCATCTTGTTCTGCAAATATGACCTGATGATATCCACTGTGCAAGTCTAACTTGGAAAAATAAACATCTTCTTTCAATTGATCTAATAGATCATCTATGCGAGGAAGGGGATAACAATTTTTTATTGTTATCTTATTCAATGCTCGGTAATCAATGCACATTCTCCACGAGCCATCTTTCTTTCTTACCAAAACGATTGGAGACCCACATGGTGATGTGCTAGGTCTGATGAACCCCTTCTTGAGCAACTCCTGCACTTGATTCTTGATTTATGCGTTCTCTAAAGCGGACAACCTGTACATTCCAATGTTAGGCAATGGAGCATCTTGTTGAAAAATAATATCATGCACTATTTCCTTTTTGGGTGGCAGACCTTTAGGTTCTTAAGACAAGATATCATATTCTGAAACAATTTTTTCTGAATCAGCTTGTTGTTTAGCATCACAGCCCTCAAATACATTGGTTTTATCAGGTTTCTTTTCCTTTACAACCATCAGTAAAAATTGTTTGCATGAATTTACAATTCGTTTCATCTGCCCTGAGTTTATGAGAGTATAATTATTCTTGAGCTTATGAGCTCTTACAAAGTATTTGATTCCATCTTTAACGAGTAGATAATTGTTCTCGGCTCTATAGAAAATAACTTTTCTATCATACAAGTAAGGACTTCCTAAAACAATTCCACATATATCCAGAGGAACTATATCTAACTCAACCTCATCTACAAATGTTGACCCAAAAGAAAACTTAATTTTACATTGTCTAGTCACTTGTAGTTGTGCTTTATCACTTAACCAACCTCATGGGTATGGTTTCTTGTGAGGTGTAGTCAGTAATCCCAACTTCTTTACAATGGCTTCAGAAATTAAATTTACTTGTGAGTCACTATCAAACAAAGTATCAATCTTTTGATGCTTGGAAATAACTAGAATATGGAAAAGCTCATGTCTTTTTCTCTCATTTTCTTCATCATTAATAGATTGTGTAGAATTACTAGTAGATGCTTCAGAATCTTTACCTTTTATACTTATGGCTGCAATGGTTGTTTCATTTCTTGAGTTTGACCCCAAATCTTTCTGAATAGTTGCAGCAATCTTCTTCTTCTTGCCCTCAAATTTCTTAGGTCTCAGCTCCGAATGTAGAATCCAACAGTGCTCATCATCGTGCCCATCCTTCTTACAGTGAGTGCATGAAGACTTGCTTTTCTGTGGAGTTTTGGCCTTCCTCTCTTTCCTTTTCTGTTTTCTTTTCTCCTTGTTCTTGCTTGCAATGGGCTTGGATGATCCTCCAACTTCTGGGTTCCCATTCTTTCCTCTAGCTTCTAGATGTGTAGCTTGAACAAATACCTCATCTATACTAGTGGGATTAAACATGAGGATAGTGTGCTTCATGTAGCTGTGTAGACCACCTATGTACTTCAACAGAGTCTCAGATGAGTTTAATGAAATTTCTAGAATCAAAGCTCTTTTCCTAAATTCTTGGGTGTAACCTTGTACACTTTGCCCTTTCAATTGGCGAAGAGTTTGCCAGCTCATCATGGCTTGCTGCATGTAAGCTATTGGATAGGACTGCTTTTTGATTGCAGAAACAAATTCACTCTAGACAGAAAGAATCTTACCATGTTTCTTCATGTCAACTTGTGTCTTGCCTTCCCACCATACCAAGGCAGTGCCTCCGAGGCGTAGACTGGCCAGCTGAATCTTACTCTTGTCTGAGTCAATACTCTACATTCTACAATAAACATCAATTTGTCTGATCCAATTATCCAACTTCTCTGCATTCAACTCTCCATCATATATTGGTAAATCAAATTTAACATCTAATTTAATCAAAGCTGTCTTCTTTTTATGTTCAGGGCTATTAGGAGGTGTGAGAAAGTTTTCTTCTTTCCCTTTGCCTTTTGAGTGGTCATGGAGGAAAGACTCTTGTTCTCCTTTTTGTCAGGCCAGGCAGTAACTCCATAAGGAAAAAATGATTTATGTGTTCTATTCCATCAGGTAGGTCTTCATTATATACATGAGGGAGAGACTGTTCAGTTCGTCTCCCGATGATTGTTCATATTTCCTATTTATCTATTTACATAAATTCACCCAATCACAAGGATTAAGTGTCAACATTCCCCCCCTTAATCTAAAGGGATGTTGGTGAGTCCAAGCATCATTCTGAATTGTTCAAGCTTTTCTCTTCCAAGCGCTTTGGTGAAGATGTCTGCAATTTTCTCATTTGTGGAACAATGACGAAGATGGATTGTTTTGGCCTCAACATGATGTCGAATTAGATGATATTTAGTATTGATGTGCTTTGTTCGATCATGGAACTTTGGGTTCTTGGCCAACTTTATTGCAGAGGTATTGTCAATCATGAGTGGAGTTGATTGTACTTGTTTTACCTGCAAATCTTCAAGAATTTTCTTGAGCCACACAATTTCTTTTGTTGCTTCAGCTGCTACCACGTATTCTGCTTCTGTTGTGGAATCTGCTCGAACTAATTGTTTGCGTGATCTCCAGGAGACAGCTCTTGATCCAAGACTCATAGCATATCCTGAATTTGATACCCCAGTTTCTTTGTATCCATCGAAGTCTGAATTAGAGTATCCAATCAAGCTGAAGTCGTCCACATGCGTATACTTGATTCCAAAGTCTTGAGTTCCCTTCAAGTACCTTAGAACTCTTTTTGCAACGGACCAAAGTCCCTCACAAGGCTTTTGCATAAACCTGGAGAGGATTCCAATAGCAAACGAAATGTCTGTTCTGGTAGTAGTTAGGTAGTTGAGACTTCCTACAAGCTGTCTATACTTTGTTGCATCCTCAAATTCTTTTCCTTCAATAGATGTGAGATTTAAGTTTTGTTCCATTGGAGTAGTAAGAGGATTGCACTATGTCATGCCAAACCTGTTCAACAGATCTCCAATGTATTTCTTTTGAGAAAGAAATATGGACTTTGGATGTTGGGTTACTTGAATGCGAAGATAATAATGAACATAGCCCAAATCAGTCATTTCAAAACTTTTCCCCAATTCCTTCTTTGTGGATGCAATGTAGGTTTCATTGTTCCCTGTCATCAAAAGATCATCTACATATACCATAAGATATACAACTGTTTTGCCAACTTTCTTGACAAATAAAGTTGTGTCATCAAGATCAAAATGTTTGAAATTGAGTTTCAGAAGATACTCAGTTAGTTTTTCATACTAAGCTCGCGGTGCTTGTTTGAGGCCATACAAGGACTACACAAGTTTGCATACTTTATGTTCATGTCCTTTCACAACAAATCCTTTAGGCTGGGACATAAAAACATTCTCTTTTACATCTCCATTTGAGAAAACAGTTTTTACATCCATTTGATGGACTTTCGAACCGTTCTGAGCTGCTAGTGCAAAGAGTGTCCGAATGGTAGCCCATTTTGCTGTGGGGGAAAAAGTCTCCTCATAATTGACCCCTTCCTTCTGTGAAAAACCTTTTGCTACAAGCCTAGCTTTGTGCTTGTCAAGTGAGCCATCACCTTTATACTTGTTCTTGTAGACCCACTTGCAACCAATTGGTTTGATTCCTAATGGAGGATCAACCAGCTTCCAAGTGTCATTCTTTATGAGGGCATCATACTCCTTTTGCATCGCTTCTTTCCATTCATCATGAGAAGCAGCTTCTTTGAAGGAAGTTGGTTCAAAATATATAGACAATTTCAATTCACAATCATAAGAAACATCCATATCAACAGGTGAATTAGAGTAATCTACATCACCTCCATTATGCCGGTTTGAATTTCTAGTTCCTGTCTTTCCAACTTCATCAGGATGTACACTTTCAAGTGTCTTTGTCAGACACTTTGGGGGAAATTTCCCAGATGGTCCAGGCTGCTCCGTTGATTGAGTTGGGACTGAATTAAGATTTAGTCTCCCAATTCTATCAATTACATCACTTAAAGCATTATCCGTTGTTGGAGTTTCATGATCAGGTGCTCATGTCCTAAGTGTCGTAAAATGGTCAAAATTTAAATTGCTTAGAACTGGTTCAAATTTAAATGACTAGAAATTGCTCGTCTTCCCGATTCTAGTGCCACAAACGGTTCGAAAAATGGTCGCCGTATGAAGAAGTTATGGCAAAAAGAAGAATTTGTCCATAACATTAGAAATTTTAATTTTTCAAAAAAAAATTAAAAAAGGAATATTCCGCTGGGCACGAAATCCGAGGCAACCACCCTAACATTAAATGTAACTACAGTTAAGTTGGCGAAATTTTGGCAGGAGCACCAAATTTGGCGGACCCGCCATAATTGGCGGAGCTAACTGGAGTTAACCAAAGTTAGCTGGAGTTTTTCTAGGGGCAAACTGGAGAAACTTTAAATGGCCATAAATTTGGCTAGGAAAGTCGGTTTTGGACGAATTTTTTTTTTGATTTTGGGTATTTTCGACCTTATGAAGCCATTGGTATAGGTCTTACAGTCATTTGAGGTCATTTGCGGAGTTTTTGGAGCCGTGAAAGTTCTAGGAGCCATCAGGGCCCAGTTTTGTGAAGACTGTATAGGGTTGCAGGTATCCATTGGAGGTGATCCAATAGTCAATCCTGAAGGATTCAAGTGTTCTGAATCCATTTTTACCATCTATTTCTCCTGTATATGCTTCTATTCAGCTGTATTTTCAATTTGAGCATTTAGTAAAAACAAGGACAAGCCCGGTTGGGAGCTTTAGACCCAGCAGACGTAGCCCTGGAGGGGGTGAACTGCTTTATCAACTTCTGTTGCATTTGTGGTTGATTTATTTTGTAGATAAAATTCATTTTAATTTTTTAAATAGTAAAATGAAATAACTCTGCTATGCTTAAATGGGTCATGAACAGCTGCAAATTTCATGTGTTTTCTTTCTGCAAGACATGGAAATCTTTTAAACATGTTTAATTCTGAATTGAATACCTTGCAAACAAATTTCAAGTAGTTTCAAATTCAGATCATTTCATGTGGGGGAGAGTGTTCTTCAGAAGAATATTCCACATGTTGATCTAGGATAGGAATCCCCCCTTCAAGATGTGGAATCTGATTATCAAATTCTTGAAATGATTTTGCTTTTGCGAATCTATCCAAGCACTCAAGTTGCCACTCAACGACATTGTCAATTTTTGATGATTCAAGAAAAATTACATCTCTAGATAGAACAAACTTTTTATTTACTTCATCATAGAGATGGTATGCTTTGGAGGTGTTTGAATATCCCAGAAAGATACACTTACGACTTCTAGCACCAAGTTTGTTTCTATGTACCTTTGGTATCAAGGCATAACAAGTGGAACCAAAGACACTGAGATGCTTTACCGAAGGAACATGTCCATACCACATTTCATATGGAGTCTTCTTCTTATAGCATTAGATGGACATCTATTCTTTATATATGCAGCACATAAAACAGCATCAACCCAAAACATTATCTTTACATTTTTGAAGAAGAGCATGGATCGTACCATATTTAAGATTGTCCTATTCATTCTTTCAGCTACACCATTATGTTGGGGATTATAAGGCACAGTTTTTTGATGTTTGATCCCATGTTGGCGAAGATAGTTTTCAAATTCATTTGATGTGTATTCTTTTCCATTATCAGTGCGAATAGACCCAATATGAGATTGTGCATCATTTTCAATCCATTTATGAAAATTCTTGAATGTTTGAAAAGCATCAGATTTGTTCTTCAATAAATAAAACCAACACATTCTAGTGTAGTCATCAATAAATGTCATGATATATTTATTTCCATTTGCAGAAGGAAAAGGCATTGGACCACATAAATCTGAATGAATGAGTTCAAGTTTTCTATGTGCTCTTGAATATGAATCATGAAAAGATTATTTGCTATGCTTTCCTAGAATGCAAGCATCACATTGCTTAAGTTTCCTAGGAATTGTAAGCAAACCAACAACACCATTTTTCTTCAATAAGTGGAGACTGTCATAGTTCAAATGTCCAAATCTAGCATGCCATAATAAACTTGATGGAAGTGTACCTTCTTCATGATGAGAATTGTATGAGAAATGTTGTGCGTGAGCAGAGGTTCCTTGCAGCTTGAGAAGCCTTTATTCTTCTATTCCCCTCATGACAAGTGCGTGGTCAGATGCTTTTCTTACCTCAAGCTTGCCATCAAACATATGAATGGAGTGAACTTGCTGGCGGATGTGGACCAGGGACAGTAAGTTTCTCTTGAGTTGTGGGAGATATAGAACATGATGCAGAAGAAAGTTTGGAAGACCAGGCAGTTTAAGGCTGATTGTGCCAAGCCCTGATGGCTTGATTTTTTATTGGTCTGCAAAGTACACTGCTCCATCAACATTGTCAGTGAAATCTTCAAAAAAATCTTTTCTATGAGTCATGTGGCAGGTTGTTCCTGAATCAAGCAACCAATCATTTTTCCAAGAAGCAAGTGAAGCACTAAACAAATATTCATTTACTCCAATGTTACATTGTGCCATAACATAGTGAATGGATTCAGGTGCTTTACCTTTGTCTGTATCATCAGTTTTACCTTTCTGTTGGTTTCTTTTCTGCTCAATTTTGTCCCATGGTAGCTTGCATGTAGAGGCATCATGTGATCCATTTATTTTGCAGTGTATGCAGTGAAAATCTACCTTTTCTACTTGAGAATGTCTGCCCCCACTGCCTCTGAAATATCTTCCTCTTCCTCTTCGACCACCTCTTCCTCTTGTAGAATCTTGAGCAGGATGCTTTTCTTTATGAGCAAGGCACACAGCCTCTTCAGAAGATTCAGGGGTTGTCTTCTTTCCAAAAGCTTTCTCTCTTTCAACAAACTTTTTCACAAGAGAGTCAAAGGTTATATCTTTGAGATTTCCATTTGCATGTAATGACTCACGATAATTGGAGTAAGTAGGATAAAGTGCCTTGAGAAAAGAAATAAGAGGAATATCCAATTCAACTTTAGTGGATTTGATATCATGCATTATAGAATTTACTTCAAATGCAAGAGCAAGAGGATCATTATTTTGCAGTTCAAGAGTGAAGAGTTTAATCATGAGTTGAACAACTTCAAGTGCAGAATGTGAGTCATAGAGTTCTTTCAGCTTTTGTAAGGCTTCAAAGGTAGTTGAATATGACGAAATATGGTGACTCACCTCTTCATTTACAGATGCTGCAATTAATGCATAAGCTTTGTTGTTCTTGTTTTCCCAAATGATGAGCTCTTTGTCTGAGGTAGGCTGTATTGGTTCATTGTCTCCGTCTCTGACACACACTCCTTTCCACAACTCATTGAAAATGAGGGTGTGTTTTATCATCCGGGACCATTCAGGATACTTCTCCTTGCCAATGAGAACTATTCCCACCATGGATATGATTGAATGCATTCTGTAACAAAAAACTTCTGCTACAAAATTTTACTCTTAATGGGAAAGAATATACATCTGATATGATGGGATAGCAAATTCGACTTGTATACCACACATGGCCAAAAAAAAACTTCAAGATATGACCAAAAAATTTCAGCATTCAATACCAATGTTACCAACGTTTTATGTCAAAAAACTTCAGCGTTCAATAAGACTATTGTTAATATAATGCCATGACCTTCAACGCATACAATGATAGCAGCTTTAATATACCACAATAATAGCCTCTTAGAACTAAAATCCTGCCCAAAGGATGCTATAAAGAATGACACCAATTTGCATTTGTAGTTTCGATCATGCTTAAAAAATTTAAGAAAAAAGAATGCTTCTTTCCTCAAAGAGTAGAAGTCGGGATGCAACTGCTTCGTGAAATATAACAATCAAAAATTAAATTGACCTTTTTCACTGCGGTTAAGGCTTGTGTTCATTTCCATTCTAGTCAATACTATAACTCCCCATCAACGAGGAGCATTGAAGATTGCATGGCTAATAATCTGAGTTGCCTCAATATATCGCTCCACACACTTTGAAATGCAACTACTTTCACTTCCGCTCAAACTTGTACCAGGCTTTGTAACACACCTGGAAAGGCATTTAGTACACACCGTCTCGAGAAATTCCTCGGCTCTGGAGTAGGCAGTGAGCAGCAATGTTCCCAATTTCAGAAAGGAAAATCTACCTAATCTCACGAAAATTTACAACTACCTCGTCTTGAACAGTAGCAACATTGAGATGTGGGATGAATTTTTCAATTTAGTTCTTGGCAAAGAGATAACCTTTCTTAAATATACGACGAAGTTTGCAGGAGAGGTGGCGAGAGGATTGGTGTCGACTATGGGATAGAGATGGGCATGGGTGCAAAAGATAATTCTAGGGATCCCATCAATGACCACACTGGAATAGTCGGACAGAGATGTTTATGATCCACATTAAAAATCCCACAGATCGATTAGGACTCACAAACCTTTGAGCACTGGAATAGTCGGACAATCGTCGTCCCACGTTATGGCAGAAAATGTTATGCTGACAGTCCAGAGAGTGTAGGTAATGCAACGTTTAGACCTGGGAGCGACTGTGGAGGGGGCAGGACTGTATATATGGAATATGGCAGACAGAGGGCGCAGGCAGTGTCAAGCAGCAACATTCAGGTGACAGCGTGGAGTAGGCTACCAACATTTATGAACAAACAACATTTTTGAATGGAGAGCAGAGGAGCAGAATAGGGAGTTACAAAGGGCATAAAAACTAAAAAAAAGGAGCTAGCTCTGATACCATGTCAGGCCAGGCAATAACTCCATAAGGAAAAAATGATTCATGTGTTCTATTCCATCAGGTAGGTCTTCATTATATACATGAGGGAGAGACTGTTTAGTTCGTCTCCCGATGACTATTCATATTTCCTAGTTATCTATTTACATAAATTCACCCAATCACAAGGATTAGGTGTCAACACTTTTTCCTTTTTGGGGCCTGATGAATCTTCATCTTTATGTTTCCTAAAGTCCTTATACATTTCCTCTACCATGGACCTCATGGCCAGGAAACTATCTATAAATTGGGGTCTGGTCCTAAGGGACTTTCTTTTGACATTTTCTTCTGAGGATAGACTCTTCCAATCTCCAGGTTAGTTTTGACCAACTCTCCTTCTCCTAATTTAAGCTTTGATCTAGTTAGCATTCAACAACAAATCCAACACAAGCTTATCTAACCTTAAACAATCTATAGCTCTGATACCACTTGATCTGAAATCACTCGTGAATGATCTCAGTTAATTAATGAAGGTATTACAGACCCATGTGCTAGGGTGTGCCTATGTTATTTTAAGCAACAGATCGATAATATTGTGAAACACACAGGCACTTGGAACAGTAAGGGAAACACAGTAAGAAAATACAAAACACAACAAATTTAATAAGGAGTTCACCCAATCCTCCTGGGCTACGTCTCCGGGTCTAGCCTTCAGTGGTGGCCTTTTCTATTGTGTCTTAAAGCAGAGATTTTACAATAAGGAACTCAATTTGAGTCTCACTTAATAGAGAATAATCAATAGGATTGTACTTGGATCCCCCAAGTCTCTAGAGTACACAGACTCCCCTTACTGAATCTCGACCTCGACTAGTCTCAGTGGTATGAGTCCAATTTGGTACTCAATACCTGACAGGTCTATATAGAGGAGTTGCTTGAACCTCTCAAGCCTTCTCTGGAGTTCACAAACTCTCAAACTCTCTCTGTTCTGTCTTATTGATGTTGCCTTTACTCTGCAGGTTAGCTCGATTTCTCTGTTCTCTGCAATTCACTTCTTTCTCTCTACTTCTATTCCCCCTGCTCTTTGTCTATTCGTGGCTTAAAGCCAATCTGCTCCCTGACTGTTTGTTTTCGCTTCCCAGCTCTCTAGATCGCCTGCCTCTGTCCACTGGAATTCCCCTGCTCCACGTCATCATCACTGTGTAACGCTTCACAGAGAGGTGGCCACCTGTTTCCTCACGAACTGAGTGTCAGTTCTCTTTAAACGGTTGTTATTTCCGTTGCTCCAAGATTTCCCATGAAACTATTCCTCTGCCAACTCATCAGTCATGTCGGACCTCAAATCTCATGTACCTTAGTCTATTTGCCCATCAAATCTGGTCTTCCATCAGGTTGATTCTCTGTCATTGATTTGGAGCCTCCAGATCCTACGGTCTCCATCTATATCACACGGGTAAGTTTCTTGACCGTTACTCACGTGATGTAAGCGATTTTCTCTCACATCCACTAGACACATGTCACCCGGTGTGTGGCATCGCGCTGAACTCGGCCAAACCCACTTACTGCTCGAAGTCCACACGATATCCTGGCAGTTTTGGGCACGGGACCCGCCTTATGACATGTCCGCACGGTTTCCTGTTTTCCCCGTGGCCGAGCATTCAAGGCTTTCCTTCACTGAGAGTTTTGCGCTAATCACATATCAGAAACTGCCTCTGTTTTTGGATCTGGGCTTCCGATTGCCAATTTGTGTCCATGCGCGGTCTCCATGGGCCAACGGTCAACGTGCTTTGACCGAGGGTCCTCATTGTTCCGTGCTAGCCTCAAATTGCCATTATCCAAAGGTCATCTCTAATAAGCTCATCATTCATAAGATTTTGAAGCCTGACATAATTTGAAACAGTCGTGGAAATGTTTAAGGATACAATTTGGATCACCCAGCAACGGAACCATTTGTTGGCTTGTTGGGGCCTGACCCAGGTTCAGAGTTGATTTATCCAAACAAATCCCCATACTGCTGGTCCTTTCAAGGACAGTCCGTGGAGTGTATACTGAGGTCTCACCTGAAGTAGTATGGGAGGGTGTTAGAACCAGGTTTCCACACCTTGGAGATATCTGATGAGTTCAAGTGGTCCACGGTTTGACCCTATGCGCAAGTCGCTTCGCGCACTTTTCCGTACCTTGTAGACTGAGATGCTGCCTTCGTGCAACCCTACTCAAGGGTTGAATGTTGCGCTTCTACGTTATTACCTAAGACTTTACTAGTATTCAATGTCAGTTGATTATCTTAGCCTACTTGCATGCTTTAAGTTATACTTAACAACACAAAGCCTTCATATAGGTGCACGCAGTAAATAAACAATATATTTTTAAATTACATAAAACATGCATTAACCCAAGAACAGATACACAGAATTATGATAAAACTTCTCTTTATTAATTCCTTCCTTAGTTACAGACTTGACTCTACCCTGCGCACTCAGTTGTAGGGGTCCGCCCACTCAGTTGTGGACTACTAGGCCTCTGCGCACTTAGCTGCAGAGCCTTCTCCTACCCTACAACCCAAAGACACACTTTACACTTGTGACTCAATCACTTAGACTTGTTATTCTTCTCTAACCTTCTCTTTATCTAGAGCTTCACTCTATTTATACAATCCCATGGTCCGCGGACCATGCATAGGCCGACATTACATTACAAAACTAGGGCAGACAACCCTGTGACTCTATCATACTTTTGCGCCTCGCACCCACAATTCGTGGATATTTACAACAAAATTGGTTCAAAACTTGGGCTTTGAGCCCCAAAACATGCCTTGGGGGGATTCCATGCCCAACACACATCATTGGCTTCGTGCTTTCTCTCCCTCCATTCCATTTTTTAGCAAGAAAAATGATCTGAAATGACCATTTTAAAGCAGTTAGAATCTTTCTTGAAATTACTTTCAT
Source organism: Pinus tabuliformis (assembly GCA_031772625.1). Classification (NCBI taxonomy): domain Eukaryota; kingdom Viridiplantae; phylum Streptophyta; class Pinopsida; order Pinales; family Pinaceae; genus Pinus; species Pinus tabuliformis. Next base: position 306,402,558 of record CM062816.1, on the reverse strand, counting down.
GTTTTTTGGACCCCAAAGTTTGTTTTAAAAATAGCCCATGGTGCCTACACGGCTGCCCTTTCATGGATATGGCGCATCTGCATGGAAATTTCCACCATAATTTCGCGCAGGCTAAGAATTTCCATATGGAAAATTTTATCGGCCTAAGCGAACCTGATTAAGAAAAACCCGCGCAGGGCTGAGGCACATTTTTTGACAAATATTTGTCCCAAAAAAATGCAATCGTAAAATGAAAAAACAAATGGATAGAAAGCTAATTTATGGAAAGATCTTCTACCTGGAGGAAACAGTGTGTGATTTCGTCCACCGGTTGGCTCAGAATCTTTCTTGGAAGTTTTACGGTAAAAACCCATCCCTGCTCTAAACTGGAGAAAATGAAAATGGTAAAAATAAATTACTTTTTCCCACTTTTATAAAATTTTTTAAGCTTTAAAAATAATATTTTTATATTTTTAATCTTTTTAAGATGGAAAACATCTGTTTGAACAGCTATGATGCGTTATTGATTTTGAACATGCAGGATCATTTACGGAGTCAAGATAAATCATTTTTGACATTTCAGCAGACTTTTATCACTTTTTATGCTCTTTAAAAATTACGAAAAGAGAAAAATCATGAAGTCTTCTTTTAAGCTATTTTCAAACTTTTTCAAAAAAGAAAATATTGTTGAGTACTTACTTGTTCGAACTCGTAAAAGTAAATGAACAACCGTCCACTCAGTATAAGTTTACCCCTTTTACACACTAAGCCATGAATATTTACGAAAAAGGTATAGGTTGATCGAACATGGTTAATAGAATTCTCTCTTGTATTATATTATCCTTTTTCTGACCTTAGCGACTAAACTAACGAAAAGGAACCTGATGGAGTCTACTTATGATTTTCTTCTGACTCTCCAAAAATGAAAAACGTCGAGCTTTACTTTCTTCAAGCTCGTTAAAATTTTATGTTTAAAGAACTGAATGAGTTTTCTTTTTGTGTCTTTCAAAATCTCTTATAATAAAATGACATCAAGTTACATATTTATTGAACTCGTTAAAATTAAACAGTATAGGACTCATAAGAATGATGACATCGAACCATTCATTCTTAGGGTTCGTTAAAAATAATTCGATGGACTCATTCGAAGGATGATATTACAGTCCAAGCATATGTTATCCTCCTCAAGATTGTAAAAAATAAAGAAGTACTTGCCAGTAATGGTGGGGGGAAATTGGGGAAGGTGTCCATTTTACATCATCAATTAAAAAGGTAGCATGTCGCTCTTAAACACGACACTCCGTCACATTCATGTCCAGGTAGGGAAATCCATTTTACTTACAGTTCATCAAGCCCCATTGAAAGTATTCATAGTTTTTGCTATTATCGTTGAGTCAAATGCTGCCAAATTATTAAAGTGCCATTATGTGTTGAAGTGAAGTTCAACCTTGGTTCAAATCTTTTTGCAAAATCTTTTCCTTCATTCGTGTCGGCCATCCTTGAGTCAGTCCTTGTAATTATTTTCGAAACTTGATATCATGTTTCGTGTCATAGGCTTTCTTATGATGAATCACTTCCTATCTAATTCAAATCATCATCTAGTAAGATGACTTAGAAACCTTCAGTACCTTGAAGCCCACATGCCTTAATGGAAGGTTTTTCACTTTCAACGACAGGTTCTCATCATTGGTCTTCGATCAAATGATTCTATGAGTGTTCAAATTTAGATCACATATTCGCACTATATAGATTGTATTAGGAGTACCTTGAGAACCATTGTCATTATTGGTGGTTTCTCTCGCGCTTTTTAACGGTTCACATCATTGACTGGTAATTAAGTGGTTTCTTCCATGTTCGACTTCGAGACATTCACTCACATGGTTAGAATCATACTATGGATCGAGAGATGGAGATCAAGACCCTGGATCTAGTTTCATCAATCCAGGTTGCGAGGAGATTTTATATTCATGATTATGTAGACAGATGGTTGTGTCCATGTTGTGTCTACCATCTATATGATCTTAGTTTTTCCATGCTTGTTCATTGAGTTCACTTTACTCTGAGTATGGGAATGCCTACCTCAAAGATGATTTTTGATATATATTTTGCATTATGTTCCCTTGAATGTTCCTTGCAGGTTTCTGACCATTTCCTCTGATCTAATCCTTGGAATGATAAAGCGCTTCAATATTTTAAACTTATTTTTCAAACTTCGCACTTTAGGGGGAAATATGTTACACGTCAATTTTTCGTCATGACACTTGATCAATTTATGGATATTATTACCATCCATGAACATGTTGAAACCATCTCCCTTAGAAGTCCAACAACTCAAAATATGTTAAAGTCCATGAGAAATTTGGGTCAAATAGCTCTCACACCTTTTTAAGTTCCACCTGCGCCAATTTCTCTAGTGTTTCCCGCACATGTGCTGACATTTAATCTGAAAATAGTGTAGAGATATGCTTTGTTTGTAACTATAAACCTGCGCAGGTGAATTCTAGAAAGTAAAAATAAAAAGTAAATTCTAGAAACATAGTTGGTTGAATATTTCCCATCTGAAAGCTTCCAAGTGATGACTATTTGAAATATAACCCTCATAAGATGCATCTCCATCCCTTTTCTCATGGTAACCTAATCCTTCACTAAATGAGGTTCATCTTCTTCTTAGGGATTTGTAATTTCCCCCTCTTTGATCTATAAAAGGACTAGATGGTTGAGGGATGAAGGAGGTCAAAAGTCAAAGAATACAAACTTATGCTGCTAGTTTGTGATTGGAGAGCTTGTTATCTAAGGAGGAGATTGAAGGCATTTGGGAGGGACCTCATGGCATCAAGGCGAAGGTTGTAAGGCTCCTCTTATCTTCTGATTAATACAAATGAGCACTTTCTCCCATTGATTTTTGTCTTTTGTGAATGATGAATAGTTTGCAATTGTTTATTATGTTTATTAAGGTAGGTTCAATCCCTAATTTCCTTTACCAATAGGCTAAGTTGTTTGAATTAATATATAACAAGTGCTTTTGATCCTTTTTATGGTTTATGTTTGCATGTTCTACTAAGCATTGAAGAGCTACATCAAGTCACAAGAAGGGATCTTCATCAGGTATTTCGTGAAACCAGTAAGAGTTCTATCCATTAGTTATACTGCTTTTAATTTGAATAAGTTCAACTTAGGGAAAGAGTCAGTTCAGTTGTCATGATTGTTTCTAGTTTCCGTTTAGGATCTAGGGAGATTGATCTTGTTCGCAAGAGGGATTGTCTGGTGTAACACTCTCATGACTCTATGAACACCTATTTGCGTGAAGCAACCACGACCAATGAGTCTCGCCTAATATCACCCGACTCTAGAGAAATATTCTTCTCGTTATGATTTGATGGCTAGAAGGCTCCCCCCTTCTCTACACACTATGTATTATGACCCTCAACGCCTTCAATGCCTCCATGTGAACCATGTTTCATGAATTTTCAAACTAGGCTCTCAAACCTACTCAACATGAGAAACCCAACAGCTACTCTGGTCTCAATCCAAAAATAATAAGATGATATGCACCCTCTACTCAAAAATAGCTACACATATTCAAAATTCTAGACAAAACATTGCATTACCCACTCACACTCTCACTCCATCAATCACACACCACCAAAACCAATAATACTGAACTCTCACAAAATTAGTTGCTAAAATATCCTCAACAATCTCCAAATAAATACCATGGAAAAGTACCATGGTTATCCCAATACCACAAACACTTGTAGCATGGTAATCTCCAAGTCAATACCATAGGTAACATTAGGGGATATTTTAGGTATAAAATGGGCCTCCTGAGGAAATTATAAAATAATAGTGGAAATAATAAAATAAGATTAGATTACATCATCAAATTTTAGAGGGAAAAAAGAAAAAACTATTTTTTCAACTCGTATTTTCTACTTACCTCCCTATGGGTTTACTCAAATTTCAAGCAGAAACACTTGTTGGATGCAAAAGTTGATTCCCCATACAAGGAGTACCCATGTTGCATACCTTTGATGGACCCTACTACATGAAAAATGAGAAATACATGAAAATTGTGATTGCAATCACGTGTTTTCATATATTTCTCATATTTCGTGTAGTAGGGTCCATCGAAAGTATACAAAATGGGTACTTTTTGGATGAGGAATCAAATTTTGCATCCAACGATTAGTCTCTCTCGAAATTTGAGTAAAACCTTAGGGAGATAAGTTAAAAATACGAGTTGAAAAAGTAGTTTTATTGTTTTATTATTTTATAATATTTTTAGTTCTTTACTCCAAAAATGGTGAATCATCCCCCATGGTTGACATCATCATCTTAAATCCTATTGGTTCTTATAAAGATTATTTTTTTTGTACATTTTTCTTAGGAGGCCCATTTTAGACCTCAAAAGTTCCCTAATGATACCATGGTTATTCCAATACCACAAAAACCTGTATCGTGGTATTCTCAGAGTCAATACCATGGGTAAATACCATGGTTATGCCAATACCACGAACCCTTGTACCATGGTAATATCCAAGCTACTACCATAAGAAGATACCATGGTAATACCAATACTTGTAATTCCAATGCCAAGTGCTGACTTGGAGCACACATAAACCAATACCAAGGTCATGATCTACTCATAATAGGACCTGCAATCGCACACAAAAAACATGGAAGACTCAGTTGCAACAATCATCTACACATAAGCCAAGTTGCTAGTAAATTTGTCACACACTCAAGCCACCTGCAACGTATGCCCAGGTGGACATCAATGCCAACCAACAATATTATATTCAATCACTGCACTAACAACTGCATCATCAATGCCAACATCCTGGACTTCTTAATGTTGATGTACGCATGCACATCTTCCAAGTCCTCAGCGAAAATTTCCTGCATGAATGTGTTGTATATTTTGCTCCATGTGACCTCTATATGCTTATCAATAAAGAATTGTGTGTCTGCATAGATGGGCATATTTGTCTTTGTAACTTCTACAAGCTCATCAACACGTGCTTCTGAGAGTTTTTTAGAGGGCACTTTGCGAGGTGTCATGGCTCATACAGATGATGACAAGGTGATAGTACTTGTAGTATGAACACCTTTTTGGGGCAACACACTCATAGTGACAATATTAGCTTCAAACAACCTACTTATGTATAAATACTTGCAAATCACGTATAAAGATCCATCACAGATGATATAACATGAAAAAATATGAAAGACAATGCAAAAGAACTTACATGCATGATAAAATGGGCATGAAAACTAGGAGAGTGCACTTTCAAAGAATGAAGGGATGTTTAGGGTCACTTAGGGCTTTGCAATGTGCTCATTCACTTAAGAAAGTGGGAAAAAATCATCAAGGGTGCACTAGTGCATTCAGAAGGGTTGAAGTCACTGAACTAATGGGTTTTTGGGTCTTCACCATGTGCTCATGTGCTCAAGGAGATAAGGAGGTCACACTATCACACTTTGAAGGGATGAAAGAAGAGGTTTACAAGTCTTCGAGCCTTCAAAATGCGCCCATGCCCTCAAGAAAAAAGAGGGCACATTTTCGCATGCCAAAGGATTGAAGGAATATGCTTTGTGTCTTCATGATGTGCTCATGCGCTCAAGGGGGGGTGTAGTTCTTCGTGGTGAAGAAGTGCACTCAAGAGGAAAAATTGATCAATCATGGTGCATTTTTTGAGGTTGGTCGGGCTTCGAGCTCAAGAAATGTGCTCTACCTTTTTGAAGCTCAAAAACAATTTTAAACAATAGGATTTGATGACGGGATGAGGAGAAGAAATATATGCAATATTATATATTTTTTTTCAAGTTGATTGTGGAATGTGAAAGGTTTGAAGAATATGAATATTTTTTGCATGCGACATCATATTAACACTTGCAGCAAGAATATTCAGCATAAATTCCAGCAAACAAACTAAAAAACAAAGAATCAACAACAAGAAAAGCAAGAATGACAGTGAAATCATGAAAGGCAATGAAGAGATTCGACATGCAAAACTTACTTTCAACAGTGGTTGATGAAGAGACTCTTGATTCCAAATTGTGCACCCAAACCAGATGGAATTATTATTATTGGTTGTGTGGGGCCTGACCTAGGTTCAACATTAGTTAGCCAAACAATACACTATTGGCCCTTTTGGCATCAACCCGCGGAGCACGGACTGAAGTCTCACTCGAAGCAGTACGGGGGGATGCTGGAACCAATTTAATGCACCCTGAGATGGTCGTGATGTCGGTTTATACCCTCTATTCCTACTTTCGCATAGGTCACTAAGATTTAGGTCTCTATCAAACTAGCCCTTTATTCCACCCTTCAGTATCCCCGCGAAGGTGTACGATTGGCCTTTGCATAGCCTTAACCTGTAGTCCAGGTACTTTTGCGCTGCTATGACAACGTATTGTACAGGTTCCCAAGTTATCTTATGTGTTTTACTTATCTTACTAAACAATCACAGTTAGCGCCGCGTAAACTGATATTCTTACTTGCGTTCAATTAACCAATATAATCACATATATTCATGCATCACATAAACATTGTAAATTAAACCCAAAACACAATATAACCAGATGCATTAATAGGAAATAAATACACAGAATTTGTAGAATACTTCTCTTTATTGATATCTTCAAATTATTACAGACTCTATCTGCCTTGCGCACATAGCTGCAGGGGTCTATGCACTCAGCTGCGGACTTCCACCCTAGGCCTCTACGCACTCAGCTGCAGAGCCTCTACCTACGCTAAGACCCGAACACTTAGACTTCTCTACCAAGACTCTTCACTTCATTCTTCGAACTACAACCAAAACTACTTAGATCTTACTTACTTAGCTCCTTTTTATACAATCCCATGGTCCATGGACCATGGGTGGATCTTTACAGCTGACTTTACACTTTACAAAATAAGGGTGGACAACCCTTTATGACTCATGACACCTTCGCGCTCCGCGACCACAAAATGCAGAGACTTTACAACTTTATTACAAAATTGACCCAAAACATGGGCTTTTAGCCCCAAAATTGTCCTTGGGGGATCTCGTTCCCAACAGGCCCCCAACACAAACATGGTGACTCGTCCTCGAGTCACTCTGTAGGTGCGAAGATCTTGGCGCGAAGACCTCCCAGCTCAACCTGTATGACTGCAACCTCAGCAGTGCACTGTGCGGCCACTTGCTTCGCTTCTTCAACCAACTGCTCGGTCATTAGTCTTGAATTGTCACCCTAAAGCTTCTGCTAAGTTGCTTGCAGGTTTGCGAGCTTTCCTTCAATAGAGGTTGTGACCGCATAAGCCTCATCCAACCAAGGCTTCAAGCGCGCCTTTAGCATTGCCTCCTTATGTTGCACTGCATCTACCTATTCTTTCAACTGCTTGGCCTCCTGCAGCTTTGCCAGTATCTGGATGAGCACGGCGGTTCGCGATGTCCCTTTTACTTCGTCATAGCGCTACTACAGTTCTCGTGCTTCTGTCTCCAACCATTGTACACTAGAGTACTCCTGCAGGCTCGTCAGGACCTCAAATGACTATTCAAAAAGTTGTGTGCGATCTGATACTGCATTGTCAACCACCGCTATTGCCTCTGTGACAATGGTTGCACGCTACTCCTTTACTTCTGGTGGAGGAAGGTTGGGCCTTCAACTGTAATTCTGTAATCTGTAGGTTTAGCTCTAGCTAAATCCTAGCCATATTTGTGCAAGCATCACGCACCCCTGCGGCAAGCTTGCGGACACACACCTCGACCGATTCTTCCTTAGGAATGGCCAACTTCGAGACCATTCGGCATGCCTCCTCCATGACCTGAATTATACGCTTGTTTCAGTCAGTTACGTCAATTACAATGACGATGGTAGAGTCTTGTTGTAGGGCCATCTGTTCATTATTAATCCTTTGCTCACTGATCACTTGTAGAGCGCAGTGTTCATGGGCCCTTAGCTCCGTGATCACTCCATCCTGCAATAGGTGGAGTGCCTCACTGTGGAGTGCTACCAAGTTCAACCCCACTCCCTTGAGGGCACTGACAGTGGACCTGTCAACTTCATTATTTGTGGTCAGTGCTCCATCCGGCAGCATGATCACGTTGGAGACCTTTTCTCTCAACATCTCGGCAGCTTCTAAAGTACCGATCGTGAGACTGGTGGACACTGTGTGAGCCTGGGATGCGCGGGTCTGCAGCTCTTACAAACTTGTTTGGACGGCTCCCAATAGTAGCTGTTGTTGCTATTCAAACTTTTGTAGTGCCTCCGCAGTGACATCCTACACTGTGTCTCCAATGTCATCCAAATTGCCCTCTTTGAAGGTGATTGGGTCCAGCGACATCTTAGTGGCCTTGGATTTCTTCCTCGACCCTCCTTTCTCTTGTTCACTTGGACACTTGATGCGGGCCGATGTCTCCTGTGGGTCCGCGCCGTGCTACTCTGTTTTCTCCTCTATGTCGGGTGAAGGTGACCTCATGCCTTTGTCAAAGCCCCCCTCTGTTCCACCTGTCTGCTTTTCTTCTGTTAGGTGGCCTCGCGCTCCACCTGGGCCTTCTTAGTAGCCTCCTCCTTCTTCTTCTCAACCAGTTGTGCCATATTGAGCTGGCCTCATCCTTTTTGCACTGCGCGGCGGACTTGCTCGCCCCCACCACCAAGTTTGAGGTAGTGCACCACTTTGCCAGCCAACAATCAAGCACTACATCAATTGCGTCGTATGTTGCCAAGTACAGCAAGTCATACCATGTCTATGCAAGGTCCTTCTGCGCCTTGATCGACACATGGTGAAAATATGCCTTGAATTCAGTGTACCCTTGCAGGTTTGCAAACACAGTAGCCGAAAACCATGTTTTGTGATTGATAGCCATGCGGATGTTCATTTCCATCAAGATCCAAAAGATCTTGTTGTCCTTGATGCGTTGTGCATCCTTGGTTGCCCACAGCGAAGCGTACTTCACTGCTTCTGGTAGGTCCGACGTGACTGAGAGAATTGGTTGTCTTCTGGTATCTCCCAGGCTACCAACACAATAGATAGCAATATTCATGCGTAGTGGAAGGTCTTGTTGAGCTCCTGTGCCTCATGGAAGTTCACAAGGAACTCACCGCAGAGATAGTGCACCCAATTGAATTGGACTCCTTCGGCGCATTGGGCAGCAAGAGCAATGATTGGTGTCGACACTTCATCTATGTGACACTTCCTCATAACCTTTCCTACCAAGATCTACGTGGCCACCTTGACTGTAGGGCCACTAATACTTGAGATGGCATAGCCTTGCGATTTCTTCACAAGCTTAAATATTTCCTTCATGGCCTCCACAAGGGCCTACTCGCCACCTTCTCGACCAAATATCATGGTTGTATTTTCTCCTACGTAGGGCAGCCGTGTGATCCTATGGATAAATCTGTTGGTGATGGATACTGGCTCCTCCAGCCACAGACACCCGTCATGCACCAAGCGTAGTAGCTGTTTGATGACCAACACTGTAATGGGGGTGCAGTTGTACTACGACACCCATAGAAGGTTGAGCAGACCTGCGTTGTCTACTCCCCTGAGCGATTTCTGTAGTTCCAATGTAGTCATCCCAGTGGTTGTGTCAATAATGCAACACATCATCTACTCAGTCGCCAAGTGTAGGAACATCTCATGGTTATTTAAGTCCCAATCTTCCAGCTTTAACACAGGAACCCACCCCAAGCATGGTCCTTCAAAGACAATCTCGTCTGGCAGTAGAGGGGTTTGCAAGGGGACCTTGCTCTCGTCAATGTCCTTTGGCACCTTGGTCTTGCCCTTGCACAGAGGGATGTACTCAGGAAACCGAGTGATAGGGTCAACACCCTGGACTTCAACTTCCTCCATGTCTATCCCCAAGTCCTCATCATCCATCGGGATGTCTTCAATTTCTTCCTCCTCTGGCTCTAGGTTAATGGCTTTGCCCTTTTCCTGTGCGGTGGACTTTTCCTTCAGTGGGTTCCTTCTCGGTGATGCGTGCATCGGTATTGTAGGCTGATTTCCCTTTTTATCCTTTGCACTCTCCTTGGTTGGGGTCGGCTTTGGTCTAGGTGTCCGTGGTGATTTGGGAACTTCAGCTAATACTTCTGCAACCTCTGGGGCAGCTTCCTCTACCTCCCTAACAACCTCCGGCACAGCCTCCTCAACTGTCACTGCTTCGATGTCCATAGCTTCTGCGAGTGTTGACATGACACTATTCAACAAATCCTGTGTCACCTGTGGTAATTTCTGAAATGCCAAACTCACTATCATAGCTTCAAATAATTCACGGTTCATGTGCGCCTGAGAGCTCAACAACTCAATTCTCAAAATGCCAAGTGTTTTTCGCTGGGTAGCCACGTATAATTTATATGGCATTTGAGTTCAAATCCGACCATTCCCCCCACATTCACTTCATTAATGCTGGATTGGTGACAGATTTCCAAGGATCTTACCCATAAAGTTCGTCTTAAATGCCAGCTGCCCACTCCATTTGGCCACATTTCTACCGTCAAATCATGAACAGTGACTTTAACAGTCACTTTCCGGCTAACCTGCGCGATTTCTCCCTAGGTAGCGCAGCTCCCTTCACGTTGTTGCGAACCCTATGACATTTCCTCGCTTCACACAATCCTCCCATCACGCAGCCCCCCAACCCAGGAAGTGTAGTTTATAGTCCCACGCCTCCTTTTAGCTACCTGGAGTGCTAAGACTATGCTACCCTCATATAGTCACTTGGTCGGATCACCAATGTATGGCTTCAGTCGGCTACCATTCACATTTCCTGGGAAGGGATCTCCATTCACTTTAACCAACTGAACTACTCCACCATTGGTAATCTCCTTAATGACATAGGGACTTAACCAGTGCATTCTGAATTTCCCTAGAGATTTATCAAACTTGTTGTCATATAAAAAAACCAAGTCAATTACCTTAAAGATGCTCAACTTAATGTGTCGATCATGCCATGCTTTTTTGTGTTGCTTTTGGGCCTCTTGGTGAAATCCAGCTAGAAATCTCTCTTCCTCAAGCTCAGCCAGTTGTGCGAGCCTCTCTTCCAGGGCTGCACAATCCATCATACCCATGAGTGTCGCTATGCGCAGACTAGGAACAATGTATTCCATGGGCATCACTACTTCAACACCATATACAAACCTAAAGGGTGTATGTCCCGTCAACATTTTGCATGTCGTCCGATAGGCCCATAGAACTGCGGGTATGCATAGGTCCCAATCACTTTTCTGATATTTTCAAACCTTGGTCAGTTCTTTCTCCAGCTCCTTATTAAATGCTTCCATTGTCCCATTAGCCTGTGGGTGATAAGGCATGCTATTCTGGTGGTATACCTGAAATTCCTTTGTCAGTGCGCTGATGGTCTTGTTCAGAAAGTGCGTACCACGATCGCTCATCAGAACCTTTGGACACCCGAATTGCATGAATACATACTCAAAGAGGAACTTCACAGTGGTCACACCTGTGCAATCCTTCACAGGCTGTGCCTCCACCCATCGAGTCAAATACTTAGTCACAGTGATAATGTACCATGCTCCCGTCTTCTTTCCTTGGGGCTAAATGGGTCCCACAAAATCTATCACCCATTTCTCAAAGGGTTGTAATGTCATCTATGAATTCAGAGGTAGCTCATCCCTTCATGATGGCCTGCTTGTCCTTTGACACACATCACATGCCTTGCAGTAATCATTTGAATCCTGATGAAGGGTTGGCGACCACAACCCTACGTGTAGAATCTTCTATGCAATCACTCTCCCTACATAGTGACCTCCCGCGGTACCCCCATGAGCACCCACGAGGATACCGCTTCTTTCAAACTTCGATACATATCATCGTAATACTTCATTAGACCACATGTTGTACAGATGCTCGGCAATGACAGAAAAGTCTGCCACATGCACCACTAACTCCTTCTTTTGCTGGATGGTGTAACTTGTTATCACTATAAAAAAAAATTGGACAACTTGTATTGTTTCAAAGTTGTAAGTCAATCTTGGTCAAGTCATTTCTATTGTTTTGTTCAAGGAGTCTAAAAAATAGGATAGAGTCTTGTTCCCATTTTTAAATAAGGTCAACAATCTTGTTTTAACTATCATTAGTCCCACATTGGTTCATAGGTGTCATGTGTTAAGACTGTTTTAAAGTTGGCATGCGCTATGAAATCAACTAGGAGTTTTCGTAGTGCAAACTCATAAAAATACACTATGTGCACTACGAAAACAGGGATTCGTAACTAGGAGATTTCGTAGCGCAAAACACAGAATTTGCACTAGCTACGCTACGAAATCGGGGATTCGTGCTAGATCTTGTCTAGCTGTCTTTTCCATCAAAATCTGTTAATATTTCATCACCATGTGTCAGTCCTTGAACCATGCCTATCACATGTAGCCATTCATTCTCATCATTAGATTCGTTAGATGTCTTATATGCATTATTTCAAATTTCAAAAAAAGTAAGGTGAGGTGAGTTAGTCTTGGTTTTTCCCGTGTTCCTTTCATGCATAAGAAGACAATTGGCAAGCTTAAGGATGGCACTCATCAGAACTTTTTGAAGGCTCAAGTGAGGCAGTTCTCAGTTTCAAATTCAAGTGAGGTAGTGTTCAAACCAATACAATGCAGGTTTATCTTCAAGTTTCCTTGCAGAGATTTCATAGACATGTCTGAAGAAAGGAAAAATCACAGATCAGGCCGGTGTCTTAGAGCTGAGCCTGAAGGTTTAGATGTGCTCATGAGAAGCAGAGAGGTTGAACATGCATTCAAATAGGTGGGCTGTTGGAGATTCTGCGAAAAACTTCAAGGTGGTCACGTTCAAGTAACCAAAGATTTTTCTTTCAATTTCACTGGTTTGAATTCAAGAGTTGGAGTGCTAGAAATTCCAATTTCTCCTGAGGTCATATCTGCAGTCACCGAGATACCAAGAGGCCAGGAAAGATGGTTCAAGAACTTTAAATTCGAAATGGCACCCTGCCAAGAATTTTTGAAGCCAAAATTCATAGGCTCGGACTTAACCAAATTAGTGCCTAGAAGCTATGTTAAGGATTCATATGCCAACTTGCTGACATGCATCCAAATATATTTTACCTGTGAGGGAAGATACCATAAGGTGTACTCTTACCATTTTAAGCTCCTCTTACATTTCACTAGAAAAATATCTCTTGATTTACCTTTTTATCTATTTCGTAGCTTAGGAAAAATGTCTGATAAGGTTCAATTGAAGAAAGAAGCTTGTGAAACCTCCTTATTCCATCATGGGTTGATCAAGTTGATTGTTTTACATGAGCTTCAGAAGATTGGAAGAGAATGGTCTGCTTTCTTGTTTATGACAGGCTTTAAAACAGAAACAGGACTTAGTCCTAATGCTAAGGAGATTTCTTCACCAGCAGTAAGTCATCAGGAGGAAACAAGATCAACTAGGTTTGTGAAATTGAAAGCTAGAAAGTAGGTGAAGGAGCCTATGACACCACTAGTAGTTCAAGACACCCTTCAATAGTCATAGAGGAAGAAGGTTCAGATCAATGAGGTGGTACAAGAGCAGTCTATTGATAAAACTGTCCAAAGAAGAGTAACAAGAAGTCAATTAGCCAAGGAAAAGGGGAAGACTGTGATTGCTAATGAAAGCCCAGCTTCAAAGGGAAGTTTGAACGATCTCCTCTAGGCTATCGATATAGAAGAGACTCCTCTGGTCCAAGCAGATTTACTTGAAGCAGGTAAGAACAAAACAAAAAGAGTTAAATCTTCTAAAAAGCTTCAATTTGATGACCAGGTATCAGAGTTTGTGTTCAAGCCAAGAAGACCTATGACTAGACATTTAAGAAGAATACAAGAGGCAGAGCAAGAAGCAAGTGAGATAGGGGAGGTTGCAGAATTCTTTGAAGAGCTGGTGGTTCCATTAGTACAATCATCACTAGTGCACAAAGATGACAGAGGCAAGACAGTTATCACTCATAAGGAAGATAGCTTTGAGGAGATCAAAAAGAAATTGGTGTCTACCAATCTTGAGATTGCCCAACTCAAGGAAAGGGCAAGGAAACATGTAGTTGAAAAAGCAAAATTCAAAAGAGTGATAGCCAGTTGGGAAGATGGAAAAGTTCCAAGATATGAAGCAGTGTGCAGTTATCACCAATATTTCACTTGGACCGTCCCTGCAATAAAAGAGGCAAGATATATCAGAAGGGTCAATGAAAAATTAAGAACTAAAATCCGAATGATGAAAAGACAGATTGAAGATTTGAAGATTCAACTGAATGAACCAGAAGAACAGTCTCAGCATAAATGAACCTGACAGTAAGTGAAGAAATTTTGACACAATTTTGATGCAAAACTTACTTTTTGAAGATTGAAGATTATTTTTGGATGGACAATGTCAGTTTTGTTTGGCCCATTGCATATGGAGAAGCCATTAAAAATCCCAAGAATGACAAAAAATTGTGTTTTTAACTCACACAACAGTTTCGTAGCGCTACGAAACTGCTAAAAATGACATATAATGCACAACAGTTTCATAGCGCGCTACGAAACTGCTGAAGCTACTAGTTTTGTTTTTTGAATCAATTTTGAAATGAAAAGGGGGAACCATTATGAAATAATGCTATTGCAGAAGATACAAAGGGGCCACCTCAGAAATTTTGAATACTAGGCAAAGGAAAATTCAAAGAATGAGAGGCATTTAATAACTCCAAACTCTGTGCTATGAAAATAGTAGTCATCTCGTAGCTCAAGCAGTTGTCATGATTCAACCAACATTTAAGGGGTTTTGTCTTATCACGAGTATATGAGCAGGACCTTTGGTGTAATTCAAGGCATCACATGTTATTAAAAGGGATAAAATAGTTAGCAGAATTCGAGGAACCACTTTGGAGACCAAAGCAGAAAAAACAGGGGTAGTTTTCCTAGTATCCATGGACAGTTAAAGGACAAGCAATCAAAGCCCAACATGAAGTTTAAATTCATCACTCAAGCCAAAGATGAAGAGGGACAGATGTCAAAGAACACGTTTGTTTTCATAGCTAAGGTTGTTGCCAACATAGATAAGGAGTTACACTCCTAGTCAAATTAGGTCTCTAAGACTGTCAGTTTACAGTCAGTTGTAATTAATAATTTGTTTAAAGTTCAATAGGTGTCAGGTCTAGAGAAATTCAAATTCCCCTCTTGTTGGACGAAGGAATTCAAGATTGTAAGGAAACTATATATATGACAAGAGATGTAATGCACCTAGGTTTGGAAATTTTCAGAGAAAACACTCATATTGTGTCATTATAGAAGATTATGTTTTTTATGAATATAGACTTTGGCTTTACTTCTTAGGATTCAGAAAGAGTTCAATGGTGGCTTGTTTTATGTTTGTCCTCATTTCCTTATTTGTAGTAGTATGAATGTATGATACTTAGAACTCATTGGCAATGCTCTAACTTCCTTCATGCATTTGTAGACTGTGTTTCCTACATGTTTCTATGTGTTAACTGATATATTGAACTTTTGATGCCCTGACTTCCATGTTCAGCTAATATTGTTGTCATACTAAGCATTTTCTGACTCCATAAGCCCAATGGATGTTTATTAACTGTGTTTCAACCATTTACACTCCTTCATTTGTTTCATAGAGTTAGCCATCTAATCCATTATCGAAATCTTTAACCTAGTGAGAGAGCCCTCTCAGGTTGAGGAGGCTAAGCCTCAGCCAAAAGTTGGTTTGAAACAGTTACTCAAGGTCTACCTGATCAGCAACTTGTCAGGGTTAGGTTTTGTGATAACATAACCTTCCAGGGCAGTCCCTGTCGTTAGGAAGTGTATGATGTCTTCAAAGTGACCATCCGCAATGCACACTACAAATAGTTGCGCGTCAGGAAATCCCTCCTCCAAATTAGTGGGCTCTTCCCCTATTTCAATGCGCGACAAATGGTCTGGTCCCACGTTTAGTCATCCAAGCTTCACAATAACCTCAAAATCATACTCTTGGAACAATAACAACCACCTGTAGATTCCCCCCCCCCCCCCCCCCCCAACATAGGCTTATTGACCAGGTATTTCAACGTGGAATGATTTGTATACATCTTAAAATGTCCACCCAGCAAATAGTGTCTAAACTTCTGGAGTGCATATACCATGGCTAACCCTTTGCGCTCAGTGGTGGAATAGTTCTTCTCAACCTTGGATAACCTCCTGCTTGCGAATGCTATAGGATGGTCCAATTCTCCTCCGCCAGCCTGTGTCAGTACTACTCCCAGTGCTATACATGATGTGTCTACATGTACATGAAAATCCTTCTTCCAATCAAAGAAGACTAAAATCGGTTTGGTGACCATTTTCTCTTTCAATACATCCAAGCTTTTCTTACATTTCTCATTCCAACAGAATGTGACATCATTTTTCAACAACTTCTCCATAGGCGTGGTGATCTAGGCATAGCCCTTGATAAACTTCATGTAATCCTCAGTATGTCCTAAGGTTGCACACAGTTGTTTCACACTCCTCGGCACCTCTAAGTTAAGTATCACTGTGATCTTTGTGGTATCTACCATCAGTCCCTATCTACAAACCACATGACCCAATAGGGTCCCAAAAGGAACACAAAACAGGCATTTCTTCAAAATGAGCACAATATGGTACCTTCGACAAGTATCTAGCATCAGGCGCAAACTTTCCACATGGCATTTTACCAGTCCAAACATAGTCTAGTCATCAAAGTACACCTACAGAAACTTATGAATAAATTCCTTGAACGCCGCAATGACTACGCGCGAAAAAATCGCAGGCGCATTCTTCAATCCGAAAGGCATTACAATGTACTGAAAACATCCCCACTCAGTCACAAAGGTCATCTTGCTTCTATCCTCTAGTGCAATTTTGATTTGATGTTACCTAGAAAACCCATCAGTGAAGGAGTACGCTTCCTGGCCACCTACATTATCCAATACCTCATCAATGAACGGAGTCGGGAAAGGATCATGTACGCAAGCGTCATTCAACTTCCGGAGATCTATGCATATCCTTATTTCATCCTTCTACTTCTTTTCCTGTACCACCATTGGGCTTACCCAATCAGATTCTTCTACGGGCTCAATGATGCCTACCGTGAGCATCTTGTCTAGCTCTAAGCGGACCTTCTCCTTATACTTCGGATTGAGACGGTAAGGTCTTTGCTTAATCAGCTTCACGTCAAGCTTTAATGTGATCTTCATAATGCCCAGGTCTCCTATTATCCCTTTTAGCTCCATAAACTTGGTAGTGAACAAATCCTAGTATTCACAGAGCAATTCAGTGACTTTATCCACTGTCGTGTCATCCCAGTAATCTCCAATCTTTACGAATTTGGGCTTCGCCTCCATACCAATATTTCCCTGTTTCATTTTTATTGGCGGGGTTCTATCAGGATTCTCAATTTGCGGTCCCTCAACCTCATGGTGACCCTCTATTTCAGATATGTTAATCTTTCTCGAATCCTCATCTTCTTCTTCAGCAATCACGTTATAGCATTCCAGCATGTGACTCATCTTAGTAGTCCAATCGAGTTGAATCAGATCCAAAGGATCTTGCGATATTCTAAAGATTGTTGCTTTCACTTCTTATAAAGCTTCGTCAATAAAGTCAAACCCATCTTCAAAGATGAACGTAATTATGAATCCTTCGCGCAAAATATCCCATTCACCTATACCATGGCGAAGCTCTGTTTCCAAGTACCAGTTCATCAGGATGGCATCTAGGGTATGACAGAACCAGTGCACCCATTCAGGTAGGGGCTTCACTCCATAAGCCTTAGCCCATTTGGCCAAGTGTGTGTGAGGATCATCCTTCCCATCATATTTTTTTGTTATTTGTACCTTTGGCTTCCCAAAGCGTGTTCTCATCCTCCTCCTACACTTGCACCAATCATCAAAGCTACCCTTGTGCATACCCCACCATCTTGCGGGCGTCGTGCGCAGTGCCCAGTCCAAAGCCTGGAAGCAGTGCTTCTCTGGTACTTCTTGCTCAAAGGCATCCAAAAATACATCTATATCATTTACGCCATCATAAGTGGGAAAATTTCTTACCTCTGATGACGCACAGCACAACGACTGGGTCATCATGTTACAACTTAGCGTGGTTACTTCATGTAGCCGATTCTACAGCGCTCTAATTCTTCATGAGAGTTTGAGGTGCAGGAACTCTTGCAATCCCATGTAATTTTTCCATCCTCTTTTGGATTCACCCAATCTTGGTCTCGCGTTGTTATCTTATATATGCAGTCCAAATCATCATCGCTCTCATAATCGCAGACTGGTTCAGTATAGCGTGATCCTTCAGTAGAATCTAGGGGTACTATTACGAGGAGCGATTTCTTTTCAAATATCATCTTTCGCTTCTTTAGGTTGATCACTATGTTCATGTCAGTAGCCCAATCAATGCCAAGGAGCATAGGGTAGGGGTTGCTGCCATCCACAATTTCTATTACCTCAAAGTCAGCCAACACGCTCGCACCTTCAATATCTACAGTCACTCCTTACAGCCATCCCATGGGAATGATTTTCTGTTGATTTTCCATCCTTAACTGAATCGGAGACCACTACAACGTGGGTCTTCCCATCTGCTCCCAAGTCTACTTTGGTAAAACATTCACATCTAACCCCAGATCCAAAATAACCTGATCCATTTCATATTCTCCTATCTGTGCAGTTAGTCTCATCTCTCGTCCTATCCTTACTTTATGCTTAGCAATCTTCTGTACCACCTACGGTTCACCTGGAGTGTTTTTGGTGCATCTATTTATAAGCTCCTGTAATCCCTTCATAGCCTTGCTAACGCGTAGCAGCTTCATGCAAGTTTCCAGATTGATCGTAAGCACAAAAGGGTCCATTTCCTGATCAGGCTTATCCTTTCTCCCTGAGGTGGATGCCTGAGCGAAGCTCTTCTTTGCCTCCATGAACATTTCGCGTGCGCGCTCCAAGTCAAATTCAACCTCCTTCGCGAGAGCTTTGCAAAACCATGCACTATCTTAGGGCTATTTCCCTTTATCATCGCCCGTTGTAATTCCACTTCAAAGCACTATATTCACATTCAGATCCTCTTTGCAAGGATCATACCTCATCATCTATAGGTTCTGATTTGGCTGAGGTGGTAGCACCCCTTTGTCACGTATCCTCGCTATCAGTGTACTTCACTACTTCTAGTAGGTCTGACGCAACCGAGGGGAATTGGTTGTCTTCTGGTAGCTCCCAGGCTACCAACACAATAGACAGCAAGAGTCATGCGTAGTGGAAGGTATTTTTGAGCACCCGTGCCTCATGCAAGTTCGCAAGGAACTCACTGCAGAGATAGTGCACCCAATTGAACTAGACTCCTTTGGCACATTGGGCAGCAAGAGCAACGACTGGTGTCAACACTTTATCTGCGCGACAGTTCCTCATAACCTTTCCCACTAAGATCTACGTGGCCACCTTGACTGTAGGGTCACTGATACTTGAGATGGCATAGCCTTGCGGTTTCTTCACAAGCTTAAATTTCTCCTTCATGGCCTCCGCGAGGGCCTACTTGCCACCTTTTCTGCCAAACATCATGCCAGATTTTCTCCTATGTAAGGTAGCCGTGTGATCCTATGGATCAATCTGTCGGTGATGGATATTGGCTCCTCCAGCCATAGACACCTGTCATGCACCAAGCATAACAGTTGTTTGATGACCAACACTGTAATTGGAGTGCAGTTGTAGTGCGAAACCCATATAAGGTTGAGCAGACTTGCCTTGTCTACTCCCCTGAGCCACTTCCACAGTTCCAATGCAGTCATCCTGGTGGTTGTGTCAATAATGCAATGCATCAGCTACTCGGTCGCCAAGTGCGGGAACTTCTCATGGTCAGCTAAGTCCCAATCTTCCAGCTTTAACAGAGGAACCCGCCCCAAGTGTGGTCCTTCAAAGACAATCTCATCCGGCAGTAGAGGGGTTTGCAAGGGGACCTTGCTCTCGTCAATGTCCTTTGGCACCTTGGTCTTGCCCTTGCGCGGAGGGATGTACTCAGGAAACCAAGTGATAGGGTCAACACCCTGGACTTCAACTTTTTCCATGTCTATCCCCAAGTCCTTATCATCTATCGGGATGTCTTCAATTTCTTCCTCCTCTGGCTCTAGGTTAATGGCTTTCCCCTTTTCCTGTGCGGTGGGGTTGTCCTTCAGCGGGTTCCTTCTCGGCGACACGTGCATCGGTATTGCAGGCTACTTTCCCCTTTTATCCTTTGCACTCTCCTTGGTTGGGGTCAGCATTGGTCTAGGTGTTCATGGTGATTTGGGAACTTTAGCTAATACTTCTGCAACCTCTGGGGCAGCTTCCTCTGCCTCCCTAACAACCTCTAGCACAACCTCCTCGGCTGTCACTACTTTGGTGTCCATAGCTTATGTGGGTGCTGAAATGACTATTCCATAGATCTTGTGTCGCCTATGGTAATTACTAAAATGTTGAACTCACTATCATAGCTTCAAATAATTCACGGTTCATGTGCGCCTGAGAGCTCAACAACTCAATTCTCAAAATGCCAAGTGTTTTTTGCTGGGCAACCACATATAATTTATAGGGCATTTTGAATTCAAATCCGATCGTTCCCCCCACATTCGCTTCATTAATGCTGAATTGGTGACAGATTTCCAAGGATCTTACCCATAAAGTTCATCTTAAATGCCAGCTGCCCACTCCATTTGGCCACATTTCTACCGTCAAATCATGAACAGTGACTTTAACGGTCACTTTCCAGCTAACCTGTGTGATTTCTCCCTAGGTAGCGTAGCTCCCTTCACGTTGTTGCGAACCCTGTGACATTTCCTCGCTTCACACAAACCTCCCATCGCACATCCCCCCCAACCTAGGAAGTGTATTTTATAGTCCCACACCTCCTTTCAGCTACCTGGAGTGCTAAGACTATGCTACCCTCATATAGTCACCTGGCCGGATCACCAGTGTATGGCTTCAATCAGCTACCATTCACCTTTCCTGGGAAGGGATCTCCATTCAATTTAACCAATTGAATTGCTCCACCATCGGTAATCTCCTTAATGACATAGGGTTCTAACCAGTGCATTCTGAATTTCCCTAGAGATTTATCAAACTTGTTTTCAGATAAAAAAACTAGGTCATTTACCTTAAAGATGTGCAGCTTAATGTGTCGATCATGCCATGCTTTTTTGTGCTGCTTTTGGGCCTGTTGGTGAAATCCAGCTAGAAATATCTGTTCCTCTTGCTCAGCCAGCCGTGCAAGCCTCTCTTCCAAGGCTCCATGATCTGTCATACCCATGAGTGTCGCTATGCACAGACTAGGCTCAATGTATTCCATGGGCATCACTACTTCAATACCATATTCAAACCTAAAGGGTGTATGTCCCGTCAACTTTTTGCATGTCGTTCGATAGGCCCATAGAACTGTGGGTATGAATAGGTCCCAATCACTTTGCTGATATTTTCAAACCTTGGTCAATTCGTTCTCCAGCACCTTATTGAATGCTTCCACTATCCCATTAGCCTGTGGGTGATAAGGCATTCTCTTCTAGTGGTATACCTGAAATTCCTCCGTCAGTGCATTGATCGTCTCGTTCAGAAAGTGCATACCACGGTCGCTCATCAGAACCTTTGGACACATGAATTGCGTCAGTACATACTCAAAGAGGAACTTTGTAGTAGTTGCACCTATGCAATACTTCACAGGCTATGCCTCTGCCCATCGAGTCAAATACTTAGTCGCGGTGATACTGTACCACGCTCCCGTCTTCTTTCCTTGGGGCTAAATGGGTCCCACAAAATCTATCACCCATTTCTCAAAGGGTTGTAATGTCATCTATGGATTTAGAGGCAGCTCATCCCTTCGTGATGGCCTACCAATCCTTTGATGCACATCACATGCCTTGTAGTAATCATTTGAATCCTAATGGATTGTTGGCCACCACAACCCTGCGTGTAGAATCTTTTGCGCAGTTGCTCTCCCTGCATAGTGACCTCCCGCGATACCCCCATGAGCATCCACGAGGATACTTCTCCTTTCAAACTTTGGTACATATCATCATAATACTTCATCAGAACACATGTTGTACAGATGCCCGACAATGACAGAAATGTATGCCACATGCACCACTAACTCCTTCTTCTGCTGGATGGTGTAACCTTCCGGGGTAGTCCCTGTCGTTAGGAAGTGTATGATGTCTTCAAAGTGACCATCCGCAATGCACACTACAAATAGTTGCGCGTTAGGAAATCACTCCTCCAAATTAGTGGACTATTCCCCTGTTTCGATGTGCGACAGATGGTCTGGTCCCGCGTTCAATCGTCCAAGCTTCACAACAACCTCAAAATCATACTCTTGTAACAATAAAAACCACCTGCAGATTCTCCCCCCCAACACAGGCTTATTGACCAGGTATTTCAATGTGGAATGATCTGTATACATCTTAAAATGTCCACCCAACAAATAGTGTCTAAAATTCTAGAGTGCATATACCATGGCTAACCCTTCGCGCTCAGTGGTGGAATAGTTCTTCTCAGCCTTGGATAAACTATTGCTTACGAACACTATAGGATGGTCCAATTCTCCTCCGCCAGCCTGTGTCAGTACTACTCCCAAATCTATACATGATGTGTCTACATGTACATGAAACTCCTTCTTCCAATCCAAGAAGACTAAAATTGGCGCAGTGACCATTTTCTCTTTCAATACATCCAAGATTTTCTTACATTCCTCATTCCAACAAAATGTGACATCCTTTTTCAACAACTTCTCCATCAGCGTGGTAATCTGGGCATAGCCCTTGATAAACTTCCTGTAATCCTCAGTATGTCCTAAGGTTTCACACAGTTGTTTCACACTCCTCGGCGCCTCCAAGTTAAGTATCACTGCAATCTTTGCGGGATCTACCATTAGTCCCTATGTACAAACCACATGACCCAATAGGGTCCCAAAAGGAACACAAAATAGACATTTATTAAAATTGAGCACAATCTGGTACCTTCGACAAGTATCTAGCATCAGGCGCAAACTTTCCATATGGCATTTTACCAGCCCAAACACAGTCTAGTCATCAAAGTACACCTCCAGAAACTTATGAATAAATTCCTTGAACGCAGCAATGACTACGCGTGAAAAAATCGCAGCACATTCTTCAATCCGAAAGGCATTACAGTGTACTGAAAACATCCCCACTCAGTCGTGAAGGTCATCTTACTTCTATCCTCTAGCATGATTTTGATTTGATGGTACCCAGAGAACCCATCAGTGAAGGAGTACGCTTCCTGGCCACCTACATTATCCAATACCTCATTAGTGAACAGAGTTGGGAAAGGATCATGTACGCAAGCGTCATTCAACTTCCTGAGATCTATGCATATCCTTATTTCATCCTTCTGCTTCTTTTCCTGTACCACCATTGGGCTTACCCAATCAGATTCTTCTATGGGCTCAATGATGCCTGTCGTGAGCATCTTGTCTAGCTCTAAGCGGACCTTCTCCTTATACTTCGGATTGAGACGGTAAGGTCTTTGCTTAATTGGCTTTGCGTCAGGCTTTAATGTGATCTTCATAACACCCAGGTCTCCTATTATCCCTTTTAGCTTCGTAAACTTGGTAGGGAACAAATCCTAGTATTCATGGAGAAATTCAGCGACTTTATCCACCGTCGTGTCATCCCAGTAATCTCCAATCTTCACGAATTTGGGCTCCGCCTCCGTACCAATATTTACCTGTTTCATTTTTGGAGGCGGGGGTTCTATCAGGATTCTCAATCTGCATTCCCTCAACCTCACAGTGACACTCTATTTCAGAGATGTTAATCTTTCTCAAACCCTCATCTTCTTCTTCAACAGTCACATTATAGCATTCCAGCACGTGGCTCATTTGAGTAGTCCAATCGAGTTGAATCTGATCCAAAGGATCTTTCGATATCCTAAAGATTGTTGCTTTCACTTCTTATAGCGCTTCGTCAATACAGTCAAACTCGTCTTCAAAGATGAATGCCATTATGAATCCTTCGCGCAAAATATCCCATTCACCTATACCATGGCGGAGCTCTATTTCCAAGTACCAGTTCATCAGGATAACATCCAAGGTATGACAGGACTAGTGCACCCATTCAGGTTGGGGCTTCACTCCATAAGCCTTAGCCCATTTGGCCAAGTGTGAACATGGATCATCCTTCCCATCATATTGGTTTGTTATTTGTACCTTTGGCTTCCTAAAATATGTTCTCATCCTCCTCCTACACTTGCGCCAATCATCAAATCTACCCTTGTGCGTACCCCACCATCTTGCGAGTGTAACGTGTAGTGCCCAGTCCAAAGCTTGGAAGCACTGCTTCTCTGGTAATTCCTACTCAAAGGCATCCAAAAATACATCTATATCATTTAAGCTATCGTAAGTGGGCAGATTTCTTACTTCTAATGACACACAACACAGCGATTGGGTCATCATTTTACAACTTAGCGTGGTTACTTGATGTAGCCGATTTTTCCAGTGCTCTAATTCTTCATGAGAGTTTGAGGTGCAGGAACTCTCGCGATCCCATGTAATTTTTCCATCCTCTTTTGGATTTACCCAATCTTGGTCTCACGTTGTTATCTTATATATGCAGTCCAAATCATCATCGCTCTCATAATCACAGACTGGTTCAGTATAGCGCAGTCCTTCAGCAGAATCTAGGGGTACTATTACAAGGAGCGATTTCTTTTCAAATATCATCTTTCACTTCTTTAGTTTGATCACTATGTTCATGTCAGTAGCCCAATCAATGCCAAGGAGCACAGGTTAGGGGTTGCTACCATCCACAATTTCTATTACCTCAAAGTCAGCCAACGCACTCGTGCCTTCAATATCTACAGTCACTCCTTGCAGCTGTCCCATGGGGATGATATTTTGCTAATTTTCCATCCTTAACTGAATCGGAGACCACTACAAGGCAGGTCTTCCCATATGCTCCCAAGTCTTCTTTGGTAGAACGTTTACATCTAACCCCAGATCCAAAATAACCTGATCCATTTCATATTCACGTATCTGCGCGGTTAGTCTCATCTCTCGTCTTGTCCTTGCTTTATGCTTAGCAATCTTTTGTACCACGTGCAGTTCACCTAGAGTGTTTCTAGCGCATCTATTTATAAACTCCTGTAATCCCTTCATAGCCTTGCTAATGCGTAGCAGCTTCATGTAGGTTTCTAGATTGGTCGTAAGCATAGAAGGGTCAATTTCGTGATCAGGCTTATCCTTGCTCCCTGAGGTGGAGGCCTGAGCGAAGCTCTTCTTTGCCTCTATGAACATTTCGTGTGCACGCTACAAATCAAATTCAGCTTCCTTCGTCGGAGCTTTGCGAACCCATGCATTGTCTTAGGGATATTTCCCCTTATCATCACCCATTGCAATTCCACTTCAGAGCACTATATTCACATTTAGATCCTCTTCGCAAGGCTCAGACCTCATCATCTACAGGTTCTAAGTTGGCTGAGGTGGTAGCGCCCCTTTTTCACGTATCCTTGCTATCAGTGTAGGACAGTCTTCTATCTCATGATCAAACTGAGTACAATATTTGCATGACGGTCACTTTGAGTAAGTTCATTCATGGGCATAGTGTCTTGGTCCTCCGCAATTGTAGCAGATTAGTTGTCCCCGACCTTTGCCAGGTCATCCTACGCCTCAGCCTCGTTCGCGCCATCACAATGCTTTGGTCAGGGGGCCGTGTTTCTAACTGAACCCTATAGGTAGGTGTTATGTCCATCATCAATTCATAACTTCTATATTTTTGCTCATCATGCGCTACCGACTTGTAGAACTTGCAGAACATTTGTTGCGGTGTTTGTACAAACTTCTGCAGCAAATGACAGTTATTCGCTGTATGTTTCCCTACTATCTAACATATAGCACACCACAACAGAGGCCCCGCGCTTAGTTCTTCTTGGGCCTCTGGCCTCAAAGGCATCGGTCCTTCTACAATATAGTTCGCAAAGACTGGGTAGTGGTCTTTGTCATGCCTTTGACCCTTAGATTTCAGGCACCATATCTCTTCGCGCACCTCCGATCGAACTGTTCTGTCTTACTTCAAACTTTGCATTTCAAGGAAAACTGAAACTGCGCATGGATTTGCTGAACCCCCAGATTCGGATCTTGCATTGGTGTCTCATGCAATCTCGTTGCACTCTCCAAGGCCTCTTCCTGAGTTGTAATCTTCTGTTGTGACACTGCAACCCTTAGGTGAGGCAGAAGCGAAGCCACAAACCACTCGCGCTGTTGTCCATCTATTAAGTTCATATTAGTTTCGCAGATCTTACACTTCAACCTCTGATCCAATTCCCAAGGTGTCTAGCATGGTTTCATCATGATTTCCTTGAATCCCACAATCGACTATGCCTCGGATTTAGGCCTACTCAATTCTTTATTCATCGCGGTCTATATGTCTGCCACTCCAGCATTTGGGTTATCATTATAGTACTTGATGCACTAGGTTAGTGCATGATCCTGTAAAGCACTAACCAATGTTGCCTTCTTCATGTGGTCATCTGTCACGACCTGAGCTTCCCATACACCTTTCACGACGAACCAAAACTGGTCTGGGTCCTCATTTCCCAAGCCTTTAAACAAAGGCAGCTTCACTGAATTTTCCATGCTGAACTGGGTTGGAGGTGGTGGCGGTATGGCTGAAGTCATAGGTGATGGTGGTGAAGTTAGAGGTGGCAATCGTGGGAATCCTTGTCTTATTAACTGAATTTCACTTCATAGAGAAGCCTGCGCTACTCCCTCTTTGTCACCCAATGGAGGTGAAATTAGTGGGCTATATTCAGGACCCTTTCTTCCTTCGTTTCTATAATTATTTCCACTTCACATAGCTCTAAACATCAATTTAGATGCATAACCCATTTTTTGCACAATAACATCTTAATCTGGGTATTCAAGGACTTCAAGTACTTAGCTTGCGAACCTTTGAAAAAACGTCGCTCTGCCTCGCTGTAACTAACTAAGGTATTGACCACGAATTTAGTCACAAATCCTCCTATTATGCGATGATCCAATGATCAACAACACGAGCAATCTTATCCTTAGATGTTTCCAGCCTCTGTACCAGCTTCGAGGTCCAGACAATAGGACTGTCAATTAGTCTCCACCTTCCTTGGCTATCTGCTAGATTCATGATCCACTCGTATAACTCAAACGGAAAGGAACAAAAAAAGATCTCATGGATTTCTTTATATAGGTATATTTCCAGCCATTGTTCCTTTATCATCCGTGGATTTCTGTTCTCCTGCACCACGAATTCGTGGATCTCCCTGTCCAACCAGTCTTTGACCTCTTTCTTAGTTGGATTCCAGTGATACGACATCACACATCTCTCATGTAGATTCCGGTCCTAGCAACGGAACCATTTGTTGGCCGTGTGGGGCCTGACCCATGTTCAGCGTTAGTTAGCCAAACAAATCCCTATACTACTGGCCCTTTTGGTATCAGCCTGTGGAGCACGAACCGAAGTCTCACCCGAAGCAGTATGGGGGGGTACTGAAACCAAGTTTCTGCACCCTGAGATGGTTGTGATGTCAGTTTATACCCTCTGTTCCTACTTTCACATAGGTCACTAAGGTTTAGGGCTCTGTTAGTCTAACCCTTTATTCCGCCCTTCAGTACCCCTATGAAGGTGTACAATTGGCCTTCGCACAGCCTTAGCCTGTAGTCAAGGTACTTTCGCGCTGCTATGAAAGCATATTGTACAGGTTCCCAAGTTATCTTATGTGTTTTACTTATCTTACTAAACAATCACAATTAGCACCGTGTAGACTGCTATTCTTACTTGCGTTCAATTAACCAATATAAACACATATATTCACGCATCACATAAACATTATAAATTACACCCAAAACACAATATAACCAGATGCATTAACAAGAAATAAATACAGAGAATTTGCAGAATACTTCTCTTTACTGATATCTTCAGATTATTACAGAATCTATCTGCCTTGTGCACATAGCTACAGGGGTCCATGCACTCAGTTGCGGACTTCCACCCTAGGCATCTATGCACTTAGTTGCAGAGCCTCTACCTACGCTAAGACCCGAACACTTAGACTTCTCTACCAAGACTCTTCACTTCCTTCTTCGAACTACAACTAAAACTACTTAGATCTTTCTTACTTAGCTCCTTTTTATACAATCCCATGGTCCGCGGACCGTTTTTGGATCTTTACAACCAACTTTACACTTTACAAAATGACGGCAGACAACCCTTTATGACTCATGACACTGTCGTGCTCCGTGACCAAAAAATGCGGAGACTTTACAACTTTATTAAAAAATTGACCCAAAACATGGGCTTTTAGCCCCAAAACTATCCTTGGGGGATCCCGTTCCCAAACATTATGCAAAAATAATGATTAATTGAGCTCATTTAAAAATAAATTACATGCAAAATTGATTCATGCATGAGCACCACTCGTCGTCGCATGAAAGGATTAGTTAAAAGAATTTAAGTGGGATCCTATTTTCTAGGAGTGTGCCTACATGCAAGAAGATGGCTCATGCATGCATCCAAGAATGGAACATGTCTTCAACATAAAGAAATGTACTCTTGGAGGGCACGTCTATTGAGCATGAAGGATTGCGCTCAAGGAGAGCGCACTTCTTCAACTCGAATGAGTGCGCTCAAGTTGAACACATGTATTCACCAACTTGGAGTGCATTTTTTCTTTTCTAAGTGCTTTTCTTGCTTTTGTTTTCTTTTTCTATGCTTTTGAGAGTTTTTCGAGTGTGTGCTTGGTGAGAAGGCAAGTTTCTAAGTCTAGAAAGATCGTAAGTTCACATGACCATGGACCTACTAGCTCAAGCATTTCTAATGGTTAAGTGATGACGCTTAGGAAACATCGACTTGAGAGGATGTGACACTAGGAGAAAACACATAAATAAAAAATCAAACAAGATGATGACTCAAGGGGGCTTGAAACGAAAATTATTGTAGGCTCCAAAATTGACATAAGCAAAAAATTTGGAGGGTCGTTGTCACACCGAAAACAACCACTTAAAGGCTTAACCATGATTCATGAAGATATAGAAAATGTCCAATACTAAGTAACCAAATTGGAAAGTCAATTGTCACAAATGAAAGAATGAATTAAAAGGGATATTGAACAAAATATAGATGAAAATAGGGAAGAAATGGATAAGAATTTGTAACAGTTGGAACACAAGAGGGATGGAATGGAACAAAAGATGAGAGAAGTTGTAAGTGGGAGGCTCCTTAAAATTGATAATGCTTCTCAAGAAACTCATAAAAATAAAAGTAGTATTCAAGTTGAACAATTTTCTAATAATAATAACTTTTCAAGTGGATTTAAGTATAAGTGTGGAGCTACTCATAAATGGTTTCCTAAAGAAGTGAATCTTCCCAAGGTTGAATTAAAGAAGTTTGATGGAATAAATCTCTTTACCAAATGCACCAAATAGATAGATATTTGAATTGCATATTACCATTGATGACAAGAACATGATTCAAATAGAAACTTTGAACTTTGAGATAAAGCTCTATAAATGGTATCAATGGGTAGTTAAAAGGAAAACTTGTTCTTATCATTGTACTTTGGGTTTATTTATAAGAGACTTAGAAGCACAGTATGGAAAAGCTTGGGAATAAGATTACTTTAGTTAATTGACAATAATTGAGCAATTTGGTGATATTGAAGGTCATAATTTAGGATTTCAGGTTTTGGCCACAAGGATGGATAACATAAATGATGAAAAGTTATTGGAATTTTATATGGGTGAGATAAATAACACATTAAAAATAAAATTTTCCTAAAACATATGGAAAATATTATGGAATCCATGTAATTTTCTTATTATATTCTAGTCAAGAATAAGGCTGCACATAATACTACCATGGGAACATACATACAAAGTAGGGATCATTTTTGGTTTCATAAGACAACCCTACCACAACCTGCTTGAATATCACAAAAGGAAAATGAGGAAAAAAGAGAAAAATGACTATTCTTTGGTTGTAACAACAAATGTTCAAAAGGGCATAAATGTCAAGAAACAAAATTTTTCACCTTGGAAAATAATGATGAAGAGGAAATGGAGGCATATACACAAAGAAGTGAGGAATAACCTTCCAACTTAAAAGAACATGAAATATACACAAAAACTG
Organism: Pinus tabuliformis; assembly: GCA_031772625.1. Classification (NCBI taxonomy): domain Eukaryota; kingdom Viridiplantae; phylum Streptophyta; class Pinopsida; order Pinales; family Pinaceae; genus Pinus; species Pinus tabuliformis. Next base: position 306,372,482 of record CM062816.1, on the reverse strand, counting down.
TGTGCAACCTTGATTTATACAGGTGTGAGATATTTTTTCATGCATTGGTAGGTTTGTTAGCTCCACAAATCCTGAAGATCATTGGTTACATTAAGATGCTAAGGGTCATAATGCTTATTGACTCAGTTGGTACCCATAACTTCATTGATAAAATATTATTAGAAGGCCTCAATTGTTTTGTGTATCAAGTGCTAAATTTTAAATTTCACTTGCTAGTGGAGGAAGTATTGATTATATAGGAAAATACCACAACATTAAACTAGGCAAGGGAGAATATGTTGAAATGTGTAACAAGTTTAATCTTCATAATGTCTATTATAATCATGATTTTATATTTTTCATATTAAAGAGAAAATAATTTTATTATTGTCACTCTTGATCCATGGGTTTCATGCTCAAGATAAATTTATTTGTGGGTCAAGCACCCATTGAGTGCTTCTACGTTTGTCATAAAAGTATGAAGTCAAAAGATTCATTGTCATACATGTAAGGCCCCTTTGGGAATGTTGTATCTTGTAAATTTTTGTAAAGTCAAAAGTGTCATAAAGACCCTTTAATACCTTGTCAAATAAGTCATCCTACAAGAAGGATCAAGTCGACCTCATGGGCAGGAATTTGACCTCCTAAGAAGCCTACAAATAAGGGAACCTCAAATTCATTTAGAGACATTCATTCAAACAAGAAATAAGTTCGATCTCCTTAAGAAAGAAGCTGGAAGACAAGGAAAAAGGATGAAGTTAAAGGAAGAGAAGAAGATAACCAAGACCAAAATTTTGGACCTCTCTATCTCATGTTTGGGTTTCTAAAGTAGCTTCTAGACCAAAATTACAAAAATTGTTGGGAAAATCGAAGTTACAGAAGAAATTGTTGGGGAAGTTGAAGTTGCAGAAGAAGTTGTTGGGAAAAAAAAGTTGATGCTAGGTCAAAATTGTTGGAAAGTCAAAGTTGTTGAAAATTTCTAGGTTGAAGTTGTTGGATCGAACTTGTTGGGTCAAAATTGTTGGGTCAAAGTTACTCGGTCGAAATTGCTGGAAGCTACTAGGTCAAAGTAGCTGGAATAAGAAGGATAATTTTAACTTGGCCTTGGATGGGTCTTTGACAAGGGTCTTAGGTCTTGGAATTTGTCATCTGAAAGAAGAAGTTAATCAAGTTAATTAAAAGTACAACACAAGCAATGATCAAAGTAAGAAAATTCGCTTAATCTAGTTGCCCCTAGAATTCTCAACATAACATCAGAGCTAAGGTGACTACAACAAGGAAATGCAGCTTGAATATCATCCACTTGAAATAAGGATACATAAGGGTTGAGAAAACTAAGTAGAATCAAGGAGGACCATCCATCACATCACAAGGATCAAATAATCAAAACTCTTGGAAGAAATAAAAGACCTCAAAAATCCTACCTCCATTAAAATAAGGACTCCACATTTGAAGAACCTTGTGAAGCCTCCACATTCTACATTATCATCCAAGGAAGGAAAGATAAGCTTTCCATCATCATCAAATAAATCAAGGTGATCTCCCTCACATTGAAACAAATATCACATCTCAAACATCCTTGAAGAAGATCATGAAGGAAGCAACATCATCCATAAGGCATCGAGTTGAAGATATGATCATGTAGGAGAATCTTCACTTGTCAAGTAAGTATCTTTATCTAGAACCCCTAGTGCATATCAGTAACCTAGAGCATTAATATAATATCAACATGAATTCATTCTGCAAGGAGAGCCTTAAACTAGTTGGGTCATCAAATTTCCTTACATGGAAAAATAGGATAGATTTGATCCTCATAGAGAATCAAGTTATTGAATATGTTAAGGCATTAATATCCAAACCATCTCAAGAGAAATATCAAGCACTATTGAAGTATATGAAAGGGGAAATAAGAGCTCCAAAAATACTCATAAAATCAACCAAGGATATTCTCATCCCTTATGTAGCAAAGCTGGAGAAATTGAAAGATATCTATGAAAAGTTGGTAAAATTGTTTTTTGTAAGCACAATATGAGAAGTTATATCATTGTGAACCAAATTATACAAGATGAAGGTATCAAAGGAAGAAGGGGTAGCCTCATAACTTATGAGGGTATCAAAAATAAGAGATCAACTACAAGAACTAAGAGAAATAATGTTTGATAAAGAAATGACCATCACTGTGCTTAATGCACTACCTAATGAATGGGGAAACTTTGTATCAAGTACTTATGGAAAGAAGGAAGTCACTACATTCAATGAACTTTGGTCATTATGTAATATTGAAGAAGCTAGATTGAAGGCAAAAAGTGATGCTGGATCAAATGAACAATTTCAAGCATATGTTTCCATGGCCAGGAGAAAATGAAAGTTTGGAAAGTTTGATCCTCGGAAAAATAAGAAATCAATATGTCAAAGATACAAGGCTATGAGTGTAATGAATATGGGGAATTTAAAAGGAATTGTCCCAAAATCAAGAAGGACAACAAGAAGAGAAAGGAAAGAAATGAAGTCCATGTTACCGAAGAAATGGAAGAATCAGAAAAGAAGAAATCAAAGGATGAAGTGAAAGATCTCTACTATGACTGAGATAATCTCCTTCATTTAGTTCTATTCTGTTATAGAAGAGATAGAAATCATCACAAGTATGATAAGATGCATTATATCAAGATAGAGATGAAATCATCATAGAAGCATGGAAATATAGTTGAAGTAGAAATTCTACATGTATATAGCAATCATCATGATATAAATGGCATCTCAATTGGAAGCATATAAGGACAACCAAAGTAGCAATATATATGGTTAGAAAAATTCATCTAGCAAGATAGAAGATAAAAAGGTCATCATACATCATCATTATTAGAAAGGAGAATTTGCAGAATAGGGATCATCAAACTCCTCCACTAGAATATTTATGAGAAGAGTAGAAGAAAGTGCCTCGCACATAGTCCACATTTCACCTTGTGCGGAATCCATTGGTAAGGGATGATGATGAAGATGTGAAACATGTTGAGTTGGTTGAAGTAATTTCATCTTCAATCAAGAAAAGGGACCTGCTAGAAGGAAGTAAAAATGACCAAAAGAAGGAAAAGGTATGTATATATTTGATAGATAAAGTCACATCATCATATAATTGTAGAAAGAATGGTTGAATTCTCTATATCATGAGCATGATTGAATAATATAAATCTCTTCCATTAGAAAGATGCATGAAGGAAAGTAGATAATGTGACTTGAACTCTTCTACATATTGATAACATAAAATCAACATAATATGACCTCATATGGAATATGAGGTGGTTGACAATCATGGTTCTTATGTTGAAAGAACCACATAAAGAAGATCCCGAGGAAAATAATATGTGAACAAAGGAAGGAGAGATGAAACTATAGTCACGTAAGATAAGATAGGTGATCAAAATCTGAGAAAAAGAAGGATTAACTATGACATCTCCATGAAGAAGGTATGAATACCTTGATAAGTATGTTGGAAAAGGAAAACCTTTCTAATATGTGCCTTGGAGATGGATTCATACATGTGTAGGATGTTGATGTTGCAAGAAGATGATGTCATGAAAATAGGCCATCATAAAAAGGTAACTTGATTTGATGTTCATTTTGATTTTTGAAAACATATGGCTGGGTTGTTACAAGACTGCCAAAAGAAGGTTGTAGATGTTAGAAATTGTAGTAGGAAAAGGCTCGATTTTGACTTGTGACTGAATCAAATTGAGTAATTCGATTTTCCACATCAGTGGAATGACTTGGATTTCAATTAGCTAGAGTGACATGGTCTTGTGTCCTAGTTAGATGAGTAAATTCAAGTTTGTAGGCTAAGAGTATAGTTTTGAATGTATTGATCACTAAGGTTTAGAAATCTAGTTGAGATATTGTTAGCTGAACTCAGTTAACTGAGCTCCAGTCATTAGTTGAGTCAGTTGAGCAGTTAAGGTTGTTGTTAACTCACTGATAGCTAAAAATAGACATAGTCATGCATGGAATTTGAATTTCCTAGTTGAGGTTTAGGATTGTGCAAGGAAATAGGAGGTTGGATGAGGCTTGAATTGGCTAGAGTAGGTCAAGAAGCAAGAGAACAAGATTGCAGTGTGGGGTGTGCTTTAGAGTTGAAGCAAGACATTGTATTTGTTTCTCTTTTCATCTGAATTAATGCAAAGTAGCAGAGGGGTTTTTCCCAATTGGGTTTCCCTGTAAATCATTGTGTTCTTGTGGTTTTTATGGTTGCATTTCATTGCATGTGTTTCTAAATTGTGATTTCCATTCCGTAGAATAGCAAAGGAAATTTGTAATATCTTTTTTTAAATTCGAATACATCAGTAGTAGAAAATTTCTATTAATTTCTACATGGTATGAGAGCACAAATCACACTAGAAACCATTCAATATATCATATCCTTTAGAGATTTCAATTTACAGATTTCATGAAGCAAGTTTTCTTCCATGTAGGAAAATGTCTTTCAACAAATTCAGATTCAAGTATGCCCAAGAGGGAACCTCAAATTTCATAGATTGGAAGGATAGGATGGAATATGTACTTGATGATAATGGAGTGTTGGAGTACACCAAAATTGAAATTCCAAAACAAACAGTATCATATGCACAATGGATAGCCCAGTGGAAGAAGGATACTACAAAAGCTAGGAGGATCATCCTAGAGACTGCGAGAGACCACATAGTCTAAAATTTACATGGAAATGAGACTCACTTTTCTTTGTGGAAGACTTTCACTGAGTTATTTGAAAATAACAGTGATGCTAGGAAATTGGCATTGAGGGACAAGCTCAAAAACATTTGCATGCAGAAAAATGAAATCATTCCACATTATCTCTCAAGATTCATTCAGGGTCGAGATGAACTTGGAGGAGTAGGAGAAAATGTACCATCATCTGAGCTAGTGAGCCTAGCTTTCCTTGTCCTTCCAAAATCTTTAAATGGCTACTAGGAATCTATAAATGGAAGGGAAAAATTACCAAATTGGGAGAGACTTTTGTTTGATTTAGTGTATGAATAAATTTGAAGGAACACTAGATATGTGTTACACAAAAATATCGTCACCATGATTATTTGCAGTCAGTATGGGTCTATCATCACTTGTATTGTCCTCCTAAGCAAGTCTCAGACCTGAGCTCTTCAAGTCAAGCTTTGAAAATGAGAGAAAGACATTGAAAATCAACAAAGCTCTGGTTCCGCACTTTCTCTCACTGTTGTCTGTTGTCCCGCACCTCCTGTTTACAAAAACTGCAGACCTGCCCGCTCTGTCCCTAAAGGAGTGGGTGCGGACCCCTGTGAAAGTAAAAAAGGCGCAAGTTTATTCTAAAAAACTCACTTTGGGTTAATTCTAGATGATTCTAGAAGGAATTTTGACGTGGATTGGTCGCTCATAGGTGGTTCATGCATCCCAAAAGAGAAGGAGCTAATCCCTTGATGAGAGGAGTTATCCCTTTGAAGGAGGGCTTTATCCCTTTGAAGGAGGACCTAGTAACTTCCCTCCATTGCACTATAAATTAAGGCATTGGGCTGGTTGCTAGGGAGGTTAGAAGCTGAACATTTTTTAGGGTAAATGCTGGTGGAATTGAGACTTCCTAGTTAAGCTTGAGAGGAGAGATCACATACCTTTTTGGCTTCATTGGGAAGAGAGTGAAACTTGTCAAAGTAGAGGAGACTTCTTGTTGGACCCTGGGAGGAGCTTGTACAGCATCAAGGCATAGGTTGTAAAGTTCTTCTTTGATTTGAATTAATACAATCGGATTCATTTTTCTCAACAAATTGTCTTATGTCATTTGTTTCATGAATTCCTTGATCTTCATGTTAAATATGTTTTATGATATTGGCTTTTCAGGTGCTATTTAATTTTTTTTCTTGTTTGTGTTTGCAGATTCGCAACAAGGGAGCTCATTTGGATCGAAGGAGCGAGGCTTCCACAAACTTGCATTGGACCCAAGGTAGGCCTAAAACACTTGTTTGCCTTTGTTTATAAATGCATATTTAGAGAAAGATAGTTTTTGATTGGCTTGCTTGTCATTAGATCTCTTCAGATTCTAGGAAGGTCTATCTTTTCCGCAAGATCGACTCATTCTGTGTGACAAAATGGCGACTCCACTGGGGAACTTGATTTTTTCCTTGTTTTTACTTTGACCTGAGAAACTGTGTTTTTGTTTCTGTTTTTGGCTTGTTGTGTGTGGAATTAGGTAGATTTAGTAGATCCAGGGTTATTTTTTGTTTTTCATAACTTTGGGAGAGGACTGCACCCTAGGCTTTTGACAAAGTGCGGACCTATCCGCACTTTTTCTTTAGCACAGAGCGGTACCGCACCTGTGTTAACTGTGGGCCTGCGAACTCTGTTAAAATTTTGGAAAACCTAAGATTTTCTCTGTTAGTCAGCTTAGTTTTTGTTTAGATGTTATTATCCCCTACCCAGACCTGCATATAACCTGTTAGAAGCTTTCCTTATGTTGATTTCATTGATGTTAGGGTTTTAGGTGAAATTCCTAGAAGTTTTGCTTGTTGGGCTTGGTTTTCATTTTGGTCTTGTAGTAGCTCTGAGCTTAGAAGCTGTAGGAACCGCAAATCACCTTGGTTTTTACCAGCCTTCTTATGAGTCTGACCATTTGCGAAATCTACCTTTGTTGAGGAATCCGCCTTGTGTTTTCTCTTTTCAAAACTTCGAAAATCTTGTGTTTAAAAGTTTGGATTTCATTTTTAAAAAAGAAAACAAAATTGGTTGTTTTTTGACTGATTTGTGATTCTGCATAAATTGGTCCTTAGTTTACATATAGCTAAGTAAAACATCCTTAAAGAGACATCTTGTAAGATTTGACTTCAAATAGATCTTTTATAGTTTATAAATCTCAAAGTTAGTCATTTCCATAGTTTTGAGTGTTTTTATAAAAAATAAAAAAAATCTCTTTTGGAAAAAGTTTGTTTTTGTAACGGTTGAGTGTTTTGAAAGAAAAGGGAAATTTTTGTGAAAATAACTAGTTATCTCGTTTTGAGTGCATTGGGAAAGACGAAAAGCTCTTATTTTAATTTGTTTGTTAAGAAAGATTTGTGTTTACAGGTATTTGCATTCTCAAACTCTTTCCTAGCTAGAAGTTCATTGAAGGGAAAAGATTGCTTAATCATCTTAAGTGCATTTTTTAGTGATTTCGAGTCGAGTCTTCATACCACGAGTTTCATCTCCGCACCTCTTGACTTAAATAATAACCAATAAAAATAATTCTTAAAGTAAAATTCATCTAGTAATATTTTTATTTCTAGGGCTCTGATACACCAACATAGCTTAGGCTAGTGTCTTGGAGTAGGAGAGTAATTAACTCTCCAAGACAGTAAAACAAACAAGTAGCTGTATCTTGCAGTAGGAGAGAAATCCAATTGTTGCATTTATGCTCTGGGAAATCTCCTCTTAAAGGAGAAGCACGAGATCGTGTCCGAACCAGTGTGGGAATCAATCCTTCCTCATTGGGAACGATGCCAGATATTCACGTATTAAAAACGGTAAACCTCGGATTAACCATTGTCGAGGAGCCTGAGGTCACTTGTTGGTAAACCTTGGATTATGTCAAGGAGCCTTCAAGGGGATTGAGCTTGTTACTCTGCCCTTGTGTGCGTATCGGATCGTAGACTGTTCCCCCAGGTATATTTGTTTCAGTTGGTAACCTTAGTGACCATATTCTTTAGGATTCTTCCTAAGGTGACAGTGGTGGGAAGATCCCACTGTACCTGGAGCAGACGTCGGCTAGACTCACTTGGATTTTCTCGGGGGTTCTCTTCACTCGAGATGGTTTAGTGGAGGAACTTGTGCCAGTCTATTCATTAAGAAGGTTGCCGAGGTAACTGTTCCAACCGCCATTTCTGTATTGAACTCTGCAACGTTGGACTTCATCACCAACTAGTGTTTTCAGTACGGAAAGTTACTGTTTGTGTGTGTTTGATCTCTTAGATTCTTTAGGCGTGTGATTCAAATTTGTTTGGTTCTTTAGAGGCTTTAGGTGGTTTTCATTGAGATTTTACTTTGTTTGCGTGTGAAGTAGTTAATTTTTTATAATCGTGGTTGAATTACCGAGGAAGTCCCGTAGACTTCTGGGCCAACCTCCTGAGTTTTCACCGAGCCAGCCTGAAGGGTTAAGAGCCCTTGTAACTCCTAGAGACAGTAGAGTCGGGTCACCTGAAGAAGGAGAGTCTTCTTTGGTGGTACATCCTGATTTTCAAGCTTTAGTAGCAAATTATAATCCACAATCAGTGTCTGTTTCCGAAGTTACTGGTAGATTTTCATCTACTAGTGATATAAGTGAGGAACCTGAAATATCCGAACCTGAAAGTGAATTTGCTGCTACTCCAACATCGGGGTTTTCTTCTCCATCTTCTAGTGGTCCCAGTTCACCTGGGGTAGAAAGAATAATAACTCAAAATCTTCCTTCTGGACTTATAGCTATTGAAGAACTTGCTACTCCGGAAGAAGAAGTAGGCATCCCTATCCCTAAAAATCAACCTGCTATTGAACTAAGGGAGCGTGAATCAATTTTTTACAGTCCACCTAGGAGAATTGCTTGGTATCCTTCTTTGACTAATTTCTTAGAAAACCCAGGGTTAAGTTTTTCACCACCTCGTGTTCCTTATCACACAACACCTAGAGGTTACTATCCTCTGTTAAATATGTCAAGACAGTCATCCATGTTTACTCAATCGCCAGAATCCTTTTTGTATGGCGGTCCTTCTGTTCCCTCTGGGTATTAGTCACTTTCTGGTACTTTTTTGGGAGCATCTCCTCAACCCATTGAACAAGGGTTATTAACTGGAAGCAATGGTACTAAGGCGTTGAGCGTAGAAGATATTCTCATGATGTTAGGTACTATTCCTAATCCTCAACCTCAAGGTGGCTAGTTACCGCCTGGGGGGGCAGCCTCAAAATCCTCAATTATTGCCTAGGGGGCAACCTCAAGGTACCCAATTTGCGCCTGGGGGACAACCTCAAGGACAGTACATACCTACGCGACAGTACGTTCCTTAAGGTCTGTTAACACCCAGGTTGTTCCCTATGACTCCCAAGGGAATACGGCCGGTGTAACCACTAACCAATCTTTGGATCACTGTTCCTAGCCAAACTGTGATCAGAGAGGGCTCTCTCTTTATGATTTGCAACTGTTTGTAATAGGGTTTTAGGCTAGCTTTTATGTACTGATTTTTTGTTTATGTTTGGTTGATGAAACTCCTTTTAGATTCTATTGATGTAGTTTTCAGAGAGGTTGAATACCATTGGGCAATGGAGTCTGTGGCTATAAGTGTTTGAAACTTTGAGATGAAAGATGGAACTTACAGGGCCATTAGAGTGCTTAATAGAACAGGTTTTTTGATTAAATGACTGGAAACAGGTAATACAACAGTGAAAGAATTTAAGAATTTTCACTTGTTATCTATATGTTCCCAACGGACAGCTTTAAGAGGAGAAAACAGAGGTCTTAGGGGCAACAGTTGAATCCCTGAGAATGACTGTTACAATAAAAACACAGTTTTGAATTGTAGCAATTAAGAATTACAATTCTGTCACTGTATATGAGGAAAACATATATAATAGCTCGGTTTGAGTCCAGGGTAAACATGGTTAAATCCTGGTACTATCCTTTCACCTTGCTATCAAGTGTAAAACATTAGAACAACTAAGAGAACAAAAGACTCAAAAAACACATGACAAAGAGATTTGAGAATACTTGCTGTTTTATGCAACACCCTGGAATCCTGTAACATTCATCTTTCACCACAATACATCAAAGAACACCGAGCCTTGGAAATTCCATTCTTCCTTTGTATTAATTTTCTGAAAATGTTACAACGAGCTAGAGCTCTTCAAAAGAAAATAACAACCACCAACCAACCCCTTTCACTGCTGTGAAGGGTGAATATATACTTGCGGTCATTTACAAAATATCTGAGTCCTGAGTTATCTCAGATTTTACTTCCTTACCAACTATTTAAGATATTATGGGCACAATTTAATGCAGCATTGATTACAGAGTACAGGCATTTTAATGCTCTGTCAGAAGATATTTTAGCCTTTGGAGACAGCTAAGTCGATCGAGATTTTCTGAGTAAATGCTGGAAAATCTGTCTTTAATGCTTTGTACGCTGTGTCTTGGACTTGTCACCTGTGATTGTGACTGTTGCTTGTGTTGAGCTCAATGGTCCTGCTGAGTTGGCTCAGCCTCTGCCTCTTTCCTGTAGATATTTTTTCCTCAAAACTGTGCCTGCGCATGATGCTTATTTGCCTGTAGGAACAGCGCTACTGATTCTGGCCTGACAGAACTGTTTGTGTCAAATTTCTCCAGGCATCCTGAGTGGGCAGTTGGTGTGCTAGGATTGCACCCAGAGTTTCATCTGCTTCTGTAAATTTGAAGAAGTTAGGTGGTGTGTCAAACAGATGGTCCACTTCATTCATTAGGAAAAACAGGTTTTCCACTCTGTCATACATACTTTGCCCTGTGGCTGGCCCTGGCTCTGCTGAAGTGCTGGGTGGTTGTGCAATTTCTGCCACTGCATGGGCATCAATCCTCTTGTTATAATTGTCCAGGGTGAGCAGTCTTCCTACACTGCTTAAGATGCTGGGGAGGCCTCTGTTCTGCAGAGTCACGAATTTTTCCAGGAATCTATTGATCTCAGTTTGCATATCCTGGGTCCTCCTCTCCAATGTTCCAACTAAGTTCCTTAATGTAACGACTCTCTTTGCTACAGCAATTGCTTCTGTCCTGTTAGTGATTCCCATGACAGCTAATTGAGAGCTAGTCTTATAGTTCAGAGTGTTGATTATCCTTGTAGCAGCTTCTGGCATGTGTCCAAGGCTCGCCCTGGCTCTCTGTATTTCTTTATTTGCTTTAGTGATGAGCACCATTTGCTCATCCATGGTCTCAATATATTGCCACTGTTTGGCAATGGACCTTCCAATGTTGCTCCATAATACTGCTTTCATTTCAGCTGTCACCCTTTCTAGTGCAAGCTCCTTCTCTAGTTCAGCAATCCTCTTTTTAAGAGCTTTCACCTCTCTGTCTTTGGTTGCCTCATTCTGTTTGCTCCTGTCAAACCTTTCATTTACCTTAGTCAAGGTTTTCTTAAGCTCATCCAGCTCTTTCATTTGAGATTCCATGGCTTGGATCTCAGCTTGCAGCTTTTGCATGTCTAAGCTAGCAGCCTGTTCTGATTTTGTAGTTGTTGCTGCTGTGGATGGTGCCGTGGTTTCTGTTTGCTGAAGAGGAGGAGTAATCTTGGGAGGGGTTTCCTCAAGGTTTATTATGATAGGAGGAGGCTGGGAGGGTTGGCCCTCTTCTCTTTGCTTCAGTGTCTCCTGTAGTGCTGCCTTTGCAGCTTCAGTCTGTCCTAGCTGGTCCTGAGTCCTGACCAGCTCTTTATATAAGGACACCAACAGATCTGTAGCATCCTTCTCTTGCCTTTGCTGGGCAACTTCATCGGTCTGTGGATGGAGGGTGGCCGGGAGTTTGATCTTCTTTCTTAGGGCTGCCATGTCTGCATCCCTTATCTTCAGGAGCTCTTGAATGCCTTTGACATCTTTAGGGTCATGCCCTATCTCTATGATTACCAATTCCAAGGACTTGATCCTATTGTCCTTGGCTTGTGATGAAGCTCTTTCTAACTCCAGCTGAGAAGCTGTGTTGTCTAGACTGCTCTTTAACTTATAATTTTCTAATGTCTCATCTGCCAAGGAGGCATACACCATTTCACCAGTCTGCTTATGCAGTTCAATCTTGTCCATGGGGTGTATGTCTTTGGCAAGAACCTCCATGTTGGTTCTCAGATAGTCCGAGGTGGACTGAGGCTGCAAAGCTGTAGGCATGAAGTGGCTCATTATCATTTTGCCTTCGCTCACATCGAAAGCAGACATGAGTCTCTGCTGGTTGCTAGGAGCTAGGTTCAACAAGTGATCATATAGCTGCACTTTTATTGGATCACTCCTCCTTTTTATGTCAATGAATTGCTGTTTTATACTTGACTGTCCTTTTCTTGTTTCACTGGAGGAGCTGACCTCTCCTCCCATTGTCATGTCATGTCCTCGCTGGGATGAGCTGGCCGAAAGTTCTCCACTGGGTGGGCCCATACCCATGGCTTGCCTTACTGCAATGTCCTCCTCTTGGGAGTCATTCAGTCTTTGTCTCTTCTCTCCCCTGATGAAAGATGAGGTGTGGGGGGTCTCTCTCTCCCTTTTCCTTGTCACATCCTCCTTTTGTGGTGTTTGGAGGACTGATGTGTCAACATTGGTGTCTGTCCTGGGAGGCACATTTGTTTGAGGCTGCTGCTCGGTACTGCCGGGTTGATCTGTCCCCTTTTCCTGCTGTAAGGGCTGCTCACTGGACTGTGCTTTTTCTTGTTGCTGTCCCAGCTCTTGCTGTTCCATTTCCTCTTGCTGCTGTAGCAAGGTGTCCACTTGTTCCTCTGTCAATACAGGTGGCTGTTCCACCTGTTTACCTTTGTCTTTGCTTGCTGCCTGGGATGTCTTCTCAGTGGTTTGCTGCTGTGCTGCTGAAGATCCAACAGCTGTTCCACTTTGCTTTCTGTAGGAGTAGGGCACCTGTGCACAAGTTTCCAAGTCAGTTTCCTTTTGTACATTCCTGGCTTCTTTCTCAAGCAGTTCTACCTCAGTGAGTTGTTCTATTAGTGTACCCTCTTCCCAATCTAGTGCATTGGCATACTTTTCTATTTCCGGTTGTCTTTTATGTGCATAGTTGCCCAGTCTGTATCTAATTCTCCTGAGGGAAATACTATGATTGGGGTCATAAGGAATCCACTCAAAACTGGTCTGCAATCTGAGGCCTTCCAGCATGCTGTGTGCCTCTTTCCATCCTTCCTCTTTCTTGTTATACAGGAAGGAACCTAGCTGACTTCTCACCTTCAATTGTGACTTCTTGTTTCTACTCTGAAAGTGAAGGTAATCTGAGTTCCCAAACTGCCTGAAATACTCCAGGGCAAAAAGCCTCATGGGGACATACCTTGGCAATCTAAATGGGTTCAATTCACAGCCATATATCCTAATGACTGTGTGGTTCTGGTAGAAGTACCAGTTGCCAATGTTGTAGGATTTGTTCAGATGTAGAATCCTCCTCATTTCATCGGTTAATCTAGGAGGAGGAGTACCTTGCAGAACTGTTAGGGCCGGATGAACAAATAGATCAATGAACTCACAGTATGTATAGGGTGATACTGAGGTAAAATGAAACACAGAGGTCCAGAAAACAACTGATCTTGGGCTTCCTTGGGCATTGAGTGGCCTCAAAGGAACTGAGAAGGTAGCTGGCTGATAGAAAAGAAATAAATGATAGATATATGAGGAGTACCTAAACAGCCTCTCCCTTTTCAAATTCATGAACTGATCATGGATTTTCTCTGCTATGTAAGTTGCATAATCATATTGCACAGCTGGAGGCTTACCAGGGGCAAACATGGACAGCATTGCCATTATACTTTCATCTACATCTTCCAGCCCCCTGAACCCTAGGACATAGCTAATTAGGTCCACCAGCATTCTGCCCAACTCATTCAGACAATGGTACCCAATAGGAGGGGTTCTGACTGTTTCAGAGCCTGATATGACGAACAGTTGGTTGATTTTGATAATCTGGTCACTGGACAGCTTGATCCCTGTGTTAATTAGATTCTGCATGGACAGAGGGGTCAATTTCTTGGCTGTATTGAAGTGCAGCATCTGGTTTATGCTCTCTGGGGTGATCTGGAACAGGACTAGGCCTGTGGGGCTTATGACTGCCCTTTGGCTGGGGTCATAGCATTCCTGGCAGCTGTAAATGAGCTCTGGCATTGGATTGACTTGGGGAAGGTTGTATATGGGCAAATTTGACTCCCAAATCCCCAAGATATCTGCTCCACTATGGTGCTGGGCTCTTAGTTCATTCAGCATTAACACATTATACTTGGTTCCCATAGGAAACCAATCCAGCATTTGGTAGTCCATGTCTCCCAGGGCTTTCCATGCTAGTTCTTGGTGAGGAGCATTGATGGGCTTGATGTTCAGTGCAATAGGGGTCTCCATAGCTGTTCAAGTTACTAGAATTGCAAATAGACAGGTGGAATGGTGAAAACACAGTCTGGAGACAGTCTTCTGTGGAAATGGTTGAGGTTTTGAGTATTCAAGGGGAATTCTCTCAGTAGCAATTGAAATACTACTGGATTTTAGTGATAGAATCTCTCTGTGGTGTGACTGAACTCTCTAACAGGGTGGAATATGTCTATTAGCAATTTCTGCCGGGAAAACGCAGAATTACAGAGGTTTAATGAGAATTGCAGGTTTTTAGAGCTCTGCCAGCGTTTCTTGGCCCTCACAGTGACAATGCTGGATGAATAAAGGGGAATGAACGGTGTAAATCTAGTCTTTATGGTCCTATTATCCCTGTGAGCAATTTTGAGCTAAATGAAGGTCGTATGGAGGGCGAAATGGTCTAAATACCTGTAATTCGACGAGCAGAGGTTGAAACACAGGTACACAGGTGCTTGTTGAGAAGGTCGCCCGGGCAAATCAACTGGTTGGCGAAAATTCGAGCTCAAACGGTCAAGCAGAGCGCTCAGTAAAAACACAGTGTAAATGGTAAAAATACGGGAAAATTTGGTAAATATGGCTCATTTTACCATTTGGCGCTTTTTTCTGCTGACGTCAGCATGACGTCATTGGTGGGTCATGGTGAGGTGACGTCAGCTGACGTCATCAGGCGACGTGGCGGTGGGCGACTGGTCAAAGGTTTAGGCGAGGTGGCAGCCCAGTCAGCGGTGAGGTGGGCCAATAATATAAGCGGGTACGGGCAAGCAACGACGTGGCGGTGAATTAACGGCGGGTAGGTGGCGGTTTAACGTGCAGCGGTCACGGTTAAGGCCTTAACCGTTGCAGTCTCCCGGGGCGGTCAAGGTACGGCACGGAGGATGTCAGAGCGGGCTCCGAGATAGTTTAACGCCCGACGCGTGGAGGAGGCGTGACAAGGCGCAACGTCACTTCCCCGGAAGTTAACGTGCGGTCACGGGAGGCGCTCCGATATTGCTGTAGGCCGTCGGATCTGGTGGGCTTGATCCGACGGCTGGCGGAGGGGTAACATGCGCCTTTGATATTATGGGCGGAAAAATCAAATTTTGTGGGTTTTTTCAAATGTTTTGATTAAACCACAATGCGGTAGGATTGGGAAACGTGCCAGAGGCGGGCATTTGACCTTTGCAAAGGTTTTATAGGCAAAATGGGTTCGGAAAGTGGGTTTTAGCAATGCAGAGGTGATTTGAAGGCAAATTGTCTTGCAGCAAAAGGGAAATGGGTGGAAAAGGTTCACCAAAGTGGCCAGATGCCATTTGGCCCCTTTTTTGAAAAATACACGGCTATTATGCCTAGGGGAGGGAATATAGATAAGATTTGGGGTTTTATACACCTTAGTGTTAATACTATTAGGGGTAGGGGTAAGATAAGGGATGTTATATAGTAGAATTAGGAGTTAATATGAATGAAGGAGGGGGATTTAGAAAGGGAGTGTTAGTGATGGAGTAGAGAGGGAAAGAGAGGAAGTTAGTGATACTCTTTGCTGTAATTTCATGAACTTCACCACTTTGTTTGCTGATAGATCAATTGCCTTGGCAAGAGACCTATTGATACTTGTGTAATGGTGATCATATTTTTTCTGCAACCACAACTGCCTACCCAACTATTTTGCCTAGCATTTTTTGTTTCTTCTTGGAGGGGCACTTGAACTTGCAACCCTCAATTGCCTTTTCTTTTCTTTGGCTTTTTTCCTCTTTTCTCTCTATCTACTTCTACCCTTATGTCTTCCAAGGTCCCAGATTAAACTTTTGGAAACCTTTGTTTCTCTATCTGAACTACTTGTCTGCCAAGATTAAGCTGTTTGGACAGACCTTTTTTCTCTATTCTACAACTCAAAATTGAAACATGGCATGATCCAGATTAAACTGTTGAATCATCCACAAAAATTGAAACAAGGTCCTCAATACTAGAAACACTTTACCCAGCTCTTGCTCTCTAAGAAATATGGGATCTTTGGGATACCAAAGCAGAGCATATTTGGCTTTTCTCTTGCCAATCATGAAATATGAAACCTATTACTATAGGTATCCAACAGTGGCTCCACATGGGGATGGTTTTTCTTTTGAAAGACCAAGAACAGCAGGTCAGATTGCCTTGTTGCATGACTGCCCATCTTTGTCTTTAAAATCTGCTGCATATAATCTGTCAAAATTAGTGTGCTTCTTTCTTGGAGAGCCTCTGATTCTATCTGCCTGTTGCTGCTAGGTGCAGCATTTGGGAAAACCTCTTTATACAATTTAAATCACAAGAGAATATGTACAATTGCATATATACAATGAACCTCTGAATTTCTATCATAGTGAACAGTCAAAATAGTGCTTCAGCATCCTGCCATTGACAGGACCTTCATCCAGCTCAGTTATAGTCAAGCTTTTTAGGAAGTAGGTGTTATTACCTTGTACTGCTTGGACAGCAAATGGTCCTTTCCATAAAGAATCAAACTTCCCATGTTTTCCTTTCTCTTCTCTTCTTGCATCCCACTTTAAAACTTTGTCCCCCACATTGAAATCTTCAGCTTTAGTTCTTCTGTCAAAGGCCTTTTTCAGTTTCTCTTGTAGTATCTGCACTCTGCTGAAAACTTGTTCTCTGGTCTGCTGTAGACAAATTATCTGGTTAATCCTTCTTTGCATGTCATTAGGCTCTGCTTGGCTTTCTTGTAGAAGTTTCATAACTGGCACTCCTAGTGATGAAGGAAATCTGGCCTCTAATCCATAGACTAACTCATATGGGCTGGTCCCAATTGATCTTTTGGTGGTTAATCTGTCTGCCCATAAAGCATTTACTAGTTTCTTATGCCAGTTCTTTTTGTTCTCTTCCAGCACTTTCTTTATGATGTTTATCAGGCTTTTGTTTGATGATTCAGCGAGACCATTTCCTTGAGGATAGTAAGCTGTAGAATGGCCCAAAGTAATGTGAAATTTATGGCAAAAGTTTACCATCTTCTTGGATCTGAAGGCAGCAGCATTGTCTGTTATTATCTTGTCTGGGCAGCCAAATCTAGCCAGTATATTGTTCTCCAAAAATTGAATGATTACTGAATCATTTGCTTGTCTGCATGGGGCAGCTTCAATCCACTTGGTGAAGTAGTCTGTTGCTGTTAGAATCCATCTGTGTTGTCCTGAAGATGAGGGGTGAATTTCTCCGATGAAATCCAAGCCCCATTGTTGAAAAGGTCTCTCTGTTGCAATGGGCCTCAAAGGGAGTGGCAGCAATTGTCTTTTGCCTTCAAACAGTTGGCACTTGTGGCATGATGTTGTGAATTTCTTCATATCTGAGAACATAGTGGGCCAGTAATAACCAGCCCTTAATATCTTGTCCACAGTGGACTTCCAGTACAAATGTCCACCACAGTCTCCAGCATGGAATTCTTGCATAATATTGTCAGTTTCATTCTCAAGAAGACAGTGCAGCAAAATACCTTCGTGGTTTTTCCAGAGTAGATTCTCATCTATCACACAAAATTTAGATGTTTTCATTTTTAGGAACCTAGACTTAGTTCTGGACAGTCCTGGGGGAGCACACAGGTTTTGTAACACATAACAGATATCAGAGTACCAGGGAGATTGTTCAAAGGCTACATTGATCTTTGGAGTCGCCAACTCTGTTTCACTGTCCATTTGGTTGATATCTAAAGCTCGGAAATTTGCTTCTGTCATTAACTTGGCCAAACCTTGCCCTTTTATCAGCTTTGTAGGCTTTATTTCAATGTCAAATTCAAGTATGTTTGCAATCCATTTTCCTCTCCTTCCCTCTAAGTTTTCTTGTGTGAGAATGTCTTTGACAATAGGACTTGGTACATAAGCTACAACATGGGAGTAAAGGATGTAAATCCTAAAGTCTTTGATGGCTTTGATCAAGGCATAGGCTTGTTTCTCCATTATTTGGTACTTTAGGGGGGCATCCCTAAGAGCTCTGCTGAAAAAAGCAATGGGCTTTTCATTCCCTTGGTCATCTTTCTGCAATAAAACAGCAGCAATAGTGTGTTGGGAGGCAAAGGAGAAAATGACGAAGTCTCTGTCAAACTGAGGGTTAGTTAACACTGGGGTTTGAGTCAAGGCCAATTTTATACTTTCAAAAGCTTGTTTTGCTTCAACAGTCCATTTGACCTTTGAATCTTTCTTTAGCATATTGTTTAATAATCTGATTAACTCTGCTAAATTTGGGATAAACCTTCTCAAAAAGTTGATTTTTCCCAAGAATCCTTGCAGCTCTTTGACATTCCTTGGGTGAGGCATTTGTAGGATAGCTTGTATCCTATCTGGATCAATTCTTATGCCATCTTTCGAAATGATGTGTCCTAGAAGTTTCCCTTCTTCTAAACCAAATAAAGACTTCTTGGGGTTTAAGGAAATACCATATTTCCTGCATGTTATGAAGATTTGTCTCAGATGTTTCAAGTGTTCTTGGTCAGATTTTGAAAAGGGTGTAAGATCATCTAAGTAAATGACCAAGAAATCATGAATTTCCTTTGCAAAAGCAATGTCCATTGCTCTCTGAAATGTTGCCCCTGCATTTTTCAATCCAAAGGGCATCTTCACATACTTGAAAGTACCCCATGGGGTAGTAAATGCAGTCTTGTCTTGATCATCAGGGTGTACCAGGATTTGATTGAAACCTGAGAAGCCATCCAACAATGATATTCTTGAGGCTCCTACTACTCTTTGAAGGATGTGGTCCATTTTGGGTAAGGGATAATTGTCTTTGAGTGACACTAGGTTCAAATTTCTTAAGTCTACACAAAGTCTAATCTCACCAGTTTTCTTTCTTGTAGGGACCAAATTTGAAATCCACTCAGAAAACCTGATTGGTGCTATGATCCCAGCTTTGAACATTTTTTGTAATTCCTTTTCAATGGAAGGAAGAAGCACAGGATTAATTCTTCTCAATTTCTGTTTGAATGGTTTTTGATCAGGCTTGAGGGGAATGGTGTGCTGGATAACAGAGGTATCATAAGACTTCAAGTCTTCATAACCCCAGGCAAAGACATCTTGGAATTCTTTAAAGAGATCAACATATTTGGGTTTTTGATCAGGGGGCAAAGCAGCAGACAGCTTTATTATTTTAGGCTTGTCAGTGGTACCAATGTTACATTCTTCAATTGTTGCATCTAATGGTTGCATCTTTGGTTTCCTGGGGACATCATTTGAGTCAAAAATGTCCTCTAGTGGGGTAAGGCCTGCTGGAAGAAGATTGTCTTTGAGTTGTATGATTTCATCCTCAGCGTTGCTCAGCTCTTCACAGTCAGTTTGGTGAATTTGCTGAATGTTTTCTTTGTCGAAAATGGTTGGACTAAGTAGTTGTTTTGCTGTCCTAGGTGACATTAGGTGGGCAGACTGTTGAAACTGTAATTGTGATTGACTTGCCCCATCAACTGTTTGAGATTGACTTGCTGTCTCAAGGTCAATATTTAATCCTGTAAACTCTTGTTGCAAAGTTAAAAAGTTGTTTATTTGCCTATCATTCTCAAATACTTGCCATTCTTTGACATTGTTTGGAATAGAAGGCCTATATTTGACTTCTGCTGTGAAACAATTGTTGGGTTGTAGTGGGAATTTGAAGGTGCTGGCAAATGTTGCCAAGCTGTGAGCATGGAGATTGTGGCCCCTAGGAATCTTTGTGAGAACAAACTCGGAGAAAGTTTCTAGTATTTCAATTACAGCAGACCTATAGGACCTTAATCTTTTGTCATTGGTGACAAAATCCCCTTTTACTTGTTGAATTACTAGATCAGAGTCCCCCATGATTGAGAGGCTATGTGCTTGTAATGATTTTGCAATCTTGAGGCCTAGTAGCAGAGCTTCATATTCTGCCATATTGTTAGTGCATTTAAAGTTCAATCTATAAGCCCGGCCTTGTGCACAGGCTTTCTCTTTGTTATGTATCCATACTCCAGCTCCTGCCCCTAACTTGTTAACTGAGCCATCAAACTCTAGGACCCACAGACTATCTTGCTGGTCAGGAGATTTTAAATTCTTTTCATGGGATGGCCATGTGAGCATGAGTTGAGGTTTCTTTTCCCATTTGTCTCCTAGGATAATTTCATCATTTGTTTGACAATTTTTGACAACTAAAGGAGGGTGAATGGGTATTGTTGGGCTGATTAAATTTTGGCAGGTGCCACTTGTTTGATGGATGTTTTGTTCTTGTATGGGTGTTTCGGTCTTAATGTCATTGCTTAAGGAATTTGTGCTGTCATTGAAAAGGATGAAGGAGTCTATGTCCGAGTGGACAGCATATATTGGAAAATTTTGAGGCTTTTCTTCACTGCTGACCATATATTTCATGAGTGTTTCCCTATAAAGTCTCTTGGGTTGTCCAAAGACAGAGATGGTTGCATATGACATGTCTAATTGCAGGGAGCCTTGGAGCTTGGCTCCCCATGATCTTGATAGGAGCATTCCATATTTGGGTGGGATATCAGCAACAACAACATCCATTAGAATGGTTTTGTTGGGGAATTGAACCAGGGACACACATAAATCCTTAATTAGGCCCAAGCATTTGACTTGACTAGAATCAAAAGAAAACAGGTCTTTGTATGGTCTTGTTATATCCAAGTTTAATCTTTCCATGACTGCTTTTGGCATAAGGTTGTGAGATGCACCTGAGTCAAACATTGCATTATGCAGTATTTTATCATGAACATGCAAGCTGACATAAAAAGGCAAAACTCCTGTGACTACTGTTTTTCCATCTACCTCTGGGCCAAACAGTAATTCTGGAGTGTCATCTAGCACATTTACATCATCTTTGTTGTTGGTGAGCTGAAGGGATTTTTTGATCTGTTGCTTATATATGTCATGCTTGGCTAGCTCTGAAAGGGGAATTGCTATCTTTAACTTTCCAATTTCTGTTCCTAGGTCAAAAGGTTTATCCACCTGAATTTTAGAGTCACGGATAGCAGTCCTTTCTCTGTTCATTGAATCTTCTTGTTGGATTTCATCTTGATTTTGGAGCCTGCCCCTCATGTTGATGTCTTGAGGGGTGATGTTCGGACTTGGGTGGGATGATGAGGTTGCCAAGGGTTGTTGTGGTGTGGACGGTATTTCAGTGACCTCCTCAACCACTACTTCTTTTGTAGGTAAGTTTGTTTTGTCATTAGGTTCAGTGACTAAGGTTTCTTTAGATTGCTGTTTCTCCTTTATCTTCTCAGGCTGATTTGCATTTACAGTCCGACTTCTTAGTTTGTATTGTTTATGGACTTCATAGACAGCAGTATCATACCCTTGTTTAAAGTCAAAAGACTCTCCTGATTGTGTTTGGAATGTTTTGTTTTCATCCTCCTCATGGTCTTCTTGTGTTAAGAAAACATGGCTTTTACCATCCAGACCTATTAAGTTGATCTCAGGATCTTCATTGAGCTGATTAGCTGAGGAAGTTTCTGCATAATTTTCTTGAAAAGGGGGTCTGATATCTTGGTCAGCACCTGTTTTTCCCATATTGGGGTTCTGTGTTCTCCTAAAATTTGGGTTTCTAGGAGTATTGTTTTGTGGTGCTTCCCATGATGACTTTCTTTCTACTGATTCCACTCTCTCACCTAGTCTTTTCATGCTGTTTAGTATTGCATCCAACTTCTGATCAAAGCCCGAGGGCTCTTCTTTGAAACCAACCTTCTTTTCCAGCTTTGCCCTGTTTCTTTTGGCAATTAGGTTGGCCTCTACAGTGACTGCAACTCTTTGGGCTTCTGCAAGGGTTGGAGGGTCTCTTTCTCTCAACTGATAGGCCATATCAGAATCAAAACCATCAGGGAAGTTATAAAGGGCCAAATCAGGAGGGGGCCTTAAGTTCTGGGGAATAGCATTGTATATGTTGTTAAACCTAGCACAATACTCCAACACCGTTTCTTGGGGACCTCTTTTAATAGTGTTATATTCACCAAGTATATGGTGCGGATCTCTCTTTTTCTCCCATCTGTTGGTGAATTCCTGGTATAGAACTTCAGGGGTTGCAATGGAATTTGCATTTAAGGATCTAAACCAAGTTCTAACATCCCCAGTTAAGCTTTGAACAAAAATTCTCATCCTAACACTGTCATCATCTATTTCATAGGTCTCAAAGTGGTCTTGCATCTTTTTAGCATGCTGGATGGCTGTCAAAGGGCCATGGGAGTCAAAAAATGAGAGTCTAGTTTGGTAGTCTTGGGGTAGAGCTGGAGCATTGGCTGGTATCTGCAGCGGTGCATATCTGTTAGCCATGTTTATGGGATTTATAGGGTTAATAGGAACAAATGGGACAACAGGGATTACAGGTGTAACCGGGTTAAGAGGATGGGTAATAAGTGGGGAACTGGTTGAGGGAGTGTGTGCAGATGGTGAAGATGGGAGAGAAGGGCTGTGAGGTGTTGATGATGAGCTAGGGGAATTAGGTGTGGAACGGAAAAGGACTTTACAAGGAGTTGGAATGAGGATAGGTTGGTGTAAACTTATATCTGAATCAGCAAGCTTCTCCTGCTTTTGCTGTCTCCTTATGTTCTTTGGTATGATATTTGGGTTATCGACGATGATGGGTTGATTAGGGTCAGGGTTTGCCCTAGTGTGCCTTGGGTTTCTTTTGGGAGCCAGCTTCTAAGTATTCTTTTAGAACTTTATACAGAAAGTTTTGTATGTTCAAGGACTAGGTAAGAATTCTGGAATGACTATATATTTCTCAAAGCTAGTATGAAGTTTCCCTAGTTAGCTCTTCCCTAAAGCTGTCCCTGTGTTTACAGAAACAGTCCTAAGGCCTCTTGGCTAGTTTCAGGCTTGATGGTAGCTTTTGGAAATAGATAGTAATTGAAAAATTCTAAGTCCCCAGTGGAGTCGCCATTTATGTTAACACCCAGGTTGTTCCCTATGACTCCCAAGGGAATACGGCCGGGGTAACCACTAACCAATCTTTGGATCACTGTTCCTAGCCAAACTGTGATCAGAGAGGGCTCTCTCTTTATGATTTGCAACTGTTTGTAATAGGGTTTTAGGCTAGCTTTTATGTACTGATTTTTTGTTTATGTTTGGTTGATGAAACTCCTTTTAGATTCTATTGATGTAGTTTTCAGAGAGGTTGAATACCATTGGGCAATGGAGTCTGTGGCTATAAGTGTTTGAAACTTTGAGATGAAAGATGGAACTTACAGGGCCATTAGAGTGCTTAATAGAACAGGTTTTTTGATTAAATTACTGGAAATAGGTAATACAACAGTGAAAGCATTTAAGAATTTTCACTTGTTATCTATATGTTCCCAACGGACAGCTTTAAGAGGAGAAAACAGAGGTCTTAGGGGCAACAGTTGAATCCCTGAGAATGACTGTTACAATAAAAACACAGTTTTGAATTGTAGCAATTAAGAATTACAATTCTGTCACTGTATATGAGGAAAACATATATAATAGCTCGGTTTGAGTCCAGGGTAAACATGGTTAAATCCTGGTACTATCCTTTCACCTTGCTATCAAGTGTAAAACATTAGAACAACTAAGAGAACAAAAGACTCAAAAACACATGACAAAGAGATTTGAGAATACTTGCTGTTTTATGCAACACCCTGGAATCCTGTAACATTCATCTTTCACCACAATACATCAAAGAACACCGAGCCTTGGAAATTCCATTCTTCCTTTGTATTAATTTTCTGAAAATGTTACAATGAGCTAGAGCTCTTCAAAAGAAAATAACAACCACCAACCAACCCCTTTCACTGCTGTGAAGGGTGAATATATACTTGCGGTCATTTACAAAATATCTGAGTCCTGAGTTATCTCAGATTTTACTTCCTTACCAACTATTTAAGATATTATGGGCACAATTTAATGCAGCATTGATTACAGAGTACAGGCATTTTAATGCTCTGTCAGAAGATATTTTAGCCTTTGGAGACAGCTAAGTCGGTCGAGATTTTCTGAGTAAATGCTGGAAAATCTGTCTTTAATGCTTTGTACGCTGTGTCTTGGACTTGTCACCTGTGATTGTGACTGTTGCTTGTGTTGAGCTCAATGGTCCTGCTGAGTTGGCTCAGCCTCTGCCTCTTTCCTGTAGATATTTTTTCCTCAAAACTGTGCCTGCGCATGATGCTTATTTGCCTGTAGGAACAGCGCTACTGATTCTGGCCTGACAGAACTGTTTGTGTCAAATTTCTCCAGGCATCCTGAGTGGGCAGTTGGTGTGCTAGGATTGCACCCAGAGTTTCATCTGCTTCTGTAAATTTGAAGAAGTTAGGTGGTGTGTCAAACAGATGGTCCACTTCATTCATTAGGAAAAACAGGTTTTCCACTCTGTCATACATACTTTGCCCTGTGGCTGGCCCTGGCTCTGCTGAAGTGCTGGGTGGTTGTGCAATTTCTGCCACTGCATGGGCATCAATCCTCTTGTTATAATTGTCCAGGGTGAGCAGTCTTCCTACACTGCTTAAGATGCTGGGGAGGCCTCTGTTCTGCAGAGTCACGAATTTTTCCAGGAATCTATTGATCTCAGTTTGCATATCCTGGGTCCTCCTCTCCAATGTTCCAACTAAGTTCCTTAATGTAACGACTCTCTTTGCTACAGCAATTGCTTCTGTCCTGTTAGTGATTCCCATGACAGCTAATTGAGAGCTAGTCTTATAGTTCAGAGTGTTGATTATCCTTGTAGCAGCTTCTGGCATGTGTCCAAGGCTCGCCCTGGCTCTCTGTATTTCTTTATTTGCTTTAGTGATGAGCACCATTTGCTCATCCATGGTCTCAATATATTGCCACTGTTTGGCAATGGACCTTCCAATGTTGCTCCATAATACTGCTTTCATTTCAGCTGTCACCCTTTCTAGTGCAAGCTCCTTCTCTAGTTCAGCAATCCTCTTTTTAAGAGCTTTCACCTCTCTGTCTTTGGTTGCCTCATTCTGTTTGCTCCTGTCAAACCTTTCATTTACCTTAGTCAAGGTTTTCTTAAGCTCATCCAGCTTTTTCATTTGAGATTCCATGGCTTGGATCTCAGCTTGCAGCTTTTGCATGTCTAAGCTAGCAGCCTGTTCTGATTTTGTAGTTGTTGCTGCTGTGGATGGTGCCGTGGTTTCTGTTTGCTGAAGAGGAGGAGTAATCTTGGGAGGGGTTTCCTCAAGGTTTATTATGATAGGAGGAGGCTGGGAGGGTTGGCCCTCTTCTCTTTGCTTCAGTGTCTCCTGTAGTGCTGCCTTTGCAGCTTCAGTCTGTCCTAGCTGGTCCTGAGTCCTGACCAGCTCTTTATATAAGGACACCAACAGATCTGTAGCATCCTTCTCTTGCCTTTGCTGGGCAACTTCATCGGTCTGTGGATGGAGGGTGGCCGGGAGTTTGATCTTCTTTCTTAGGGCTGCCATGTCTGCATCCCTTATCTTCAGGAGCTCTTGAATGCCTTTGACATCTTTAGGGTCATGCCCTATCTCTATGATTACCTCTTCCAAGGACTTGATCCTATTGTCCTTGGCTTGTGATGAAGCTCTTTCTAACTCCAGCTGAGAAGCTGTGTTGTCTAGACTGCTCTTTAACTTATAATTTTCTAATGTCTCATCTGCCAAGGAGGCATACACCATTTCACCAGTCTGCTTATGCAGTTCAATCTTGTCCATGGGGTGTATGTCTTTGGCAAGAACCTCCATGTTGGTTCTCAGATAGTCCGAGGTGGACTGAGGCTGCAAAGCTGTAGGCATGAAGTGGCTCATTATCATTTTGCCTTCGCTCACATCGAAAGCAGACATGAGTCTCTGCTGGTTGCTAGGAGCTAGGTTCAACAAGTGATCATATAGCTGCACTTTTATTGGATCACTCCTCCTTTTTATGTCAATGAATTGCTGTTTTATACTTGACTGTCCTTTTCTTGTTTCACTGGAGGAGCTGACCTCTCCTCCCATTGTCATGTCATGTCCTCGCTGGGATGAGCTGGCCGAAAGTTCTCCACTGGGTGGGCCCATACCCATGGCTTGCCTTACTGCAATGTCCTCCTCTTGGGAGTCATTCAGTCTTTGTCTCTTCTCTCCCCTGATGAAAGATGAGGTGTGGGGGGTCTCTCTCTCCCTTTTCCTTGTCACATCCTCCTTTTGTGGTGTTTGGAGGACTGATGTGTCAACATTGGTGTCTGTCCTGGGAGGCACATTTGTTTGAGGCTGCTGCTCGGTACTGCCAGGTTGATCTGTCCCCTTTTCCTGCTGTAAGGGCTGCTCACTGGACTGTGCTTTTTCTTGTTGCTGTCCCAGCTCTTGCTGTTCCATTTCCTCTTGCTGCTGTAGCAAGGTGTCCACTTGTTCCTCTGTCAATACAGGTGGCTGTTCCACCTGTTTACCTTTGTCTTTGCTTGCTGCCTGGGATGTCTTCTCAGTGGTTTGCTGCTGTGCTGCTGAAGATCCAGCAGCTGTTCCACTTTGCTTTCTGTAGGAGTAGGGCACCTGTGCACAAGTTTCCAAGTCAGTTTCCTTTTGTACATTCCTGGCTTCTTTCTCAAGCAGTTCTACCTCAGTGAGTTGTTCTATTAGTGTACCCTCTTCCCAATCTAGTGCATTGGCATACTTTTCTATTTCCGGTTGTCTTTTATGTGCATAGTTGCCCAGTCTGTATCTAATTCTCCTGAGGGAAATACTATGATTGGGGTCATAAGGAATCCACTCAAAACTGGTCTGCAATCTGAGGCCTTCCAGCATGCTGTGTGCCTCTTTCCATCCTTCCTCTTTCTTGTTATACAGGAAGGAACCTAGCTGACTTCTCACCTTCAATTGTGACTTCTTGTTTCTACTCTGAAAGTGAAGGTAATCTGAGTTCCCAAACTGCCTGAAATACTCCAGGGCAAAAAGCCTCATGGGGACATACCTTGGCAATCTAAATGGGTTCAATTCACAGCCATATATCCTAATGACTGTGTGGTTCTGGTAGAAGTACCAGTTGCCAATGTTGTAGGATTTGTTCAGATGTAGAATCCTCCTCATTTCATCGGTTAATCTAGGAGGAGGAGTACCTTGCAGAACTGTTAGGGCCGGATGAACAAATAGATCAATGAACTCACAGTATGTATAGGGTGATACTGAGGTAAAATGAAACACAGAGGTCCAGAAAACAACTGATCTTGGGCTTCCTTGGGCATTGAGTGGCCTCAAAGGAACTGAGAAGGTAGCTGGCTGATAGAAAAGAAATAAATGATAGATATATGAGGAGTACCTAAACAGCCTCTCCCTTTTCAAATTCATGAACTGATCATGGATTTTCTCTGCTATGTAAGTTGCATAATCATATTGCACAGCTGGAGGCTTACCAGGGGCAAACATGGACAGCATTGCCATTATACTTTCATCTACATCTTCCAGCCCCCTGAACCCTAGGACATAGCTAATTAGGTCCACCAGCATTCTGCCCAACTCATTCAGACAATGGTACCCAATAGGAGGGGTTCTGACTGTTTCAGAGCCTGATATGACGAACAGTTGGTTGATTTTGATAATCTGGTCACTGGACAGCTTGATCCCTGTGTTAATTAGATTCTGCATGGACAGAGGGGTCAATTTCTTGGCTGTATTGAAGTGCAGCATCTGGTTTATGCTCTCTGGGGTGATCTGGAACAGGACTAGGCCTGTGGGGCTTATGACTGCCCTTTGGCTGGGGTCATAGCATTCCTGGCAGCTGTAAATGAGCTCTGGCATTGGATTGACTTGGGGAAGGTTGTATATGGGCAAATTTGACTCCCAAATCCCCAAGATATCTGCTCCACTATGGTGCTGGGCTCTTAGTTCATTCAGCATTAACACATTATACTTGGTTCCCATAGGAAACCAATCCAGCATTTGGTAGTCCATGTCTCCCAGGGCTTTCCATGCTAGTTCTTGGTGAGGAGCATTGATGGGCTTGATGTTCAGTGCAATAGGGGTCTCCATAGCTGTTCAAGTTACTAGAATTGCAAATAGACAGGTGGAATGGTGAAAACACAGTCTGGAGACAGTCTTCTGTGGAAACGGTTGAGGTTTTGAGTATTCAAGGGGAATTCTCTCAGTAGCAATTGAAATACTACTGGATTCTAGTGATAGAATCTCTCTGTGGTGTGACTGAACTCTCTAACAGGGTGAAATAATGTCTATTAGCACTTCTGCCGGGAAAACGCAGAATTACAGAGGTTTAATGGAAATTGCAGGTTTTTAGAGCTCTGCCAGCGTTTCTTGGCCCTCACAGTGACAATGCCGGATGAATAAAGGGGAATGAACGGTGTAAATCTAGTCTTTATGGTCCTATTATCCCTGTGAGCAATTTTGAGCTAAATGAAGGTCGTATGGAGGGCGAAATGGTCTAAATACCTGTAATTCGACGAGCAGAGGTTGAAACACAGGTACACAGGTGCTTTTTGAGAAGGTCGCCCGGGCAAATCAACTGGCTGGCGAAAATTCGAGCTCAAACGGTCAAGCAGAGCGCTCAGTAAAAACACAGTGTAAATGGTAAAAATACGGGAAAATTTGGTAAATATGGCTCATTTTACCATTTGGCGCTTTTTTCTGCTGACGTCAGCATGACGTCATTGGTGGGTCATGGTGAGGTGACGTCAGCTGACGTCATCAGGCGACGTGGCGGTGGGCGACTGGTCAAAGGTTTAGGCGAGGTGGCAGCCCAGTCAGCGGTGAGGTGGGCCAATAATATAAGCGGGTACGGGCAAGCAACGACGTGGCGGTGAATTAACGGCGGGTAGGTGGCGGTTTAACGTGCAGCGGTCACGGTTAAGGCCTTAACCGTTGCAGTCTCCCGGGGCGGTCAAGGTACGGCACGGAGGATGTCAGAGCGGGCTCCGAGATAGTTTAACGCCCGACGCGTGGAGGAGGCGTGACAAGGCGCAACGTCACTTCCCCGGAAGTTAACGTGCGGTCACGGGAGGCGCTCCGATATTGCTGTAGGCCGTCGGATCTGGTGGGCTTGATCCGACGGCTGGCGGAGGGGTAACATGCGCCTTTGATATTATGGGCGGAAAAATCAAATTTTGTGGGTTTTATGTGGGTTTTTTCAAATGTTTTGATTAAACCACAATGCGGTAGGATTGGGAAACGTGCCAGAGGCGGGCATTTGACCTTTGCAAAGGTTTTATAGGCAAAATGGGTTCGGAAAGTGGGTTTTAGCAATGCAGAGGTGATTTGAAGGCAAATTGTCTTGCAGCAAAAGGGAAATGGGTGGAAAAGGTTCACCAAAGTGGCCAGATGCCATTTGGCCCCTTTTTTGAAAAATACACGGCTATTATGCCTAGGGGAGGGAATATAGATAAGATTTGGGGTTTTATACACCTTAGTGTTAATACTATTAGGGGTAGGGGTAAGATAAGGGATGTTATATAGTAGAATTAGGAGTTAATATGAATGAAGGAGGGGGATTTAGAAAGGGAGTGTTAGTGATGGAGTAGAGAGGGAAAGAGAGGAAGTTAGTGATACTCTTTGCTGTAATTTCATGAACTTCACCACTTTGTTTGCTGATAGATCAATTGCCTTGGCAAGAGACCTATTGATACTTGTGTAATGGTGATCATATTTTTTCTGCAACCACAACTGCCTACCCAACTATTTTGCCTAGCATTTTTTGTTTCTTCTTGGAGGGGCACTTGAACTTGCAACCCTCAATTGCCTTTTCTTTTCTTTGGCTTTTTTCCTCTTTTCTCTCTATCTACTTCTACCCTTATGTCTTCCAAGGTCCCAGATTAAACTTTTGGAAACCTTTGTTTCTCTATCTGAACTACTTGTCTGCCAAGATTAAGCTGTTTGGACAGACCTTTTTTCTCTATTCTACAACTCAAAATTGAAACATGGCATGATCCAGATTAAACTGTTGAATCATCCACAAAAATTGAAACAAGGTCCTCAATACTAGAAACACTTTACCCAGCTCTTGCTCTCTAAGAAATATGGGATCTTTGGGATACCAAAGCAGAGCATATTTGGCTTTTCTCTTGCCAATCATGAAATATGAAACCTATTACTATCTGTATCCAACAAGGTCAACCCTAGACTCAATATGTACCCTAAGGTCAACCCCAGTATCAATATGTACCTCAAGGTCAACCCCAGTATGAGTACATGCCTCAAGGGTATCAACCCCAAGGTCAGTACTTGAACCAAGGTTTCCAACCACCCTCCGGTCAATCATATGTTCAAGGAACGGGAAATGTACCTTTGAATTATCAACCCTACCGTCAACCCGGTTATGGTCCTCAATATTCTCATCCTGTTATGGACCCGTACCCCGGAATGAATTTAGTGTGGAATCCATCGCAAACTCAACAGGTGTTGCAACCGAATGTACAATTGTCATCTCAAACTGGACAACCCTTAGTTTCTGGTACACCCCAGCAACCTGTCGAGTCTACTATTCAAACTTCTATACCTTCGGTAGTTTCTTAGACTGGGACTAGTACGCTAATACTCCCCCTCAAACGACTGCTGCAACTGCCGCAACATCTGTTCAATCTACCCCAACTACTTCTGGAGTATCGACAGCTCCGGTTTCTACTGTTGCTGTATCTACTCCTCAGACATCTTTACCTCCGTTTGGATCCAAGATTCAAACTTCGGTTCAGATGCCTGTAGGACAACCTGGTTCAAGTACGGTTGTCACAAGTCAACCACAATTTACTTATCAACCGTACCAGGGATAGTACCAATTCGGTCCTGCTGTGCAGTTGCCAGTCATCAGTATCAACTGTACCCTGGATACACATATCAACAACCTCAACAACCCCAGTACGGTCTGGTTAATCCTGGTTTTCCGAGAGGATACAATATCCCAAATGCAATTCCTAGTTATCCTGGATATCCTCCTCCTGGGGCTGGTCTCATGACCCAGAGTTTTAGGGACCCTAATCGTCAGTTACCGTTTATCGCAAATTTGGACTTGCCTGACTTGTCGCGCCTAACGAACGATCCCATTAATTATCTTCTGTTTTGGCCGCCAATGTCGAATAAGTTTCCTAGTGATATTCCTAAGTTTGAAGGCAAATCAAGAGAGGACCCGTCGAACCATGTGATGACTTATCATCTTTGGTGTGCGTCTAACTCCATTTCAGATGATTCAATCCATCTAAGGCTTTTCCAACGCACTCTAATTGGTCTCGCGGCCAAGTGGTACGTTGAGTTACCGCAGTTATAATTTTAGTCAGTTAGCTACCTCATTTTTAACTCATTTTCAGTTTCCAGTCAGATATGACAATGGCACGGAATTACTAAATTCATTAAAGCAGTCGACGTCCACTTACATTTCAGATCACATTCATGAATGGAGACGTCGACGGCATTTAGTGAAGGTTTTTATTTCGGATCAGATCTTAGCTGAATGGTTTGTAAAATCTTTATTGCCAAAGATCACTGAAGATGTAGCTAAGGCCGAAGTCGTTACTGAGGAGCAAGTAATTGCTCAAGCACAGTACCTTGACTTGGTCTATACTCAGTCAAGTACGTTACACGAGAAAATCCGCGATCTTCCCAAGCAAAATCAAATCGCTGCAGCTCCTTCAAGGTCTCATGCCGTTGATGGTATGATTGGTATGGTTAACACTAAAAGTAAGAAAAAGACATCCAAGAATTCTTCTCCTATCATAACCTTGCCAGACTCCCCGAGAAGAGATTCTTCCGTGGAGATTTCTGCCGATATTCATGTTGTAGAGTCATCTACAGCCAAATTAAAATCCGGTGGTAAGAAGAAAGGGAAGAAGAAAAATAAAAGGGATAAAAATTCAAAAGAGAAACCTGAAAAATCAGAATCCAATGAAAAACGCAAACCTCGTTATCCTTGTCTCATTTGTGACGAAGAACATTTTACAAGAGATTGCCCTCATCGTGCAGAGGTTAAGAAGATTGTCAAAGGTTCCCAAACGCCTGCTATTTTGAAGGATCCTTTTCCAAGTCAAGACAGTAAGATGATAGGTTCTTCCTCGAGTGCCAATGAAGAACCCATACTGATGATGTCCCATGTTAGGATTGCGACTCGATCGCATGATTATGGTAGTAAAAGTCATGTTGATGGTAAAAAAGAAAAATCTTCTCATTCTAACCCATCAACCTCAGCTCCTGGTTCCGATCCACTATAGATCGAGAAACCTAATCCAGAATTGGTAATCGAACCGCCCACCAAGGGTATACTTCAAAATTCAGCTTTCAATCCACATGCGAGAGTGGCTCAGAACTATAACATTGTTGAGGATTTAGCTGTTTCACCCTCAGCAATGTCGGCTTTGGAAGTGCTGCAATCATGTCCAGCATAACGTAAATTACTTTTGTCAGCTATAGGAGTTGTTGACATTCAGGACTCGAACCTAATAATTTTTGATCTAGAAAATAGTACACCGCGCTTACCTCATCAAATGGATTTCCAGATTCCAGTGATAGTAAAAAACAGGCCTATTCATAGGACTGTGATTGATGAGGGAGCCTCAACGTGTATTATGTCGATACAGTGTTGGAGATCGCTTGGTTCTCCTTCACTAAATCAATCCTTGATGATTCTAAAGGCCTTTGATGGCCGTGGGTTTCATCCTTTTGGCATTCTACAGGATTTACCTATAGGGGTTGAAGGAAAAACCATTAATCTAGATGTGGAGGTGGTTGATGCCCCTCTAGATTACAACCTTCTCTTGGGTCGTAGTTGGTCTTATGCTATGACAGTTGTCGTTTCATCAGTCTTTCGGGTTATAAAGTTTCCTCATAATGGAAAGATCGTAACAATAGACCAGCTGGCTTACTTTTCGTCCAACCCAGCCTCTTCTGAAAGCATTCAACATGTCGGTAAAACGACTATCCCGTATAAGGATGTTGGAGTAGGACTAGTTAAAGATGTCGGTTTACTGAGAACTTTTCCTTTTACTCCGATCAACGGATCGTCTTCATTTGCAACCATTCATATGATTTCTTCAGACAAAATTGTTTATGATGATCCTTGGATCGTTCCTTCTGAATTTGAGATAGACTCATTTGGTGATGTTATGCCTTTGAGTCCATACGAAATTGCGTATGAGGCCATGCAATTGTTTATCGACCCATCTTCAACCAAAATTGACTTAATGAATGTGGTCCGTGAGGAATCACTTTTCACATCAAGCTCGGATTCAACAACATTTTCCGAGCTTGTTCACTCTGATGAGCAAATTCGTGAAATCCTATGTGTAGATGATTTACCATGGGAAGATCTCCATCACATATCTTCATTCTTACCCGACAATGATCATTTTGAAAATGATTTCTCATCAATTTTTATGACTGAATATGTCAAGGAACCTCAGAATCCAATGAAAAATCCTGATTCAGAGTTAAATTTGGGAAACATCTCTCGAACTATTCCTATTGACATTTCGGTTAAGCCTGGAATTGTTGAAAACATTCATATAGGTGCCTCGTGTACAGAAGATGAAATTCAAATATATAAGGCCCTATTTCAAGAATTCTGCGACGTGTTTGCCTGGTCCTGTGAGGAAATGCCAGGAATTGACCCCGCAATTGTTGTTAATGAAATCAAGACTTACCCGGACGCTAAACCCGTCTAGCAACATTTGCGTCAGATTCACCCGAGAAAAGCTGCTGCTATTAAAGCAGAAGTTGAAAAATTACTTAAAGCAGGTTTCATTTATCCGATCCTGTTAACGGATTGGGTATCGAATATTGTTCTGGTTAACAAAAAGCAAGGGACAATAAGAATATGTATCAATTATAGGGACATTAATCGAGCCTGTCCAAAGGACAATTACCCAACTCCCTATATCGATCAAATCATTGATGATTGTGCCAGCAACGAAATATTCTCCTTCACGGATGGTTTTTCTGGATACAATCAAATCAATATTCTACCTGCCGATCAACCAAAAACGGCTTTCATTTGTCCATGGGGCACATTTTCTTATTGCAAATTACCTTTTGGGCTCAAGAATGTCGGGGCAAATTTTCAAAGGGCCATGTCTTATGTGTTTCATGACATCAAGCACATTGTGCAACCCTATCTCGATGATTTGCCTGCTCATTCATTACATCGAGTTGATCATCTCATCCATCTACGAGCAATATTTATGAGGTGTAGGCATTATCGGATTAGGTTGAATCCACACAAGTGTGTTTTCTGTATAGAAACGGGTCGATTGCTGGGGTTTGTTGTTTCGAAATCCGGCATTCGCGTCGATCCCTCGAAGGTCGAAGCTATTGTCAAATTGCCTCCTCCTTCGAGTCTTCGCCAACTCCAAAGTTTGCAAGGGAAAGCAAACTTTTTAAGACGATTCATTCCTAACTACGCCGAGGTTACAAAGGGTTTTACCCGGTTGTTGAAACAGAATACTCCATTCTATTGGGATGAGATAGCTCAGAAATCTTTTGATGCACTAAAACACGCGTTGACCCATGCACCATTATTACATCCTCCCAACTACAACCAGGGCTACTTCTTGTATCTCGCCGCCTCTCATTCCACCATTGGAATGGTCTTAGTTCAGGAAGATGAATTCGGTACTGAACATGTGATATATTACCTTAGTCGAACTTTAAATCCAACTAAGCTAAAATACTCACTTGTGGAGAAATTGGCATTGGCAGCTGTTCAAGCTGTCCAACATTTTTGTCACTACATTTTACTACGTAAAACTACAGTAATTTCTGATTGCAACCCTATGATCTACGTTTTGACCAAGCAATTGCTAGGGGGAAAGTACTCTAAATGGATTGTTATCCTGCAAGAGTTCGACTTGGAATTTGAAAAATCTAAGTCTAAGAAATCTTTATTTTTTGCGGAATTAATATGTGACTTCCCGCATGCTGACACGAAAACTGTGGCGGAGGAGCCCATTGCGGACGAATCCTTGTTTCTAATCAGTACTTTAGATTCATGGTATGGGGATATCATCATTTATCTCCAGACCCAATCCTTTCGGCCAGAAATTTCAAGGTCAGAACGTCGGAAAATACGATTCCAGTCCCAACAATTCAGGATTATTGGAGATACTCTTTATCGCCGTGGGGCGGACTCTGTTTTTCGACGTTGTTTAACTCACGAGGAAGCTGAAAGGGTTCTAAATGACTATCACTCTGGAGCATGTGGCGGTCATATGTCTGGGTATTCCATAGCCCAAAAGATATTTCACGTTGGCTACTTCTGGCTGTCTTTGTTTAAAGATTGTATTAATGCAGTCCGAAAATGCCACAACTGCCAAATTTTTGATCGAAAGATGCGCGCTCCACCTGCTCCTCTCCACCCTATAATTGTTGTTGGTCCTTTTTCCAAATGGGGTATCGATTTTATTACATGTAACCCTCACTCGGCCGGGGGGCATGCGTATATCATCCTTGCGGTAGATTATTTTACCAAGTGGGCCGAGGCGATGCCTACATATGAGGCAGATGGCAAAATAGCTGCAATTTTCGTGTTCAATCATATAATTGCTAGGTTTGGTGTTCCACAAGCAATTATCACTGATCATGGGCGTCATTTTTGAAACGTTATGATGACCGAACTTACAGGCCAGCTTGGTTTACGTCACGATAGTTCAACTCCTTATTATCCACAAGCTAATGGTCTGGTTGAATCCATCAACAAAGTTTTAGTCATCATGATCTGATGAATCATTGGGATTCATCGGTCGAATTGGCATAACATGCTATTTTCAGCACTTTGGGCGTATCGAACCTCAGTAAAAACGTCAACAGGGTTCACTCCTTTCCAACTAGTTTATGGTTTGGAAGCTGTGTTACCCATTGAATGCGAAATCCGTCATTGCAAATGGCCATCGAGTTACTTCCAGTTATACTTGGCTCAATTAGATGAGAATCGACGTGATGCTGCATTGGCGATCGAAACTCACGTAAAACGTGTTGGAGAGGTAAATCCCCTCTACGGATAGAGGCGATCCCTACTAGCCCAGCAAGGGTCTAGCAACAATCAGTCAATGCTACTATGCAAGTTCCTAATTGAAATTAAACAAGAGGTAAAGAGCACCTACTTGGATTCTAGCGCTGTTGTTTGATGAAGAGATACCACCTTCGCTCCTTCGCTTTGGCTGGTCACGATCCTCCGCGATCTCCGCAAATAGACACCTGCACACACGAAGGGGAAACAAACACAAGTGTGAAATCTAATAAAAGAAACTATACATCAGTCAGAAAGGATGTAATTCACATTTAACCATTGCATAGAGAAATGAGAATGGAACAATAATAGTAGTCATCTATTATTAATCAAGCAGAGAAGAGTACAACCAAATGTTCTGACGTCGGTATCCTTCTCAGGAGGGGGCAGTCAGCAAGTGTCTCAAGCATTCACCTTTGGAAATGATTCTCCCAAGACAAGAAACTCTCTCTCTCACACAAGCAACACAACACAACCTTCCCTAAGCTATCATGCACTTCCACACTTATCACACCAAATACCTATAGTAGCAGCAATCTGAGCAGTATAAGCTCTACACAATCCAAGCTATTCCAAACTAGCTGCTCATGGTAATGGTGGAAGTTTATATAGGAGAAGGAGGCTCCTAAAAGGGTGGAAGGATGAGCTTATCTTCAAGGGAAGTAGTTGCAAAGGGTCGAACAGACATGCCATAGAAGGGAGTCGATACTCACAAGGCCAACAACCAAGTCTGGAGTTATCTGGAAGGTTGGCTGTTGGAACAAATTCGCCAAAACTGGATCAACGCGGGTGCATAACTGGTCTGGCGCGCTGACGTTGCAAAGACATAATGGAAAAGGCCATGTCAGCGCGGGTAGATACAAACAGGGGCTGCGCTGGTCATGAAATTCGATCAGCGCGGGAAAGGCGTGTGCTTCCGCGCTGGCAGCGCACGCGGTCTGTTATAAAGTGCCAGTCATCGCGGATATTTTAGAAACAGACGCGCTGATGAGGAAAACTTTGGAAAAGTGGGGTTTTTGGCCAGTTCAGAAGGCATGAACTTGATTATTGTGAATTCCTGACACAGTAGGGTGATTGACAGGGAGACAGTGACAAATTACTGTGTAACAGATGCCCCCTAAAGCATGAAGACCGAGAGGGTGGGAGGGGTGAAATGCTTTACGAAACTTGCCGAACTAGAACACCACCAGGAAGGACCGAATATCTCTGATAATCAAGTACATGCAGTCTAGGCATGGGCGCAGCCATCCGAAAGACATGCGAAAAGGTCTGTGGAATGGACGCAGCCACCCAGCTAAAGAGACCAGAATAATGATAAGGTATGGTCGCAGCCATCCATGAAGACTCGGGTATGGGCGCAGCCATCTAGTAATGAGTCACGTAATGATCATCCACAAAATCGCAACCTGGACCATAACAGACAGATATCCAGGGTCTTGCGCTCCATCCCGACCTAAACAAAGTACAAGTCCAAGCATGTGAATACATGAGCTGAAGTCGAACATGCATGAAAATCGTCTGATTACCAGTCAATGATGAAAATTGTTAACATACGTGAGAGGTACCACCAATAATGACAATGGTCCTCAAGGTACTATAGGTACAATCTGCGGCGTGTGAATCAATGAGCTGGTGTCGAACACCCGCAGAATCATCTGATCGGAGGTCAATAATGAAAACCTCACGTCGAACACGAAGAACCTGCCATTGAGGCATGCAGACTCTAAGGCACCTGAAGGGATTCTCTAAGTCACCTTCCCGGATAATGAGCTGAAGTCGACAGGAAGTGACCTTGATCAAAGGTGGGCCATAATGTTTCCCACACCATCGACACGAGACAGAGGTAAAATGATTTGTGTGAGATAGCAGAGGAGGTTGTATTATTGGAGAGGTCAACTTCTCTTGAACATATCGGCGGCACGACAGTGGATTTGGCAGTATTTGACATCAAATGAGCAGAGGGTATGATGACGGTGGCAATGAGCAAATGAGAGGTCAAATAGGATAACCCGTACCCACGGAGGTCAATTGTGAAACAAAATGAGAAATTCCCACCCGACACGAATGCAGACCAGTGCCATGTTCAAGAGCGACATACTGCCGACACAACAATTGCAGTTCCATTTTCCCCACCATTTCTGGCAGGTACCCCGATTATTTTTGGATGACAAGCTTGATGGGGATAGCATATGCTTGAAGAGTGTCATTTCGATGATGTCCGATGTCATCAAGTGTTTAACGAGCCTGACAAAGGAAAAACTCTGCGTCTTTTCTTGTTTAGAGAGTCTGAAAAGACAGCGGAAAAGGAGACTCCAGGGGGGTCCTTTTTCGTACAGTTGTGTCTCTCGAGCCCGAAAAAGTATAAAACAATGCTCGAAAGAACCACCCGATCATTACGATCGAGGAGTACTTTTCGTAAATAGTGCCTTCGACCCGAAAAAGTAAAAAAGCGGTCAGAAACACGTCGTTTTAGAGCCAATAACGAGTGCGAAACGACAAACACCCGACAATCTTTTTAAGTTACACGGTCGGAAAAAGAGCTTAAAATGACCGCCTCTCGTTCCCTTTAACGAGCTGAAAGGAAGCTCGGCCATCTTTTCTTGGTTCATGTCAGAAAAGAGCTTAAAGATGACATTTTTTGGGACCAAGTGTTTTTGGGACCATCATGACTTCACCGATTCTGAGGACCTGCACAGTAAAAATACCCGCATAAATCCGTTCGACATGTTAAAAAACATATTAATACATGTATAAGACATTGACAGAAGTGCTAAATCCATGGTAAAAGCATGAAAAAAACCCACATTTGTAAAATCTATAGTTAATTAAGCCATTTTTACTATAAATAGAAGGGTAAATAGTCATTTTTACCATTGTTACCATATTGAGCCTTCGAGAACGTCGTGAAGCTGTGAAGTTGACGGAGCAAATTCTTCCTTGTGCAGACACCATTCATCGAACGGCTTGATCCAGGTAGGTTCCCCTTGCCATGCGCTCCATTTTGAGTCCTTTTGGTAGCATTTTAACGGTGGAATTCGCCCTTTTGGGCAAATTCTTTGAGCGTGGATGCGCTCTCGGTCAGCGCGGATCTCCCGCTCGGGGCCGCGCTGATCGATTTAAAATTACACATACCACCTTTTGGGTTAGCACGGAAAACGCATGTGCTTCCGCGCTGACCTAATGAAAAAACACAGGGGCGCCATTTTCAGCGCGACTGTTTTAAAAACAGTCGCGCTGGCGCGGAAAAAATTGATTTTTTACAAAATGAACGTACAATTTTCCACAAACAACATTCTAATGTTTCTTCATGGCTTTGCAGGGCACAATGGCTTTTGTATGGCAAGAGAGAGCCCATGATGTCGAGGATATAGCTGCTTTTGCAAATGCGGATTGCCGAAATGCCATGCGGGCGTGCGGATTCATGAAATTCTTTCTCACTCCACGTCTGAGAGCTCAGCCTGACTTGCTGGAGTTCCTGATCAGGGCTTGGAACCCAATAGACGGGAAATTCACCATCCGTGGCCAAGACATCGAGTTCGACGCCTCGAATATCTATTTCTTGACTGGTTTGTCGCGCCGGGGCCAGAGGCCCATCCTGGAGGGGCAGCGACCCAACGGTGAGACTCTGGACCAGCTGATGGCTAGAGTATGCCCAGGAGCCGAAAAGACACAGAGCGAGAAGGTTGGTATCCCGACAGTGCGGGACATGCCCCTCCACACGATACTCTTCCTAGTGACACGGGCAGTGGGTTCCTTGGCCAATCATGAGGCCTCAAAGAACCAACTGTTGTTAGCTTTGGAGTGCCTACACCCCACCATCTTTGACTGGGCAACTGCTGTGACCACTAGCATGAAGAGGCAACTAAGCAACTGCCGTCGCGGAGAGACGAAGCAGTTCGCGTATGGGTCGCTCCTTCTGCCGCTCATGCTGGAGCGGGTGCTGATTCTACAGCTACAGACCATGGCTATGGATCCACCTAGAGGTCCTCGGGAGACAAGGGCTAGTCGATGGGCCCGCGTCATGCCGCGTGGAGGTGGTGGTCGCCCAGTATCTTGGGGAGTGTACTTCAGAGAGTGGCTGGACCGCCAGGTTGTCATTGTGGAGGACTGGCCATATGCCGGCATGGACTTCCGTAATGATCCTGACATGCCACTGCCTGCAGGAGAGCATTGGGATGATGGAGGTATGTCACTTGATCTCATTTTAACATTTTTTGATGTTTTTGGTTTTTCATGTACATGTCTTAATAAATGTCACCATATGCAGATGTGGGACCTGTGAGACCCATTGGCCTAGCCCCAACGGCACGGAGAGAGGGGCAAGGAGCTGGAGCCCTGGCCTTAGTTCCTCCAGGAGTGGATACGTCGGAGACTGTGGCCCGCAACCTTGAGGGTTTGCTGGAGGGAGTGCCGGATTACCAGGGGGTCGAAGAGGTCCCGATAGAGCATCAGATCCACACAGTGGGGGTGGCACCCAGGATGCACCGCCTTTTGAGGCAGGTGGCACGAGCAGCTGTATGCTACAGAGAGCATAACCCAGCACACTAGTCGCCTAGGTTTACTTCCACTGATGTTTTGAGAGACATATGTCTCGGATGTACTGAGGACAGTGACTCTATTTTTGACATACACACTTATTTTTGAGCGCCTTAGTGCGCCACACGATATATATATATATATATATATATATATATATATATACATACCGATTTTTGGATGGATCTTGCTACATATGATAATGTTTTGTTTATGCTATGCAAATGTTTAGTACAAATGTAATCTTATGTATGAATTGCACAACGCATGACCCATATATTTTAATTAATTTTTTTTTAAATGCAAGCTTAAAAGCACACACGGCACACATGCAAACTATGCTTGGGAAATATCTTATTTACATATGCTTTACTCTATTATGTTTTCTATGTTTTCTTGTATGATGTTTATCTATTTTGCAAATGTCTGTCTAACACATGATTTGCCAATGCATCAGTCAACGTGTTTAATCGTCTCGGAATATGTTGATATGTGATATAGTCAAAATTCCTTTCTAACAATCTGACACGTAGATACAACCTTAGGATACGTTGGTCTCTGATGGAATATCGCCCGTTGAGTTGATGAACGACAAGCTGGGAGTCCAGGTTTACCATCATTGCTCGAATGCCGAGATCAACTGCTTCGGCTAGTAGCTCAATTACGGCACTGTATTCGGCAACATTATTAGTGGTATGACCAAGGCAGACTCCTTGAAGATCTAGCAACTCTCCGTGAGGATCATAGATTGCCCATGCCGCAGAGGACAAATTGCAAGTAATACGGCAGGCTCCATCAGCGAAACCAACATAGGGTGCACTAGACATCTGCACAAGAAGAAGAAAACACAATAAGAGGCAAACACGCCTTCACACCAAAGCAAAACATGAAATCATGCACACAAAACACACTAATCACGCGTATGTACAAACTGAGTGCACGAAGTCATGCATAATATTTCTTCAAATACAACCCATTGCGGGGCTTGTCAAGAGGATTTCCTTCATAATCAATCAACTCATATGCGCCCTTTTGTAAAACTCTTTTCACGATGTAGGGACCTAGCCACATGGATTCGAGTTTTCCTGCCCCCAACTTATCTTTAGCTTGATTGTAGAGCAGTACTAGATCTCCCTCAACGAAGGAACGAGGATGGATGTTCTGGTCAAAGTGAGCCTTGACTCTTTTCTTTTGCACTTTGATAGCCAGAGAAGCTAAACGACGAGTCTCGTCTAACCGTTCTAGGTAAAGAAGCCGTTCCTCCACTGGAGTGGTGTTGGGAAGCAACTCGACAGCTAATTTCAACGAAGGAATCTCACATTCGACAGGAAGGGTGGCCTCCAGTCCGTAAACCAACTAAAACGGAGTGAAACTGGTGGCGTCCTTCACAGAAGTCCGGTAGGCCCACAAGGCTGGGAACAGCATCAGATGCCAATTAGACTTGTGCGTATTGACAGTGCGTTGAAGCATAGTGATCAAGACTTTATTCACGGCCTCGACTTGACCGTTAGATTGTGGATAGTACGGTGTCGAACTATCTTGACACAAGCCTAGTTGGGTCGTTAGTTCCGTCATCATGTGATTACGGAAATGCTTTCCGTGATCCGTGACAATAGCCAGAGGGACTCCGAAACAAGTAATGACATGATTGAATAAAAACTGCGCCGCTGTGTAACCGTCTTTGTTCAATGTAGGCATCGCTTTGGTCCACTTGGTGAAATAATCCACGGCAACGATGATGTACCCATGCCCCCCGGCCAAACGAGGGTTACAGGACATATAATCGATGCCCCATTTGGAAAATGGTCCTACGGTGACAACAGGGTGTAGTGGTGCAGGAGGAGCACACATTTTCCGGTGGTATACTTGGCATTCATGGCATGCGCGAACGGCAAGAATGCAATCTTTGAAGATAGAAGGCCAAAAGTAACCAGCACGGAGAATTTTCTGGGCGGTAGCATATCCGGACATGTGACTGCCACAAGCACCAGAGTGGCAGTCATTCAACACCCGTTCAGCTTCCTCGAGAGTCAAACATCGGCGGAGAACAGAATCAACGCCGAGGCGGTACAGGGTATCGCCCAAAATGCGATAAGGTTGAGCTTGGTGACGAATTCGCCGTCGAGCATCTTTCGATACGTTTGGACGGAAGGAAGACGTCTGCAAATATACGATAATGTCCCCGTACCACGGGTCGAGGGTGCTGATGAGAAACAATGTTTCATCCGGGATATGCTCCTCCGAACGAGATGGTGCAGAGTGAGATGGTAAGGAACAGAGCAGTTCAGCAAAGACCAGAGATTTCTTAGACTTGGCCGCAGTAAATTCCAAGTCGAACTCTTGGAGGATCACAATCCACTTCGAGTATTTGCCCCCCAGCAGTTGACGCGATAAAATGTAGGTCATGGGGTTTCATTCAGAGATCACGGTCGTTGTGCTCAACAGGATATAATGGCGGAATCGTTGGACGGCGCAGACAGCTGCCAATGCCAACTTCTCGACATATGCGTAGCGAGTTTCCGTATCCAGAAGGTTGCGATTAAGATAATAGATAACGTGCTCGGTGCCGGCATTATCATCCTACACTAGAACCATGCCGATGGTGGTGTCAGCGGCAGCAAGATAGAGAGTGTAATCACGGTGGTAGTTCGGAGGTCTTAAGAGTAGAGCTGAGACATGAAGGTCTTTAAGACGCTCGAAAGATTCCTGGGCGATAGCATCCCAACGAAAGGGTGTGTCTCGCTTTAATAACCGTGTGAAACCCTTAGCCACCTCGGCATAATTCGGAATGAATCGTCTGAGAAAATTAGCTTTACCCTGCAAGCTCTGCAATTGTTGCAAAGAGGCAGGGGGAGGAAGATTCAAAATGGCCTCGACTTTGAGGGGATCCAGACGGATGCCTTCCCGGGAGACGATGAACCCGAGTAGTCGGCCAGATTCTACGCAGAAGACACACTTATGCGGATTGAGTCGAATACGGTAGTGTCGACAGCGGAGAAAAATTTCGCGTAGATGAGATGGATGGTCTTGACGTTTAGCTGAATGAGCTGGGAGGTCATCCAGGTAAGGCTGTACGATGTGTCGGATATCATGAAAAGCATACGACATCGCACACTGGAAAGTGGCACCGGCATTTTTGAGACTGAAAGGAAGCTTCTTATAAGCGAAGGTGCCCCAAGGACAAATGAAAGTTGTCTTATGATGGTCTGCAGGGGCTATGTTGATCTGGTTATAACCAGAGAATCTGTCCATAAACGAATAAATCTCACTTCCTCCGCAGTCATCAATAAGCTGATCAATAAAAGGCGTAGGGAAGTTATCTTTTGGGCAGGCACGATTGATGTCGCGGTAATCAACACAGACCCGGACAGTGCCCTACTTTTTATTCACAGGGACTATATTGGACACCCACTCCGTGAGGGGGATGGCATAGATGAAACCAGCTCAAAGAAGCTTTTCGACTTCGGCCTTGATGGCTGCAGCCTTTCGAGGGTGCACTGGACGTAAGCGCTGACGAACAGGCTTAGTGCCTTGATAAGTAGGTATTTCGTGAACCACAATACTAGGGTCAATGTCGGGCATTTCCTCGTAAGACCATGCGAAGACATCACAGAATTCACGAAATAAGGCGGTATAGAGTTGAACTTCCTTAGGAGTGCACGTGACTCCAATGAAAATATTCTCGACAATCCTTGGTTTGACAGAGATGTCGATAGGCTGGGTTTGCGTGATGTTACCCATATTTCCCTTCGAAGACACTTGGTATAGCTGGACAGGTGTTTGGAGGGGCGGAGATGGGACACATGAAGCAAATCGCTCGAGACATGCGACCATTTCCGAATGTGGAGGGAGAAACGAAGAACGATGGTGGTGATCTAACCAAGGGAGCTCTTCGAGAGACATAGTCTCTATGATGGCCTCATCGGAGGGAAATGTTTCCTTCAGGGGGTCCGAAGTGGCCTCATGTCCCAGCCAAGGGAAATGATCATATGAATCGGGAACGCTGCTTAGAAAAGCAGGTTCAGGAGGGGGAGCCGATGCAGCGACAATCTCGATGTAGTTGAGCTCGGCAGGACTCAACGGCATCATATCACCCCAAGAGTCTTCCTGATTCAAGGGAGGAAGAACCCATAGATCAGAACGTACTGAAATCATGGTAACAGGGGTGAGATTCGGAGGTGGGAGGGGAAAGACTCCCATTAAGGAGGGATCTTTGAACAGTCCGGCACCCACACTCACTAACGACTTGGAGGTATGCTCCACGAATGGCACATTTCCTTCAGAAGAGGAAGCAAAAAAGGATAGCTGGTCCACCGTGATGATTCTTCCTTGATGGGGGAAGCGAACGACACGGAA
Source organism: Pinus tabuliformis (assembly GCA_031772625.1). NCBI lineage: Eukaryota > Viridiplantae > Streptophyta > Pinopsida > Pinales > Pinaceae > Pinus > Pinus tabuliformis. The sequence continues at coordinate 306,327,717 of CM062816.1, read as the reverse complement.
CAAGGAGGAAGCCACGGCTTGCATGGCATATGTCTAGCTTCGTCCAAGGAGGAGGTTGTAAGTGAGATTAGCGTCAACAACTTCAACCTCTACCTCTACGGTTTTCCCTTCTAAAGAGATAGGCAATCGTGGGAGGATACCATATGGACGAGATTCTCTTCCATCGAAAGCTTCCAGGGTCGTAGGAGACTGGCTCCGAGCAGGAGAACCAATAGCCTTCCAGCAAGCAACAGACATGATGTAGGTCGAGGCACCCTCATCAATGACTGTACGATGAATCGTTTTGCCATTGATGAGGACCTGTATAAGGAAAGCCACTTGGTGAGGCAGTCTCTGTGTGAAACCCTCGAGATCAAAAGAAATTAAATCCGAATCTGCCCGGTCGATGCCACCAATGGCTGATAGCAAGGACTTCCTCTAGGAGGGGCAGCTCTAAAGGACTTCTAACGCGGACATAGCAGACGGAGCCTCAGCTAAGTCCTCGACAATGCTATAGTGCTGGGCAGCACGAGCATTGGGGTTATAAGATGACTTCCTGAGTACACCTTTGGGAGGGGGTTGGGGGATCGTCTCAGTGCTGGGCCTTTCGATGTGAAGGGGACCAGAACTGGACGGAGGAGCACTGGAGGGAACCTCCAGCTCTTTCCCGGCTTGAGATGGATAATCTTTCGCTCGAGTTGAAACATGGATGGGAATCGTTCCAGCCATGAACACTTGAGAACCGAACGAGGAAGAGGATTGAGAGGGATCTGCCACCATTTGGGTCTACTCAGAAGGGAAAGGCTCTTTTAGCACAGCAGGAGGCCTCGGAGCACCTTTCAAAAGTCGACTAACTTCGGACCGCCTTGGGCAATCCTTGGTATAGTGATCCTCATCGCAGATGAGACAAGGATACTTAGGTTTCCGCTTAGCTCCTTCCTCGGAGGGAGGCTTTGGGGGATCCTGCTTTGGCTGTCCAGATTTATCTTTAGCTTTCCCTTTATTTTTCCCTTTCGAGGATTTGTCTGCCGCGGTGGACTGAACGGCGTTTACCTCGGAGGTACTCCCAGAAATCGATTGGCCCTGAGAAGCATTTTCGTTAGAGGCATTCTGTTTCTGCTTCCCAGGGTTCGCGGCCGATTTCTTTGATGACGAATTCACAGAACCAATGACTCCATCAACAGAAGGCTTTGGTGGAGCTTTGGGCTGTCCAGGCCTCGGGGCATCTGGAAAATACTCATACAAAGTACCCGACTGAGAGTACACTAAGTCAAGGTACTGAGCTCGCGCGATTGCTTGCTCCTCAGTTACACACGCCCCCATTGCGATGTCTTTTGCAATCTTAGGGACAAAGGAAGTCGTGAACCAGTTGGTCAGGAGTTGATCAGGAATCCAAAATTTAATCAAGCGACGACGCCTTCTCCATTCATGTATATGATCAAAGATGTGTGTAGCCGTATCCTGTTTGAGAGACGTGAGGAGATGTGTCCCAGTCTTGTACCAAATGGGTAACTGAAAATGAGTCAAGAAGGCCATAGCCAACGAGTTGAAATCTTGAAACATGCCGCGATTCAGTTCGATGTACCACTTAGCGGCTGAACCAGTGAGAGTTCTTTGGAAGAGGCAAAGCCGGATAGAATCATCAAGCCATGAGTTCGATGAACACCAAAGGTGATAAGTCATTACATGGGCCTAAGGGTCTTCACCAGCTTTGCCATCAAACTTTGGACAATCACCTGGTATTTTGGTTGGAACCGGTGGCCAATATGGGTTATGCAAAATAGGATCATTTGTTAACTTGGACACATCAGGCAGTTCCAACGTTGCTAAGAATGGTAACTGAGGGTTAAAGGACATTTGTGGCTGCGGATTCGAGGCGACATTAGGGTTCCAACCAGATGGTGGTTGCCCCCACGAACTCTGTCCAGACGGACCTGGCCCAAAAGGGCCTGGCGCGTAAGAATTTTGTCCCGATGGACCTGGCCCAAAAAGGCCTGGCGCATAGGGACCTTGCCCGTAGGGGTTCTGTCCATACGGATTCTGTCCATATGCGGACGGTTGTCCCTGTGTCTGCCCCCCAGCTCCCCATGTATTAGCAACTTGCCCCACAGGTGCAGCATACTGATAATTTTGGTAAGGAGTGACCTGTGGCTGTTGATAATTTTGGTAAGGAGCAAACTGAGTTTGCCCCTGGGGTTGCTAGTAGCCATATGGTTGTTGGGTCCCATACTGAGCCTGATAGGGAGGCTGCATCTGGTAAGAAGGTTGAGGCTGTGGCCCACCTTGCATTTGATAACCCATTTGAGTTTGAGGCCCAGAGTAATGTCCTTGAACTGGCGGGGCTTGGATCATCTGGCCTGAAGGTTGACTTGGTTGGATTTGAGATGGACCTGGCTGGCCAGCAGGACGAACTTGCTGGGTGCCAGGTTGTCCATGGACCGCCAAGGGTTGTCCTTGCGGAACGGATGACTGAGCCGGCTGAACAGTTGGTTGACCCTGAGGTTGGCCAGCTTGTCCAGATGGATGATTAGGGTGGACAGCGGGTTGACCTTGCTGCATAGAAGGTTGGCCCGTCTGCCCCCCAGGGTGCACAGACTGAGCAGAGGGCTGGGTTCGCTGTATAGCAGGCTGCTCCCCTTGGTGCATAGGCTGAGCAGTGGGTTGGCCTTGCTGTATAGCAGGCTTCCCCCCTTGCCCAGAAGGATGCATGGATTGAGCAGTGGGTTGACCCTGCTGAACATAGGGTTGCCCACCCTGCCCAGAAAGATGACCAGACTGGGCAGTAGGTTGGCCCTGCTATAAGTAGGGTTGCCCCCCCTGCCCAAGAGGATATCCCTGCTGGACTGCTGGTTGATTTTGAGGAGTATAAACTTGCCCAGTTTGTCCAGATGGGTACCCTTGCTGGAAACCGGGTTGGCCTTGTTGAATGTAAGGTTGCCCGGGTTGTCCAGTTGGGTAACCTTGCTGGGTACCAGGTTGCCCTGGATATCCAGTAGGTTGACTTTGATATGAATACGACGGACCTCCAACGGCCGAGGGTTGTCCCGGGTAGGGTTGTCCTTGTGGGCCCCCAGATTGTCCTGGGTAAGGCGGGCCATAAAGTGGTTGCCCTTGAGGGGTTTGCACATAAGGCGGCTGGCCTTGATTGGGTGGTCCTTGGGGCTGTCCGGGAGGATTCCGGCGCCCTCGGAAAGTATGAGTAATGGGATCATACGTAACATCCAACGGTGCCGAGTTCTCCTCGAAAGGTTGACGAGGCAGGGATGAAACGTTCTCGAGGTACTGACCATTAGCATCATAATAAAATAGTGGACCTTGGTAATCTGGGTCCACAATGGGCTGCCCATGGGCATCATACGGCCCTACTCCTGGAACACCACCAGAAGAGGGCTGAGCACTTTGTGCAGGATCAATGACTCTAGACAAAACCCCTGGCTGGCCCTGGATATAAGAGGGACCAGCTCCAGGGTTCATGGATGAGGATGCTATCACAGCACTGACGACCAGAGTCGGGCGCACTACACAAACGGTTGGATTGGTAGGAACTGACGTAACAGGCATATTAAGACCTGAAGTAACAAGTGTATTAGGAGGTCGCGAAATAAAGGGCCCTGTGGTGGCAATAAGACTAGGATCCCATATGGTCGTAGAAGGAGTTCTAGCAACTATCCTATCCCTCACTGACTGATATCGTGGAGGGAGTGGAGAGGTAGCTGGGATGGGATTTTCAATATCTGTCACCACAGGTGTCTCACCTATGCTGGAAGATGTCTCATCCATGGGGGAAGTAGACATCGGAGATGACATACCGAAAGGAGTACGGGGGGTATAATCGATGTCAGGCTCCCAGATAGGATTCCAATCTTCTATGTAATCTTTGTCGCCCGGGGCACGTACGTTGATAGGCTGGATACTCGGAACAATGGGAAGAGTATCACTTACAACTGGTACCTCTGGAGCAGTAGAAGATGGAGAACCTTGATCACTCGGACCGGGAGTTGACGGGTCAACCAGGATGACAAGACCCCTTAGAAAACCTAAAGCAAACTAACGATAAAGACCCTACTCAAAACTAACGCACACAAGATCTAACCAGGTGATGTTATCGTGGCCGAATTAATTTTAAGACACAAGAACCAAACTTGACCTTTTCATGTTTCAAGAGTCGAGAAAAGGACGAAAAGATGACTCCAGTCTCCTTCGAATGTTTAATGAGCACGAAGTGACAAGACGCTCACAGGCACCTTTTCATTTAGGGAGTCCGAAAAGGATCAAAAGTGACTGCTCTGGAGACTCTAGGTATAGGGTTTACCAGGTGACCCGTAAAACTGCTTATACACCTTAGCAATCGTATGAGAGCCAAGGACTTTCCGTACTGCAGTCAATCTTCCCAAATGTTGTGTTCAGTGCGTTATGGTTCACAAGGCGGCAGACTCGGCTTCCTATGGATAAAGGATAAAAGCCTAGTGGGGTCTCCCTATATACGCGACGGTACGTGGGAGCACAGTCCGTGTTAGACCACTATCGAGTCACAGAAGGAGGAATCACCCAACCATAATGTGAAACAACAATGACTATGTTTAAAGACATCGGAACACGTCTCTAACCTAGACCTCTAGATGTTTGCGTTTAGTTCCAATGCGTTTTTAGGTTAATTCAGTTCATTTTATGGTTGATCTTGAAATTAAGTTTCGATTCCAGGCCCTATCGTATGTTCTCTCACAATTACCTAGATGCAAACTACATGCCAAAGAATACCATTTTTTTCGATGAATTCTAGCTATGAGAAGGTAAAGAATTTTTGATCAAACGAACACGAGCAATCAAACAACCTAATGCAGCTAAAAGCAAGGAAAGGAAACTTTTCTTTTGAAAATGCGAATCAATGAAATGTTCTTTTCCTTTTCAATTCTCGAAAGCAAAGCTACTAGTTTGATTTTCTTTCAATGGCACAAAGCATCCAAATGAATTTTGAGGAACAGGAACACCAAGAAAATCACTTAATGAAAGCACACAAAGTTCCCAAAACACCCAACAAAGATTTCCAAATCAAAAGGAAAAACCAAGTTCCGCACGAGCTACGTGATCTAAGCTCGGCAAGACAAACAGGGATTCAAACAAGGAGGAAGCGAAAGCCGCTCGGAAACACAACCAAAAACACTTCAACAATCACTGAACAAGTGTAAAAAACAAATCTGAAGTTGGCTGGTCTAACAAGAAAACAAGATCCCTACGGAAGGCTTGACACACACACGGCCACTAGATGCCCTAGGGCTAGAATGTGAAATCAATGGAAAAAGGCAAACACCCAGAGGATGAGAGTTACAACCAGTCAATTAGAGATTCAACACAATCCAGCAACTGTAAAAGTGATGGCGGAAATACAAACCAAGCAGCGAAAGCAAAGAGGAAGGTATTTGCAAAACCGAAAAATGAGCAAAAACGAAACCCTGTGAAACAAGACTTCGCAAACAAGTAGCTCAGAGTTCAGGTAATGAAAAACAAGTCACAAACCAAGTGGAGAGAAGAGGGGAAAGTCAAAGCAACAGGTTCAGGAGGCTAATTTGGACAAAAATGAATTCTATAGGATCAGCGCGGGTGGCCTTCAGCAACTCGGCGCTAACAAGAGAAGGCATGTAGCAACTTTGCGACGTCAGCGCGGAAGCACATGGATAAAGCGCGTTGTCTCAAAAACGAGGTCAGCGCGACTGTTAATCGTACAGGAGCGATGACGGGGAAAACAAAGAAGTAGGTGTGCGACGTTAGCGCGTCTGTTTTGAATTAAACCGCGCTGAGGGTAAAAACGAGTAGAATCAAAGCAAAAAACTCCCAAACCAAAGGTAGAAACTTTTTTAACAATTAAGACACTTCCCAGATGGACCCAGGAAGGCTACATGTAGAGAAACAATCCCCAAAACTTGAAAAGAGAGAACAATCAAATTCAAATACAAAGAATGGACACAAGAGACAAAAGGCTGATCCCCAGCGGAGTCGCCAAATTGTTGGAGAGGTAAATCCCCTCTACGGATAGAGGCGATCCCTACTAGCCCAGCAAGGGTCTAGCAACAATCAGTCAATGCTACTATGCAAGTTCCTAATTGCAATTAAACAAGAGGTAAAGAGCACCTACTTGGATTCCAGCGCTGCTGTTTGATGAAGAGATACCACCTTCGCTCCTTCGCTTTGGCTGGTCACGATCCTCCGCGATCTCCGCAAATAGACACCTGCACACACGAAGGGGAAACAAACACAAGCGTGAAATCTAATAAAAGCAACTATACATCAGTCAGAAAGGATGTAATTCACATTTAACCATTGCATAGACAAATGAGAATGGAACAATAATAGTAGTCATCTATTATTAATCAAGCAGAGAAGAGTACAACCAAATGTTCTGATGTCGGTATCCTTCTCAGGAGGGGGCAGTCAGCAAGTGTCTCAAGCATTCACCTTTGGAAATGATTCTCCCAAGACAAGAAACTCTCTCTCTCACACAAGCAACACAACACAACCTTCCCTAAGCTATCATGCACTTCCACACTTATCACACCAAATACCTATAGTAGCAGCAATCTGAACACTATAAGCTCTACACAATCCAAGCTATTCCAAACTAGCTGCTCATGGTAATGGTGGAAGTTTATATAGGAGAAGGAGGCTCCTAAAAGGGTGGAAGGATGAGCTTATCTTCAAGGGAAGTAGTTGCAAAGGGTCGAACAGACATGCCATAGAAGGGATTCGATACTCACAAGGCCAACAACCAAGTCTGGAGTTATCTGGAAGGCTGGATGTTGGAACAAATTCGCCAAAACTGGATCAGTGCAGGTGCATAACTGGTCTGGCGCGCTGACGTCGCAAAGACATAATGGAAAAGGCCATGTCAGCGCAGGTAGATACAAACAGGGGCTGCGCTGGTCATGCAATTCGATCAGCGTGGGAAAGGCGTGTGCTTCCGCGCTGGCAGCGCACACAGTTTGTTATAAAGCGCCAGTCATCGCGGATATTTTAGAAACAGACACGCTGATGAGGAAAACTTTGGAAAAGTGGGGTTTTTGGCCAGTTCAGAAGGCATGAACTTGATTATTGTGAATTCCTGACACAGTAGGGTGACTGACAGGGAGACAGTGACAAATTACTGTGTAACAAAACGTATGAAAGCTCAGTATGATCGAAATGTGACCCCTCGAAATTTTTCGAAAGGAGATCTAGTCTTAGTGTATGATCAAGCTAATGATAAATTAGGCGCTGGAAAATTCGTTCCTATGTGGCATGGTCCCTATGTTGTCAAGCGAAAGCTAGAAAAAGGGACCTATGAATTGGTAGACTTTGACGGGGACTCTTGAGGTAAACCCAGAAATGGTCTTTACCTGAAGAGGTATTATGCTTAAAGAATGGGTATGGAGATTTTTAGTTAGGATAGTCTTCTTTCTAACTGGTGTGTTTTAGTTTAAAAAGTGTGCTTAGCTTAGAGAGTATTTTTCATCATTATTCCTGCTTATCTTTGTTTTACTCTTGATATTGCAGATGTCGATGCCTCTCCAAACATACATTGGTTTCGCCGATGGTGCTTGTCGTAATACACGGAACATTTCTTCCGCAGCTTGGGTTATCTATTCACCCTCTGACGAGTTAGTATCTATGCATGGGGTAAGCCTCGGTCAAACAACAAACAACATTGCTGAGTATAGTGTAGTGATTGAGTTATTATCTGAATCTATTTCATTTGGGATTCGGAGTTTGATAGTGAGGTTAGATTTTGAACTCGTTGTATTACAGCTTAATAGAGTGTATGCCATTAGAAATCCAGTCTTATTGAGATTATTTTTTAGAGTGCGTCTCTTGGAACGTGAATTTGATTATATTGAATATCAGCAATTCCAAGATCTTTAAATACATTAGCAGATGCAATTGCTTCTCGAATGTTAAGTAGACATTTGCAATAATCATACATGTAAATTTAAAAACATTCCATAACATGATTTACAAGATAAGCCAGTAATAGTGATATATATAGGAGTGTGTCAAAAAATACATCATCCTTGATCATAGGTTGAAAAACACCTTTTGATCGGCAAAAATGAGAAGTAAAAAAAGCAAAAATGTCATATGTGCCTACAATAGGCGATCATCCTATCACTGGTGATGATCTCGATAAGCAACCACTGCACGGGCCACTTTGCAAATGAACCTCCTAAAAGGTCCTTGGACCCCAATCACATAGGGCTGAAGTCGACGAGGAATGTCATCTATGCTAGTCTCCGGAATGTCTCCTGTCAAGCGCTCTAGATGACTCTCCAACTCGGCCAAGGTCTTTGCTAATTCGTCCTGTGGGGATGGCACGGCTGCAGCTGGTTGTTTCCTCTCGTAAGGCCGGAGAGCAGCTAGTCGTTGTGGACCCACATTTTCATTTGAGACTTTTACTATCAGTTTTGGGAAGATATAAAAAATAAAAAATTTTAAAATAGGAAAATGTTGAAAATGATTTTACCTGAGTCGTCCCATTGCTCTCTTGGTGGAAGAGCCATGTCTAGGTCACCATGAAAATCTACCCCAGCGTAAGGGAAGTCCTGAATAGAAAAAACCTAGTTTTCCAACCATTGGAAATACTCGGGTTTGAATTGAACAACCTCTGTCCCCTCGTCCGGGTGACGGGCCATAACTGCGACCCATCGCATCAGTTTGGGCTCTCGAGGAAGCCCAGCTCCAACAGTAAAGTGTTGCGGGATCAACATTGGAATCCTCTCCAGACCAAATCTCACAACCAAAGCCCCATAACCAAAGGTCTTCAGTTGTCAGTTCTTGGTTCTGGTCAGTTGGCCTTTTACATTGGCCAACACAGCATCGCACCAGTTGAAGATGGTGCCTCGAAAGCAGTCAACTGCCATCCGCATCTGGGATCCGGTGGCAATATGTAATGCGGCACTTTCACAAAGCCTGGTGACAGTAAATGCGATCACCATGAGTTCAGGACGGGATATGGTTTTAATGTCTATCCCTTTGTCTCTAGCCTGGCTGTTGCAGAACTCTAGCCGGAGGCTATCGACAGACTGGCCACCTGGCCTAGTCACAAATAGAGTCAAGTCTTCACCTCTCTTAGGCAAACCAGTCAGGAAGTATATGTCTGTCAGCTCGATTTCGAACTGGTGGCCACCAATGAAGAAGAACTAGTCCTGTATGCTCCATCTGTCAACCAGCCACTGTAAGAAATCCACCTGGGCCCTCATGCCAGGTATGGCCCAGAATTTGTACAAGCCGCATGCCTTCAATGCATCAATCGAAGGTTGGTGATTCAACGCAACAAGATCCACGTCCTCATGCTCCCGTTCACGCCAGTCTAGCATGATGTACACTCTACATCCAATAAAAAGACAAATTAGAATGCTGGAAATTAAATTGTTTGGGTCAAATTTGAGAATTTTTGGGTTAAAAACCCTTGCTGCAGGGACCGCACCCTCTGTGTTAGAGACAGTGCGTAGGTCTGCACCTTTCCTACATGGAAGGTGTGGACCCCTAACTTTTTCCCCATTGAGAAAAAGTCGGGGTCCGCGGGCTGCCAGTGTTATGCCTGTGGGCCCCCATGCGCGGGTTTTTAGCCTAAAAACCCTCCAAAAATGAAATAAAAACCTAAAACAAAAAATGAAACGGTTAAAAATGAAGAGTAGGATGATGTGGATTACCTGGAGAAGACGGCATTCAATTCTGACGGTTGGATTTTCCGCAATCTTCACGGGAAGTTTCTGAACAAAAGCACTATTTTCTCACCCAAATCTCAAACGGTAAAAATGAATTGACGAAAGCCCTTTTTATAAGTTTTTTGAGTAAATAAATTGCAAATTTGTTTATGTTTTACTTTATAAAGGTAATTTTTGCAGCATTTTTATCCATTTCAAACAGGTGTGAGTAATGTTTGCATTTTTGTTCAGGATAACGGATTATTTAGGTGAAATCTATCATTTTCAACGAAAAAACATTTACAGTCACCTTTAAGCTCTTTTCTGACTCCTAAAACATGAAAAGATTGCCGAGTTTTTCTTTTTAAACTCGTTAAAATGGAACTAAAAAGACGGTCCACTTACAGCTCTTTTCTGACCGTAAAAACATGAAAAGATTGCTGGATTTTTGTTTTTTCAAATTCGATATTGGTTATAAAACGACATGTCGTTGATCGCTTTTTTACTTTTTCGGATCAGGGGCACTAATTACGAAAAGTACGCCTTGGTCGTAAAGATCAAGCGGTTCTCTCAAGTATTATTTTATACTTTTTCGGGCTTGGGAGACACAAATTTACGAAAAAGGTCAACCCTGGAGTCTTCTTAAGTTTTTTCAGACTCTCTAAAAATGAAAAACGTTGAGTTTCTCCTATACTAGACTCGTTAAAATTTCACAGTAAAGGACCTGTTCAATTACAAACAAGAACGAACCACTCCTTCTTAGGGTTCGAATTTAAAATAAGTTGGACTCGTCCGAAGGATGAGCTTATAATCAAGCAAATGTTATCCTCCTCAAGCTTGTCAAAAATAAAGAGGTACTTGCCAGAAATGGTGGGGGAAAAGAGAGAAAAATGAGCCTGTTTGTCATACTTTGTAACCACTCTTGAACACAACACTTTTATTCACCTGGGTTGGGAAATCCTTTGCCTAATAGTTGATCAAACCACATTGAAAGTCTTTAGCCAGTTTCTGGGTATTAACTTTGGGTCAATTTTCACCAAACCATCTGTTGTGTCGTTATGTGTTCAAGAGGTCACTGCCAATAAGCCATTCATCTGCAAAATATTTGTCATCCATCTTGACCATCCCTGAGTCAGTCCTTGCAACTAAATTTCTTCAACTTGATCCATGATTTCGTGTTGTGGGCTTGCCTGCGACGGATCGCTTTCTATCGACTTCAGCTCATTATCTAGAAAGATGATCTAGAAATCGTTAGTACCTTGGGATCTGCATGCCTCAATGGCAGGTTTCTCGCCTTTGACGACAGGTTGCATCATTGACCTTCGATCAAAGGATTTCGTGACATGTTCGACATCAACACATCTATTCACATCTCATGGATTGTACTGGGTACTTTGAGAGCCATTGACATCACTGGTGGTTTCTCTCACACTTGTTAACAGTTTACATCATTGACTGGTAATCAAGTGGTTTCTACCATGTTCGACATCAACACATTCATTCACATGGATAGAATCGTACTGTTTCGGGAAGTAGAAATGAAGACCCTGGATCTAGTTTCCGCAATCCAGGCTGCGAGGAATTTTGTATTCATTATATGATGGACTATTCATAAATAGATGGTTGCGTCCATACTGTGTCCACATGAGTCTATACTTGTGATGTATTACAAGATCATTCCTGTATCATAGTAGTAGATAGTTTTCTAAGTCAGTTTTGATCTGAGTATGGGAATGCCTACCTCAGCGATGATATGATCTCATATATATATCTTGCATTGAATGTTTTTACAGGTTCCGACTGGGCTCTCCACAAGATGATCCTCGAAATGATAAAGTACTTCACTCTTCCTAAATGATAAATTAAATCCTCATCTACTACAGACTTCGCACTTTAGGGGGCAATCTGTTACACAAAAATATCATCACCATGATTATTTGCAGTCAGTATGGGTCTATCATCACTTGTACTATCCTCCTAAGCAAGTCTCAGACCTCAGCTCTTCAAGTCAAGCTTTGAAAATGAGAGAAAGACATTGAAAATCAACAAAGCTCTGGTTCCACACTTTCTCTCACTGTTGCCTGTGGTCCCGCACCTCATGTTTACAAAAACTGCGGACCTGCCCGCTCTATCCCTAAAGGAGTGGGTGCGGACCCCTGTGAAAGTCAAAAAGGCGCAAGTTTATTCTAAAAAACTCACTTTGGGTTAATTCTAGATGATTCTAGAAGGAATTTTGACGTGGATTGGTCGCTCTTAGGTGGTTCATGCATCCCAAAAGAGAAGGAGCTAATCCCTTGATGAGAGGAGCTATCCCTTTGAAGGCGGGCTTTATCCCTTTGAAGGAGGACCTAGTAACTTCCCTCCATTGCACTATAAATTAAGGCATTGGGCTGGTTCCTAGGGAGGTTAGAAGATGAACATTTTTTAGGGTAAATCCTGGTGGAATTGAGACTTCCTAGTTAAGATTGAGAGGAGAGATCACATACCTTTTTGGCTTCATTGGGAAGAGAGGGAAACTTGTCAAAGTAGAGGAGACTTCTTGATGGACCCTGGGAGGAGCTTGTACAGCATCAAGGCACAGGTTGTAAAGTTCTTCTTTGATTTGAATTAATACAATCAGATTCATTTTTCTCAACAAATTGTCTTATGTCATTTGTTTCATGAATTCCTTGATCTTCATGTTAAATATGTTTTATGATATTTGCTTTTCAGGTGCTATTTAATTTTTTTGCTTGTTTGTGTTTGCAGATTCGCAACAAGGGAGCTCATTTGGATCGAAGGAGCGAGGCTTCCACAAACTTGCATTGGACCCAAGGTAGGCCTAAAACACTTGTTTGCCTTTGTTTATAAATGCATATTTAGAGAAATATAGTTTTTGATTGCTTGCTTGTCATTAGATCTCTTTAGATTCTAGGAAGGTCTATCTTGTCCGCAAGATCGACTCATTCCGTGTGACAATATGGAGTAACATCCAAAGTTGAGGAGGAAGAGGATTTTTCTCTAGTTGGAAAAGGAAATAATGCTAAGGGAAAGAAGGCCCAAGGTGAGATTGAGTCTAGCTAGAACAAAGGAAAGAAGAAGGACCTTAGCAAAATAAAATATTTTCACTGCCATGAATATAGACATTATGCAACCAAGTGTCCGCACAGGAAATCCAACAAGGAGCCTGAAGCAAGGGTAGGAGGATATGTCTTGTAATCTCAATTCGAGCTATATTTTACCCTTTTTTCTTGCATGGAAAGAATAGTAAGAGGGAGCGAGTGTTACCTAGATTTCAGTGCCTCATTCCATATGACAGGATGCAAAGAATTCTTCAATAGCCTAGAGGAGAAGGATCTCCAACTGCATATATAATTTGGAGATAATGGGAGGTATATTGCTAAAGGAAGTGGTATTGTCACCTTTAAGAGGGATTTAGGATCCCATCTTCATCAAAGAGATGTCATGTATGTACATGGGATGAAGAATAACCTTATCTCTATATTTTTATTAGAGGATAGAGGCTATGATGTTGTTTTCAGTAAGGGGAAATCTTTTCTTAGACATGTAGATATTGGGCAAGTGAAACATATTGGAGTTAGAGTGAAAATTATCTACAAGATAGAAGTAGATTTCACCATGCATTCAACTATTCCTGCAAGAGTGAGGTGGGGCAATGTAGAGCCTTAGTTCCAGAGTTGCAAAGATTTGGGCAGGCTCCATAGGAGATAAATAGAAATTGTAGTATACTCTTATCAATGATCATTACCCTTGCTACAGGGGCCCACAATATTCAATAGTAGAAGGATCTGTGTCAGTTGATGTAGTTATATCTTGAGCAACAATTGCAAACTAGTTGCAATCATATGCTGAGGAGCATAGAAAAATATTGATAGCAGTGTAGGAGGCACAATGCAAAATAAACAACAATATAGTTTTCCTAGTAGACAATGCAGAGATTAGTAACAGCCAAATGCTCAGGTGATAGTTTCATCTTAGAGACGTAGTTGATTTAGTATTTTGGATGCTTCTCAGTTGCAGTTTTTGCAGTAGCAACAACAATAGTGAGAGGTAGTGTTGCAGTACATTCCACATGAGTAAAATTGGGGTTATGCAACTCCATTTTCTTGCTAAGAGGGAGTGTTAGAAATTGTAGCAATAAATGGCTCAATTTTGACTTGTGCCTTAATCAAACTAAGTTGATTTTCAACATTAGCAGAATGACTTGGATTTCAGTTAGTTAGAGTGACATGGTCTTGTCTCCTAGTTATATGAGTAAATTCGACTTTGTATGCTAAGAGTAGAGTTGTGCATGTATTGAACGCTATATTTAGCAATCTAATTGAGTTATTCATATTTGAACTCAGTTAACTGAGCTCTAGTCATTAGTTGAGTCAAGTGAAGGTCAGTTGAGTAGTTAGGAATATTGTTAACTCATTGATCTCTCAGTTAACTAATCAATCAACTAAAAATAGACACATTCATGTATGGAATTCGAATTTCCTATTTGAGGTGGAGGAAAAGGCATTTTTTTATTTATATTTGTATATTGTTGAGTGTATAGTGCTTTTTCACTGAGCAGGTCATCAATTCCTCAAGCTATTGCGCAAGGAAATAAGGAAATTCTCCTATTTTTCAGGGGTTACTTCCTTCAGGATTGTGCAAGTAAATAGGTGGTTGGTTGAGGCTTGAATTGGCTAAGTGTTGGCAAGAGTAGGTCAAGAATTAGGAGAACATGATTGCAGTGCAAGGTGTGCTTCAGAGTTGAAGCAAGACATTGTAAGTGTTTCTCTTTTCGTTTTGATTAATGCAAAGAAACAAAGGGGTTTTTCCTAGTTAGGTTCCCCTGTAAATCATTGCATTCTTATGGTTTGGAATGGTTTCATGTCATTGCATTTGTTTCTAAATTGTGATTTCCATTCCACAAAATAGTAGAGGAAATTTGTATTGTCTTATTTTCAGTTTGAATGCATCAATAGTAGAAAATTTCAATTAATTTTTACAGTAGAAGTCACTTACAACTAATACTCATGTGATTGGATGGAAGTTCTTGAAAGAAACATGACTTGGAAGAGATAGATGTATAATAAAATCCAAATGTGGACTAGAAGATCACTCTCTAATAAAGATAAAGATGATGTGACTATTGGTTCAACACTATGGTTCATTGAAGAGAAAGTGATGGAGAAGATGGTTGATAACCTATGATAAAGTGATGATGAAGAAGGCTCCATGATGAAGAAGATGAAGTTCATGACATGTTTCCAAAAGAGGAGCCCTACAAGCAACTGATATTACCATGATATCCACCAAAGAGTAGGTAGCTACTATTGGAAACATGTCCCTAGTTGAGAGGGAGCTTGGGCAAGTCCCTTGTTAAAAGGGAGCTTGGGAATATTCCTTTTTAATGGAATGTGTAGATCCTCCCCACTTGAGAGGGAGATATAGACACATCATTCTTGTATTCATGTTATGAATAAGAGAATGGATGATTTCGTAAGAATCTGAGATTGATTCTAATACTCTTTGGGGATGTGGTAGGGCATCTAATAGGAAAGAGTATTCGAAGAGGAAATTCCTTGAGGATGTGTTATTCCAAGATAGGAATGGTCCTAAAAGGACATACCTTGTGAACATCCGGATGGGGTATTGCCTTAAGAGACAATGATGATAGGTGTCCATTACTCATTGTCTCGCCAGCATTGTGCTCTGATCTTGTGGAGAGATAGATTTGTTAGTCAAGTCCTTGCTATATGAAAATGTTGTTTTATATGAGGATATGCACATATATAAGTCGATAAAATAGCTTATGATATGACTTACCAATCTTACTCTTCTTATGAGAATTCTTTAGTATGAGAATTTCCAATACCATGTTTGGATTATGAATAGTTCCCTAGTTAAGAGGGAGTGTTGAAATGAGTAACTAGGTTTAGTCTTCATAATATCTATTACAATCATGATTTTAAATTTATGATATTAAAAAGAAAATAAATTGCTTATTTTCATTCTTGATGCATGAGTTTCATGCTCAAGATAAATTTATTTGTAGGTCAAGCACCCATTGAGTACTTCTAGGTTTGTCATATAATTATGAAGTCAAAAGAGTCATTGTCATACATGTAAGACCCCTTTGGGCATGTTGTATCTTGTAAAGAAAAATTTGTGTAAACTCAAAAGTGTCATAAAGACCCTCCAAGACCTGTCAAACAAGTCGGCCTACAAGAAGGATCAAGTTGGCCTCATGGGAAACAATTTTACCTCCTAAGAAGCCTATATATAAGGGAACCTCGACTTCATTTAAACACATTCATTCAAGTAAGAAAGAAGTTCGATATCCACTATAAATAAGCTAGAAGACAAGGAAAAAGGACGAAGTTCAAGGAAAAGAAGAAGAGAAGCAAGATCGAAGTTTTGGACCTCTGTCTCTCTCAGGTTTGGGTTTCTAAAGTAGTTGCTAGACCAAAATTACAGAAGTTGTTGGGAAAGTCAAAGTTATAGAAGAAATTGTTGGGGAAGTTGAAGTTACAGAAGAAACTGTTGAGGAAGTAGAATTTGATGAGAAGACAAATTTGTTGCTAGGTCAAAATTTATGGAAGGTCAAAGTTGAAAGTTGTCGGGTCGAAGTTGTTGGAAGTTGCTAGGTCATAATTCCTAGAAGTTTCTAGGTCAAAGTAGCTGGAAAAGAAAGGAGAAGTTTGACTTGGTCTTGGAGGGGTCTTTGACAAGGGTCTTAGGTATTAGAATTCTCCATCTGAACAATTTGTAAGAAGAGAATAATTCTTGTGGGTTTTCCTCTCAAGAGGAGAGATTTTGACCTTGGCTTGCAACCTACATTTTCTGTCCTCTTGTCTATTTGATCTTCATAGTTTGGTAGTTGTTTTATGATAAGGACTTAATAGTAATAAAGTGAAAGAATAAGCTAATCAAGTTAAGTAAAAGTGCATCAAAAGTAGTTATCAAAGTAAGAGAAATCACCTAATCTAGTTTCCCCTAGATTTCTCAACATAATATAAGTTGGAAACCCCAATGTATGCCATTCCAATTGGAGGTGTAGATGTTGTTCAATGGATTCAATAGTTGAGAATATTTTGTACAATTTCTACAAACTATAATGAATTATTAATGAGATTTGAATTGGAAGGAATTCAATATGAGTTGAAAGGGTTAAATATGGACCTTCTCAAGTCACTAGCTCTCACATAATGGAAAATTTCCTTAAAATGGGTAGCAATCGAGTTGTGGTTAATTTGTACTTTATGGAAGTTAAATAGGAATATGAAAATGTTTCTAAGGAACTAGAATGCACCTTGGAAAACAAAATAGGGCCTTCCAAGAAATTCCCAAAGGTCTACTCCCATCCAAAGATCATGAAAATCAAATTGAAGTTCTACTTGGAAGTACTCCTCCTAATAAAAGGCCTAATGGATATCTTTATCAACAAAAAAGGGAGATTAACAAAATTGTACAAGGCATGCTAAATTAAGGTATTGTTGGCAAGATAGTAGGAGTTCAATTTTATATCCAATAATGATGGTGACGAAAAAACATAATTATTGGAGGATGTGTCCTGATTATAGAGATATAAAAAAAAAATCACCTTTAAGGATAAATTCCCTATCCTAATGTTGATGAACCATTATATGAGCTTCGTGAAGTGGTTTATTTTACAAAGATTGATCTTAAATTAGGATACCATCATATCATATTAAGGAAAGAAGACATTCCCAAAATAGGTTTTAGAACACATGAATGACACTATGAGTTCTTGGCCATGCCTTTTGGGTTGACTAATTCTCCTTCTGCTTTTCAATGCCTTATGAACAAGATTTCTCTACCGTATCTTAGAAACTTTTGGTTGGATTTCCTTGATGACATTATTCTTTATATAATATCATGGGGAAAGCAAATTAAACATGTGGATAAACTTCTATAAATTCTTGAGAACAATCAATTTTATGTAAAAAGATGCAAATGTGCTTTTGGGAAATAAGAGATAATTTGGGTCATATTATTTCAAAGGAAGGAGTTAAGGTGGATCCTCAAAAAATCCGTTCTATTATGAAATGGCCTATTCCTAAGAATCTCAAGAATATTAGAGGATTTTTGGGACTTATACAATATTATCAAAAATTTCATAAGAATTATACATGCATTTCAATCCCACTCACATCTCTCTTGAAGAAAAATTCATTTGTATGGAATTATGAGGCTACTTTGACATTATCTCTCTTAAAGGATGATATTGTAGTCTAGTGAAAAGTATGCATTAATTACTAGAAGGTCCTTATACTAAGAAGATAATAAGTAAAGATAGACATACAACCACATATATAAGGAATAGTAAAAAGAGAGAACAAACGTAGTGGTAGACAAACAATAACACCTCTTGTATTAATCCATGATGATCATTCTTGTTACATTCTTGTGAATATATCTATATATATGTCTATGTATATGTATCTATATTGATATACTCTTGACAATTACAACTGATTTAACTACCTAAATAACTTAATGGGTTGACCTAACTAGCAAGTCGGTTCAAATGAAGAGTCAACCCAACTTACATATTGATTGAAGAGTCTAGTTGGCTATCTCAACTTCTGGGCATAGTTGACTAAGTCAACTTTCACCTCCAACATCTGCCCCATCTTCAGTTCCTTCTCCGTGTCGAAGAAGGGGAGACTTATATTTTTTACATTTTTAAACTTTGAGAGAAAAAAGTCAAAAAAAGAAAAAAATATGTTGAAAAATAATATTTATTCAAGGAGGTGTAGTTGTCAGATATTGGGGTATTTTTCCTATTGTTTCTACTATTGGTGTTAAATTAACTAGTTGATCTATAGTCTGTAATTTTGTCCATGGCTTGATGCCTTTGCTTTATTTATTTGCAAGAGACCAATTGAACCTTTGACCTCCATATTGAATGTAGTTGACTGACTAAGATGCACTTGTGGTGCATATTCAAAACTAATTATCTAGAAAATTAGTAATTTGGTCAAGAGGGTGGAGATTCTTGCATTGTCAACACCATATGAGTTCCCCAAATGTTGTTCTATGTATTGCTGGGGCTAGTTTTTTCATGTGCTAGTCGAAGGTGTTTCATTCTCTAAATAAATACTCAACTTGATCTTATAGTGATTGCATATGTGAAATAAGCTTTAACTATTCAAACATGGAATTGTTTTGAAGCTCTTGAAGATTGTTTTGAAGCTCTTGGTTAGAAGTCTTATTTTTCTTGACTTGCACCTTCTTTCCTTCTCTGAGCCATTGTCTCTCTTCCTGCATCAAATTGGTCTCCAAACTCTTCTCTTGCTATATTTTTTTTTCTACTTTTGTTGCTTCTCTTCCCTTTGATATTGAATTCCTTCTATAAATTAGGTCCTTCCCTAACATTTGTTGGATTCTAAGTTTGTTGTAGGTGGATGACAAATATTTTGTCCAATTATTAAAAATTGTACTCATTATGGAAACATGGTCCATTGTTTGACTTTGTCAAATGAAGTAAACTCTTGTTATATAATAGAAGATTTTTCATTGAATTATGCTTTCCTTTTATGTGATTATAGTTTCTAACTTATTATTTCATTTGTACATTGAGGTTGACTAGATATTGCACAAGAGATTACATAGCCTCAAGGTGATCTTCCTGTTGTAGGTCTTTGAATATGTAATTTTTCATGGGTGAGTTATACACGTATTTACCAGACAACCTCTTCCTAAGCCTTCCTATGCATAAATAATTTCCACCAAATAGAAGTTTCTTGTGAAACATCAACAAATGATTTGAATATATTTTCATTTGATACCTTGTTTAGGTCAATCAATGCAGTCTTAATAGAAGTTCACTTTGTTTATGTTGTCGATGTGATATTCAACTTTTTATCCATTTTAATTTAGAATCACTCCTTATATTTTCTCTTTTCTAACTCCTATTATTGTTGCTCCTATTTTCTCAATTGTTGTTGTATGTTTTCACTGTGACAAACACCCTCCAAAAATTTGCTTCAACTTGAATTTTGGAGCCTACTTACAATCCTATGATATGTCGTTCCTTGATTTTTCATAGTGGCTTCATGGTCAGTTGATGTTTCCTAAGGTTCTAACTGTCAAAGTCACTTGCTTACACATGCTCATCCTTTGAGGAATTTGCAAGCGCTCGTCTTTCCAGTAATCCTAGCAGTCAATGTGTACCTTATAAAATCAAGCACTATGCAATCCTTGTTGATAGTGACTAGGTAGATGTTGACGACAATGACTGCGCATATGTTGAGGATAATAACTGTGCATTTCTCTGTGGATGATGACTGCATAGTCCTAAGAGATAGTTCTTGTGCAGTCTCTGAGGACAATGATTGTGCAGTTCCTGGATATAGAGACTAAATAGTCTCTATAGACAGTCAGTACACAACTCAATATTGGTAGTTATCTCAATGCTAATATAAATTGTATCATCTTCCCAATGATTTTTCTCAATTGTTTCTTTTGTGCACTTTGGTTTTCATTAGTTTCACTTTCACTTGTGTGACTATTTTTTTTGCTTTATTTCACTTTCATAAGTGGAATTTTTATGTTCTCTTCACTATAACATATGTCGCTTCCACTTTCTTTAGATTTTGCAAGTGTTTTTTTCATGTTCTCTTACTGTTGCAGTTATCGCTTTTGATTGTTTTCACTCTTGCATGTGTCACATTTTAATGCACCACTAGAGGCCACCCTAGGACATTCTTTTGCATTAGTTGATCCTCTATATCATAAGAATATGTGCTAGACACCTTCACACAACTTAGCACATTGTTTGGTTTTAGTCGACACTCCTATCATTATGTGTATTCTAAGTGTCACAAAGTGATGTTTCAATTGTCACACTTAGAAATAAGTGTCTCTTTGTTGTCTTTTCAAGGTATGCATTTCAATTTTGAGTTTTATGTCATGTGTTTATGTTATCCAAGTGTGAGATCACCATTTTAGGATTGGATTGCATGTCTTCTTCTCTCTTTCTTCACTGATCCCACACTTAGCCCTTTTAGAGTTTTCACTATCTTTGCATCTTTCCCAACCTTCAATTGATCTTTATCCCTCCTATAATTGCACACTCTACATTCCTAGGCCACAGTGAAGCATCTCCTATCTCTTGAAATTGTGCACTGTGCAGTCCTAGAGGACAGTCTCCCTCCATCAACACATTGAGAAACCTTAAAACCCAATCTATCAATTCAGTTTTCTAGCCTTATCAACTTCTTAATTCTTGTTCTCACTTACCCTATATTGTGCATTACATAGTTGTAGTGGGTATTCAAGCCTATATGTTTCACTAAATTTCCCAACTACAAATTTTCCTAAGCCTTCCTCTCAGTTATTGCGCATTACATAGTTCTAGCGAGAAACCCTGTCACCTTTGTCTCTCTGAGTTGCTCAAATACACAACTCTCTTCATCAGGTGAACCTATTACTACACATTTCATAGTTCTAGTGAGAAGGGGATCATCTATGTGTTACTAAAGTCCTCAACTATGAAATTTATTGAGATTGTCTCTCAATCACTGAGCATTACACAGTTACAGTGACTAGTCATGCTCCTCCTACTGAATGAGATCCCTCACTATGCAATCCTTTATCCTAACTTTCTCCCTACTACGTATTGTGTAGTTTCAATGGACATTGAGGCTGCCCTCAATCCTTGTGATTCCCAACTTTGCAATCCTTTTCTCTTCCCTCTTGGTCACTCCTCACTATAGATCATCAACCAGCAAGCTCAATACCTTGCCTCCTGGACTCCCTCACTTCACATAAATACTTTTCATGCCCTCCTGCACTACACATTATGTAGTTCCAGTCAATAGTAAGGCATCCTTGAGTTCCTATAGCCATCAACTGCACAATTCCTAGCCTCCCAGTCTTAAAATCCTTGCATGATGTCTCATCTCAATCAACATCTTCCATGAGTAAGAAGATGTAGAATAGGTGGTTTCTTGACTAATGTTGGCTTTTCATGAGTGGTCTCCATCTATAGGGATCATCATCGCAACATGAAAAAGTAATTCTTAAGAGGGGTCATCAAGGAGAGGCCATCAAGGAGAGGCTACAGGAGAGTACTTGTGAAGGAGAAAATGAAGAAGCATCATGAAGAACACAAATAAACCTTGGATTAAGACAAATAAGTTGACTTGGAAGGCTTCAACATTCACTTATACCTTTTGGAGGGTGAAAATTAAGAACAAGAAAAGATTTATCATAAAGAATTCAAAGTCAAAACAACAAGGAGAGAATCTTGGCGATGCCACATCATCGTGAAATTATATGTTATAATTGCCAAGTTATGTTAACGTGAAGTTTTATGGCTTGTACAAGTGCCATCACAATGTCACATGTGTCAATGGGTCCTGCCACTTGATATGGAGTGTAATTATGTATTTTTTAAAAATGAAAAAATGTAAGTGTGGATATCCAAGATTCACACGTGGAATATGAAAAGTCACATGTGGAGAAGAAAGAAATGAATTAATGTTCCACTACTAGAGCTAATTTCTTACCATTGTAACCGTGTACTTAGATCTTTCACCTAATAATCAAAAGCTCTCTTAGCCAACACATTTTCAAGCATGTATCATGAATATTGTAAGTCTATTATTTAGATGTTTGTAGTATGTGTCATGCTCATATGTACTAAGGAAATTGAACTAATTCATTGGCTTTGGTGCTTATCTTGTTGGATGTGTGTTATATTTTCTTTAATGATCATTGTGTCTATGTGAAATATTTCTCTAGATAATTAAGGAACTTCTCCTTTCCCTTACATGCCTATCTTAGGATAGTACTATTACTTTCCTTATAAAGACTTAGTCGTAGCTTCCTCTCATGAAAGCCTCCTTTTACACATTGCAATTGGTGTTTCACAGTGTCAACTTACTTGTTGATTTCAATGGTTATGTGCATACTCTCTTATTTTATTCAGAGCATCTAAGGAAAACCTTATATTTATGGTGGTTGGGATGATACTCTGGATGAGGCTCCTACTCCAAATGGTGTGAGGTCTAATTAGGACTTCACATCAGGGAGACCCCTTGGTTGACAGATTTCCAACATTGTACTAACTAGGGAACACTTAATTATGATTGTGGTTGAGTCAACTACCTTGAACGTATAGATATCCCTCCAAACTCCTTGGATTATGATTAACATGAAGGATACCTAGTGATTACATGGAATCTCTTTGAGAATTTTGTAGCATTTCATTACATAGTTGCATATTTTTATATTCTCCCTTTTTTTGTAAGTTAGCTTATATTGATAAAAATGAATATAGTATTATAATATAGACAAGCAATGCTTGACTATATATTATAGAAATAACGTAATTACATGATGACTGAATGTAGTGATTCGTCTCATGAGTCGATCTTTCCTTCTTACTTCTTAACATTAATCCACCCATCTGCATTAACCTGCACTAGTGGCATCATAATAGAGACCACATCACGAGTGGGATATTTCTCCTTAGCTGCATCTACTTTTTATGAATTGTGGATATGCCTTGAGCCTTCAGGGGGGTTTGTCTGCATCAACATTGACTCCATCTCCCCACTATGGATAGGGGGAACTAGAACGAGCTCTTTTAGTATTGATTGAGTCATTTTCTTTGTTGTTACTACATGAGGTCGCTTTGAGTGTGGCTTACAGTTTCATTTAGTGTCAACTTCTTTGATGTCTTCCATCCATTGGACTATATCTTGTGACCATTGGATGGAAAACAAATAGGAGAAGATGATAAAATTTTAGGTGGCATTCAGTTTGCTAACAAAAATTTCATATGAAAACTAAGTATTCATATTCAAAAAACTAGATAGAATTGAAATTACCCCCTTCTGAGAACATCTTATTGAGAAAACATTAACAATGAGTGTGATTAAATTGAGGGCCTTTGATGGGATCTATCTGTTGAACATCTCCAGGAAGTGAAACATGCATGTGTCATCAAGTTTTTTAATGAGCCAACTAAGGGGCTAACCCACTTAAGAAGGTCAGATCCTTCCTCACTATGGTCTGACATTATTTCTTGAGATTCTTAGAGATAGATTCCCTGCAATATGAGAATGATATAGATTTATGGACTCCCTTATTTGTCATTATATTAGCTAACTCATTCGTTGATATTTGGACGTGGGTAATAATTAGGCCTAGTAGGGAGGAAATCTCTTGTTGTGGATGTTCCAAGTTAATGTATAGCCTCTATGATGCTGAGATCTTTGAGGTAGCAATGGCATTCTAGAAGAAAAAAAAATTCTAGACTAACAATAAGTTAAGAATACCCTTCTACGATCAGTTTCCTATATCCTTTGGAGTGGGAAATTTGAAGTCCATTGATCAATTCCCAGAGCTTCACTTGATTATTTTTTGACTAACCAAGGTTCCCAACATATAGGTAGAGGATGTGTCCATGACAATTGCGAAACACTCCCACGTATCTAGATTTGCCTTATTTGAGTTTAGAAGTGCCATGAAAGTTGATTTTTATGAAGGAAGAGGGAGGGGGAGGCCAGGAGAGTGCAGAAGAGGGAGTTGTAGGGGGTAGGTAAGGAGGTAATGAGATAAGAGAAAGATGGAGGCCCTAGTCAACAAGGATGGCCATTTCAAATGAAAAGTTGATCCAGGTGGATATTGGTGGCCACCCACCTATTCCAATTGGACCACAAACAATGTTTCTTTCATTTTACTTAATTGTAGCACAATTTACTATTTTTGGAAGTTTTTCGAGTCCTAAACTTTTGAAGACATTTTGAGGTCCTAAATGATTTTTTTTTTGGAAAATGGGCAGACCCATAGCTTGTAGCAAGGGTCTCTAGTTGAAATTTGTTGTCTTTAGATAGAACTTTATAACAAGGTATTGTATGCATCAAATGGAGATCATATGCTAAAGTTACGACCCCGAAAATTTGATGTACCAACTAACCCCAACGGGATCCACAAACTTTTGTCGTTTCATCTCCTAGGGTTAGGATTTTGATGTTTAGGGTTTTCCATTATTTCTCAATAATAAAAAGGCCTTTGAACCTCATTGTAACATAGTTCAAAAGGCATGTATCATTCACATATATTATTATAGATAATCTATCATCACTTGAACTAGTTTGTTTCCATTCTACATGTAAACAATTTTCAATATTTGTTATTAATTAATTGAAGTTTAGTTTTTTTTAAGCTCTATGTTTCTATTTAATTCTATATTTCTTTTCGTTCCTGCGTAAATTCAGGTTAGTGGTATCATAGTGGTCTTCTCTTTCTCTTTTTTCTGTGCATGTCCCCAACTAGGTCAGTGTATAAGGAGTTGGGACTTGAACTAGTGGAGCCCTTGCAAGACTATCCCCACCCACATTGCTGACCTCCCATGGAGAAAGAAAAGAAATATGAGGGAGCAGGATATCCTACCACATTGTTTCTCGAAGAAGCCCTCAAGTAAAAAAGGAATGAGATGATGGACAAATTTTCTCAGATCCTTCAGTGAATGCCAACAGGCGATGCATCTTCATTAAATAGTCACTTCAGAGACATCGCCCGCTTCAAGGTACAAGTTAACTTTTATATTCCTATATTCAAAGTTCAGATAGATGCAAATTTCATAGATAAATGGTTAAGTTAGTTGGAAGGTTATTTTTAGTCCCTACTTTCTCTAATCAGAAAAAGATTACTTTTGCATTACTTAAGGTTGCTACCATCTCAAAGACTGGTGGGAAAATTACTATGAAAAAAGGGTCAAGGAACCCTCTTTGTTTATAGTTGCACCCCCTTGGAACTCTTTTAGAAGCAAGGTTCATGCATAATTTTTCATTCCAATGATTTCTCTATTGTTTTCCAATATCATTGCCACCATTTTCTTTATTCTCCATAGTTTTTGTTACAATTTTCCCATTGCGTAGGGTATAGCGTGAGGGTATTGATGTTTTTGAAACCATACCTGAATTCCGAGAGCATTTTTCGATAGGAAGGGTGGCTTGAGTTATGTGTCAGGGGTGACAGATTCCATGATGGAGTGATCATCTCTTCTATGAAGAAGTTCTGATCCTCAAGAAAGGGTATTCTGAATGTTTTTTGAAGAAAATTTAGATACATGCTTAAAGAAGGTTATAGGTGACAAGCTTCTAGTTCAAAAAATATTACCAGAACTTGACAAGGAAGGAAAAATAATTTTAGATTCTAAAGCAGTCATGGAAACAAGAACCTGACAACTACGGAATCAGTCAATTTTAGAGTATCTCATTAAGTGGAAGAACTTACCCACTGAACATTCCACATGGGAGGATAATAATTTTAGACAGAAGCATCCAAAACAACTCAAGCATTGAGGACAGCACTTTTTGAAGGAGAGGGGCATGTTAGGACCCTATAGTACTAGTGTAGGCCCAATATTGTTATCATCGTGCCCCATGTAACCCCCATATTGTTATTGTTGAGCCCTTACATTGTTATTGTTATGTATGCCCTGATTATATTGTGACCCTTTATAATCCTATATATACCAAGGAGATCTTTTCATTTGTATCATCAAAGAATTATTCATTTATCTAATGTAAAAGGAGGTTTCCCCCTCGAAGAGGCTTATTTTCAAGTCATGGATCTATCTTTTCTTATGTTTTGTGATCTGGTTATATAACAAAAATGCTTTGATTAGGTTTTTTGTACACCTATTTGGCCCTATCTCTAACCTCTATTGCAAACTTTAAATTTTCCCTCCTTATCATGGATCTTTATCAAAACCTATGATATCCATCTATTGATCCTTCATAAAGGCATATTGTGACAATTATGAGGATATCATCTAAGAATTTTCATCTATATTCAGTATGTAAAGGTGTTATGATTTGTGAAGGGGTTGAAATTTCATTGTTCTTAATTTGCTTTGGCATGAATCGTAGTAAATTTAAAATTCCATCAAAAGACAGAGCATAACTCTTGTAGTTAGAAGGGCACATGACCATGAAGTGCGATGGATTGTTGAAAACCTATGTTAGAACATTAACATGAAAATTATCTAGTCCATGATTATGGATTAACATTTATTTCATCTTGTAATGAATACATATGCATATCAGTTGTGGGAAAAGAGAATAGTGTGTGTGTAATGTGGATCAAATACATTGAAATGTGTATATTGTGTCAATAATTCAACAAGTGCGTGTAAAGTCTTGTAGTGAGTTGGACGCAAATCAAAATTTAGACAATGAATATGTCAATATTGATGGAAGTTATGCCTTGTTTTGGAGAAATTGTTCTAGTATAGTGAATGATGATAAACCTGTGGTTGTTTGAGTAAAAGGAAAAATATTTAGAACATTGGGAAAATGAGCTTGAGAGAATTGACCGATTGCTTTATAAGATCATATTTTTCTCACATGCTTCTTTACACTCCTTCAAAAATTGTACAGGTTCATGTGCAACTTATGGAACTAACTATTAATGAAGAAAATCTTGCAAAGATATGTGCATGCAGTCTAGCTCTTATCACCTACAATTATTGTGGCATGCACTAATGGTTGTGATCAAGTTTTCTACGAATACCTAGAAGATGTTAGTACCTTTTTCCTTGACGAAAAGGCCTCAACAAGACTTCGAGAGAGAAGTTTGACAGATACATCTCATAATAAATTAGTCTGGATTGTGGTTAGTGTTTGAACTATGCTATGAAATCTCAAGTTCGAGTGGTAGAATGCAAGGACCAATTATATACTCTTTTGTGTGCATGATTAGAATAAATGTATACCTATAAATACTAGATTTGATTCATATAGGGGGTAGTGTCCTTAGAGTTGTGACAGTCTACAGGCTCTACATTGATATTTAATATATATGTTATTGTATGCTACTACCAGAAAAGAACAAAGGTTGCAAAAGATGTTAAACATGATTTGAAAAAGTTTTTAATATAAATATGTTGTAAAGGGTTGAGTTTTTGTTTTGAATGTCCAATATTGCTACTTACAACTTTAACAACCAAAGTTTATATATTGTTGATAAGCCTTGTAATGTCATATTGTGGTTTTTAGGATTTAATAGAGTTGATGTGTTTGGCAGAATTGTTTGATGAGCATATTGTTGTATTAGTGAGAATGCTTGAGCTGATGTATTTGGCAAAGATGTTAGTTATGGGCTTTGTATTATCTTGAGAAAAGGCTTCGTCAATGAGATACTTATGTGGTTTGCTATTACTATGGTTTTCTATACATGGTGATTATGTATTGTATGGTGATGTTGAAGAGCATGTTGTTGGTCTTAGATGTTTGGTCAGAATGGTTTGTTGTGTCAAAGATCCTACTATAGCTTGATTTGTTACTATGGTTTCAGGCACAAGACTTGCATATGCTATTACTGAGTGTGCTTGTGAATCAAAGGTTGTTGCTATGAGTTTATAGGTTGATCTATTGATGATATAGAGTGATTTATGTTGCTAATAGAGTGATTTGGGTATGCAAACGATAATGGTTCTTCTACTAAGGTTTGATATTGAAGACTAATATTGAGAGTCAAGGAATTGTTGAGTTCACAAATAAATATTCTGTAGAAGCAAGGATGTTGGTTGAATGACAATTTGATGATATTAATGATCAGAGTATGTATATCGAGTATTGTCAAAGTTTGATATGTTGCTAGGGTTTTGCATGTTGAGAAGATGACTTGATGTGCTTGGATAATGACTAGAGTAGTGGTTGTATTGTACAACGATCAAGTGTTGGGTAGCACATTTAGCATAGTCATTATTTTTCTTTTATATTCTATATTTAAGGTGGTTGGGTGGTGTAAGGCAAATATTGGAGTCTCATTCAGGTTGGAGCCTGAGAACATTTCAGGACGGCAGGGTGGTGTTAGGGCATATTAGAGCCTGTGCGAGGTGTTGGAGTATCCTTTGAATTGGAGATGTTAAAAGTAGGATGTTGGAGTGTCCTTCCAGTCAGAGTTGGTACATCAGGGTGTTGGAGCATTGTTTCAGTTGGAGCTAATAAACTAGGGGGTTGGAGCCTCCTTCCAATTAGAGCTAGTAAATCAGGGTGTTGGAGCATCCTTTCAGGTTGAGTAGATGAATCAAGGGGTTGGAGCCTCCTTCTAGTTGTTGCTAGAAAATATTAGAAGTTGGAGCTTTTTGTGTATGTAATCATTAAATTTGTAGTTTTTCTCCTGAAGGGTTTCCACCTAAAAACTATCTTGTGTATTGTCTTTGATGTTGTGGATTGTTGACCATGCCACAGTGTGATTCCTTTGGTGAATTGGCTCGAGCGAATAGGAGGAGATCCATGAGGGGATCAATCCTCAACTACCCATATGCTTAGTTGCTTCATTAGTGCACTAGAACCCCGCAAACCATGGAGGTAGCTACAAATTTATAAAATGGCTGCAGAATCATGTTAATTCTGTAGCTAATGCACTCTTTAATATAACAATAAGGAACATTAATGCATATGAAAAATAAGACATGTAAGAGTTGTTACCTTATCAAAATATATGATTTACTTCCTTTATTGAGTTGATAGTGATGATGAAAAAGAGGAAAATGGTGGAAAAGGGTGTCAAAACAAAACAGTTATGGAACTCTACATTCCCCCACACTGAAGATTTTGTATGTCCTCATACAAACTGCAAAATTGATATCTTGAACTACTGCATTTGCTTGGACACTTCTGCCAGTACATCCAACTTCATCTTTTTCACTTTCTTTCCAATAATTTCCATCCTTGGTTTCCTCATGAGGATCTTGTATTTCAATTTTATAACCTGTTTTTGTAAAATCCTTATTTTTCTTCTTTAGTTTCTTGTTCTTATTAAACCACAGACTTAGATGTAAGAGGAGGTTATCACTCTTAGCTATTTGAATTTCGTTCTATGCTTTCAAGGCTTGATTTTCATTTTTGATATACCTGTTTAATGTCTCTAGTTCAAAGATTTCTTGTTTCAATATATTGACTACTGGAGGTTCTTGTGGCTCATTAAACTGATTTTCTTCTTCCTCTTGAATTGGAATTGATGTTCTTGTTGCGTCCCTTTTCTCCAAGGACTCAATATAATCATAGATCTCTTGCTACACCAGATCAATCTCTAGTGTTATTCGTCTTGGACTCTAAGGAGGCGATGTGACAGTTGGTGATGAAACCCTTGGTGGTGAAACCCTTGGAGATGAAACTCTTGGAGGAGTTCCTGAATCTTCTTCTTCGGCTTCTGAGTTTTCTTCTATTTCTATATTGACATGCTCTGTGCTCTTTGAGGGTAGTCCTTTTGCTGAGTTGAGTCTAGTACTCCTTCTTAAAGCTATGACAGGGGTCTTTTGAGTTTTCTTCCTTTCTGTTTTAGGCTTCTCTTCTTGTGATGAAATATCTATTTCTTTTCTGGCTTTCTTTCTTCTAACATTTCTTTTGTTTATTTTCTCTAAAACTTTTGCAAGTGGGATGTCATCTTCTAACAGTTTTTGTGACTGTTGTGGTTCTTTTTCCTATGTATTATCAATTTTTCTTTTCCTTCCCCTCTTAGATCTACTTCTATTTGGTTTCCCATGAGTTTCTTCCTAAAAGTGATTTCTTACTAAAAAGTTCTCCCAATTATCATCTATGTTTTGGAGATGAAATTCAACAAGTATTTTGACTAGACCATGGTGATACATTGTATTATCTATAAACTGAATTCTCCTCTAAACATTTCCTGACATCTTTCTAATACTATTCAACAAGAAATATGGAAGGTTTATCTCATTTTCTTCAAGAAAAATCATTAGCAGCCATATATGATAGAAAAACATACATCCAAACCTTCCTTCGCAGGTAATTTTTTTTGGATTATTAGAAGTAGGTTCCTCCACTTACTTTTCAATGTCGTTCTTGGGATGCCCTTCTTGAAAATGGTGGTGTCCATGCTTGGTTTCTTCAGGAAAACCATCTAGTCCTCTATTTCAATACCTTTTTTCTTGAACTATTTCTATCCAATCCGTGGCAGTCCAGTGGCTTCGGCTATAAATGACTCTGTCACTATGAATTTGATGTCCCCTATCTCTACTTTGACTCCATCAAAAGCCATAGCGAAGGATTTGGTCACTTCTCTATGGAAGCCATCAAATTTCTCTACAAATTCAAGTCATTGTACTTTCTGCAGTAATTCTTTTGTTTGTGGATATCCCTCCAAAAATTTATTGCATGTTGGTTCTGTTCTGACTATCACACCCATGGCTGAGAAGCTTTGTTTCACAACTATTTTGTTTGACAGGGTAGGATGGCTTGGTAGGGTTTTTAGAGCAGAGAGGTTGAGAGTGTGAGTGATGGAACAATGAGAGTGTAGGTAGTGAGGGTATAATGGAATGAGGCAGAATTTAACCGTTAAGATCATTCATGTTTATGTTTTGGGCGACCGATTCAATGGATCGGGATATGAGCGATGATGACTGTAAGTGAATGGCAGATTAAGCAAGATTTGACATGACACGACCAACTCTTTTCAATAATGATTTTGATTTTTCGGTAGTACTATGTCTTACAATTCATATATGTAATGTTTTGACCCCTATTATTAAATTAAAGAAATGCATACCTTTGATTTATTTGCTTGCTAACCTTTGGTTGCCTTTTATGTTGTCTTCAGGTACTTTGCAGTGGAGGGAGTCAATCATTCCTTCAATTGCATGATCAGAGATGTTTGTCACATTGGCTACAGAAAGTCATCAGAGCTGCAGAAAATCAATGATTCTGTAGCTATTTATTCTTTTTGAAAAGAAAGGGATAAAAGAAGATGGATTTCTAGAAAATGGAATACAAAGAAAATTTAAGATGCCAAGAATTCTTGGTTTTCATCTTGAATTTTCTACATAAACATGCCAACAATTGTTGGTTTTCATGTTTATACATATTTATTTATTTATTTATTTTATTTTTATTTTTATTTATATATGAAAAAGAAAAATTTAAGGTGGAGAAGAAGAAGAATTATTCTTAACCAACTTCAAATCAGAGTTGTCTTGGAAAATCTTCACAAATTCCTCCTTTGTCATTGGCTTGTGATAGATCCTGAGTTGATTTCCATTCAATAGGAGGGGAACTTTTTCTTCATCAATATTCCTAATTCTAACTGCTCCATTATAAAAAACATTTTCAATCTCATAAGGCCCAAGTCAGTGAGTTTTAAATTTTCCTTGGAAATTTTTGAACTTTGAATCAAAGAGTAATGCCTAGTCTCTTGGCTGAAATTTTCTTTCTTTGATGTATTTATCGTGCCATCTGGATCTTTGTTGTTGGAATAAACTAGTCTTATAGATATCATCTTGTCTTATTTCATCAAGCTCATTGAGTTGTCCCATTCTTTTCTTTTGTGCTTCTGATAAGTAAAGTCCCAACCTGACTGTTGTCTTGTAAGTCTGAATCTGAAACTCAATTGCAAATAGGACCTGCTTCCCATAAATAAGTTCATAGTGAGTATGTATTGTTGTGTTTCTCCATGTGGTATGGTAGGCCCATAAATCTTCTAGAATATTTTCTTCCCAATCCCTTTTGCGCAAGTGAATTGTCTTGGTGAGGATTTCTTCAATCACTTTGTTGGTAGACTCTACTTGTCCATTTTCTTGTGGATGGTATGGAGTAGACTTCTGATGCTTGATTTAATATTCTTCCACTATATTTTTCGCTACTTTGGATGTAAATTTCTTTCCTTGATTTGTTACAATTTCTCTTGGGACACCAAAATGAGTAAAAATATCCTCAAAAAGAAATGAAACTACAGTATTTTCAATAGCAAAAGAAGTTCTTTAGCTTCTACCCATTTAGTAACATAATCAGTGTATACAAGAATATATTTTTTTTGTCTTGAGGATGGATTAATTGGTCCAACAAAATCCAAAGCCCATTTTTCGAAAGGTTCGATGAGTACCTAAGGTTGTAGTGGCATTTCATCTAAAGGAATATGTTTCCCCATTCTTTGACAACTATCACACCTCTTAACATATTCCTTGGCATCCTTAAAAAGGGAAGGCCAATAATATCCTAAGAGAAGGACTTTATAAGCAGTTATTTTGTTAGCAAAATGACCTCCACACGGTTCATCATGGCATGCTTTAAGTATTTCAGGTATTTCATATTCTCTTACACACCTTCTGATGATGACATCTGGTCCTATCTTGTATAATTCTTTATTTGTCCACGAATAAGATGCACTCATTTGAATTATTCTTCTCTTTTCTCTAGGAAACAAATAGGAGGGTAAGTTTCCTGAAATTAAATAATTGGAAATATTTGCATACCAGGGTGATTTAGTAGACACTGCAAAAATATATTCGCCAGGAAACATAACCTCTACATGTATATCATTGTTATCATTTTGAATTCTAGATAAAAAGTCAATAATTGTTTTTTGTTTTCCAGGTCAGTCCAGAATGGTGATATTAAATTCTTGTAACAGTAATATCCATCTTGTTACTCTACCATTAGTAACTGGTTTATTCATTAAATATCTAATGGTAGAAGGGATTGTATGAATGAAAGTTCCATAATCAGTAATGTAATGTCTAAATTTATTAATGGCATGAATGGAAAATAAAAACTCCCTCTCAGTTATGAAATAATTTAGCTTTGCAGGAGTTTAATTTTTACTAGTATAATAAACGGCATAAGGAGTGAGGTCTTTTTGTCCTAACACGGCTCTTACAGTTGTATCTGAAGCATCAGTTGATATATGAAAACAAAATTTCCAATTAGGTCCTTTTAAGATGGGTGCTTTAGAGATCTTCTTTTTCAAAGTTTCAAAAGCCTTCTAACAATCAAAGTGCCAACTAAATTCACAGTCTTTGGTGAGTAATTTGAAGAGTGGAGATGCAATCTTTGCGAAGTTTTCTATGAATCTTCTATAATATCCAGTAAAACCAAGAAAACTCCTAACATCTCATTGACAACTTGGGATTGATAATTTGCAAATAACTTCTACCTTAATTATATTTCCTAAAATATGGTGACCTAAAAAAGTTCCTTCATTAAACATCATAAAACATTTTTCATGACTTAATGAAAGATTTGCTTCTTTGCATCTTATGAGAAATTTTTCTAAATTTTCAAGTGCTTCTTCAAAATAATTTCCATAAATTGTAAAAGCATCCATGTACACTTCCACACAATCATGAATAAGATCAGAAAAAAACCCTATTACTACTCTTTGAAATGTTGCTAGAGCATTGCACAACCCAAAAGGAAGTATTTGGTAAGTATAAGTTCCCCATGGACAGGGGAATGTGGTTTTGACTTGATCTTTAGGTGCTACCTGAATCTGATTACACCCATTAAAAGCATCCAAAAATGAGAAATATTTCTTCCCTACTAATGTATCTAAAACTTGATCTATGAAAGGAAGTGGAAAGTAATATTTCAAAGTTGCTTTATTCAATACCCTGTAATCAATGCATACTCTCCATTTTCCATTTTTCTTAGGAACGATTACTAGGGGTGAAACCCATTAACTGTATGATATTGGATAGATGAAATTTACATTTAACAGTTTTTGCAATTCTTCTTTAACAGTTTCTTTTAAGTTTGGATTCATTCTTCTTTGTGGTTGTCAAACTGGTCTAGCATTTTCTTCAATATAGATATGATGCATGCAGGTTTTAAGATCAATTCCTTTCATATCAATGTATTTCCATGCATATGCAAAAGAGTGTTTTTCTAATATTTCTACCAGTTTCTTTTTTTTTGTAATTCTTCCAGGTTTTCATTGATGTGCAAAGTTTTTCCTGGAAAATTTTCTATTGAAGAATTTCCAAATTTTTCCATAGAATGTAAAGACAATTGTCTAGATGATAGATATTCGATATTACATTGTTCTTGAAATTTTTGACTATCATCACAATATAAAGAGGGTTCATGATTTTCTATTGAATTTAAAATTGGATCATCCTCATTTATTTGTGCATTGGTGAAAATTGGTTGTATATCATTATCTTGATCCATCCATTCTTCATTTTCTACTTCTATCATTATTTTTGTAGGTGGGTACATTGTAAATTTCTTTGTTGAGCTTCCATCTGAGATAAACATGTCTCATGATATACAACTGATAAAGGCATCGATTGTAGCTAACCATGGAATTCCTAAAATTAATGGATGTCCTCCTAAATTATTCTTGGGGGTTAGAATCATGAAATCAACAGGATATTCCCAAGAATCTAAGGATACATATATATCTTCTAACACACCATCAGGTTTAATTACAGACTTGTCTGCTAATTGTAACAATGGTGATGTGTATTGAAGATTAGGAAGCTTCAATTTATCCATAGTTTGTTTGCTCATTATGTTTATGGATTCTCTTGGATCAATCAAAGTGTTTGGTATTTCAGTTCCATTGATGTGTGTTTTTACAATGGGGCTTCCTGGATCTAAATATTTCCGAATTGTTGTCTTCCCAACTAATTCCCAACTAATTGAATTATTTTTATTTCTTTTCTTTTTCTTCCTGACCCTTTAGTACTTAATTCCTTAATTGTTTTTGAAAAAAATCGATATTTCTTTTATCGCTTGTAATAAAGGAATTTTTATACAGACATTTTTCAATTCATCTAACATATCATAATCAAGCAATATGATTTGTTTTTCTAATCCTTTATCAGTTTTCAACCTTTCAAGAAATGGTGGCCTTGATACAAATACTGAAGCTTGTTCTATAATAGGATTATTATTAAAATGTGTGGGACTTTTTTCTGTTTCAATATTTTCTTTCTGAGGAAGAGAAATTTCTTCTTCAGATTTATTATTATCTTTTTGAAAATTCTTTTATGTTTCCTAAATAACAACAGATGGTTTCTTCCTTTATAATACTCTACCAAACCTTAATTTAACATTATTCAGATCTAATGGAGTTATCATATAAGTTTGAGGATTTTGACCTTCTAAGTTTTAAACAGGTTGGGAAGTTTTATTGTTTGGATTTGGAAGTGGTTGAACAGGTAATTGATTTGGTCTTTGTGAAAATGGAAAAGAAAGTTGTTGATTTGCATTTTGAGTTTGAGCTTAAGATAATTGGTTGGTTTGAGGGAAGTATTGTGATGGAAAATTTGGATAAGGTGGCGGATATTGTTGATATTGAGAATATCTTCCATAAGGATTTTTCCCTCCTTGGTTCCAAGATTGTGGTGGTTGATCCCAAGGCTACTATGGCATAGGTGGATTCCAATTATTTTGTGAATATTGTGAAAATTGTTGAGGATTAAAACCTTGAGTTTGATTTGTTTGAGGATTTTTCCATGGTCTTTTGGCAATAAAGTAAATGGGTTCTACCTGATTTGGCATTCCTTCTTCACTAGACATAGCCTGAAGACCTGGTATAGAGGGACATTCTCTTGTATCATGATTTTCCGCACATATAACATAGGTTTGTATGCTTTTTAAATCTGAAGGATATTCTCTTAGAGCATGTTTCTTTCTACACCTAAGACAAAAGATGGATAATGCAACATTTTCGGCCTTTTGCTTGTTTTTTATTTTAAGGGTGTCAATTTTCTCACTGAGACTCCCTAAAATATATGTTTTAAAGTTATCAAGCAAACTTCCTATTTCTTCCCTACTTACTATCCCGGCTGCAGATTTATTTACTCTTGACAAAAGAGGATCCCTTGAACTTTTTCTTGTTCTTGCTTTACCTCTTGAAATATGTACACATAGATCACAAATATCTTCAAAATGTAACTGAGAAATAGCTCCTCTTCCCATTAGATTGAGAAGATCAATCCACTCATCTTTAATGGATTTGAGTAAGAGAGCTTTCAAAGTTTCCTCATCCAGATTATTCATTTTTTCCCTTTTGATATTATAAACAAATCTCTCAACAAAGTCTTCAAGATTCTCATCTTCTTTTTGTACCATTTTGAAGACTACATCTTTGATGCTATGAGGCATACAATAATCCTTGTATTTCTCTAAGAATGCATCTTTCATTTGTGCCCATGTCCTTATAAAATTTATTTCTAAACTCATAAACAATTTTAATGTTGCATCCTTTAAGTTGGCAGGGAACAATTTTAGTTTTTGAGCATCATGCAGATAATCATATGATCTACATAATACTTCAAATTCAAAGAAACGTGTCTTTGGGCCTTCACTTCTTATTCCATGAAAATTGAGGAGAACAGAGGGTGATATTTTCTTCATTGTTAATGTTGTATCCTCATCAAGGATAGGGAATCCAAAAGGTTCTAGATCTCCTCTTCCTCTACCTCTACCACCCCCTCTTCCACCTCTTATGTTTCCTCCTCCTCCTCCTCCAATCCTATGTTGTTCACCATTGACATTATGTACTTCTCCTTCTCCTTCTTCAGCCATCATAGATTCATCAGAAGATATATCTAGTTCTGCAACGTGATTATCTAGTTTTTCTTCTAGTTCTTCTGGTTCCTCTATCAATGGTTTGAAGTAAGTTTCTTCCTCTTCTTATTCAGAAGGAACTTCTAACTCTTGAGCTAGAAGTTGTTCTCTAGTTGAAGATAGAAAAATTATTCCAGTTGTTGGAGATGTAGGATCTTCTTCTATTACAACCTTTGTTGATGAAGTTGGTGAACCTTTAGATTGGATTTCAAATCTTAAGACTTCAGGAAGTCTATATTGGCCTGCTATGGATGGAATTCGAGTTTGTGTGGGTGTTGTGGCACTACAAGGTCATGGTGGAGTGAGTGATGATGTAGGAATTGAACTTCTTCCTCGACCTACAAACCTACCTCTAGAGTCTCTTTCCCTATGCATGTCATGTTTTTACTTGATTTTTTTTAAAGGCTTCTATTTACACTTCCCCGGCAACGGTGCCAAAATGGTTGGCCAATTTAATTTTCTTGAATTGCAAGCATAAATTATCCACCAGAGTTGGTAAACTTATGAAGTGCAGGTGCACTATATATGCTAGAAGCCTACTCTTTCGTTTAGTAAGATGATGGTTATGTTTGTTTTGAGATTTTCATTGTTATCTAGATTTTTATTAGAGTTAAATTTCTACAAATTAATATATGGAAGTTAAGCTATTTTTAGAACAAATGGGAGTTAAACTATTGTTAGATTAATTTATCAAATAATGTCTAATTGAGTATCGTTCTAAAATGTCTTATGTTATTTTATCCTAAAATCATGAATCTATATAAACAACTTGATGTTATGAAACAGAGTATTGAAATTCAAAAGCTTATCTACGAAATATATGTAATTCTGATTTTTTACAAATTGCAGAGTGATATAAATTCTAATTCTAAAAATCATGAAGAGGCTAACTATAATGAAGCGAAAAAGTGTTGAATAACTAAACTAATTGAAAGGTTGTAAGCATAAACGAAATGCAAAATGGTAAACAAAATAATCTGAGTTTATACGAAATATTGAAAACATCGAAGTAACTAAACTAGAATGCAGTGATAACAAAAAGAAAATGAATGAAAACAATCATAAAGCAATGAAATAAAAATAAACTAAAAATTATGACTTTCTGCAGGGGCCCTCCACATCCAGTAGGTATGATTCACAATCACATATGCATCAAATAAGAAAGGTAACTTCAAATTGACACAAGAACAAAGGTCTAGTTCAAAATTTCTTCAGCAGTTAACTTAATACTTTCTCCCCCTGATATTGTTTACAGAGGATACATATTTATATAAAGTGTGTGCTCAATAAGTTGAGACTTCTATGCTTACATGTCTAATGTTCAATCCTAATTCAAATATGAAACTAGACAAGAAAAGTGTTATTTCATTGATTTTCTATTTGGAAAGAAAATCGAGAAAACGTGTTGTGCCTAGACTCTTTTTGCTACGTGTTGACCTGTATCTTTGACCGTGACACTGTGTGATTCCTTTGGTGAACTAGCTCGAGCGAATAGGAGGAGATCCATGAGGGGATCAATCTTCAACTACCCATATGCTTAGTTGCTTCATTAGCACACCAGAACCCCGCGAACCATGGAGGTAGTTGCAAATTTATAAAATGGCTACAAAATCATGTTAATTCTGTAGCTAATGCACTCTTTAATATAACAATAAGGAACATTAACTCATATGGAAAATAAGACATGTAAGGGTTGTTACCTTATCAAAATATATGATTCATTGCCTTTATTGAGTTGATAGTGATGATGAAAAAGAGGAAAATGGTGGAAAAAGGGTGTCCAAACAAAACAGTTATGGAACTCTAAAGTGAGGAAGCCAAATTACTTAATTTGGAGAGATCAAGGATAATATTTGGACGAAACATCCTTGGTTTATTGATGAACATATTGATTCTAGGGTTTTTAAATTTGAATATGAGAATTGGAAATCTAGGGTTTGAAAAACCTAGATAGCTTAAAATGTTTTGAATAAGAAATCTTTAGGGTTTATGGACAAAACCCTAAAACTAAACTTAGTGTTTCCTTTGAAAGAAGAGACCCTAGCATATGCAAGGAAAGAATAGCAACATGATATTGATTAGGACAAGGATGATACAGTCATAGTATGGATGCAACAAGGCTACGATAAATAGGGAGCTGA
The DNA here is from genome assembly GCA_031772625.1 of Pinus tabuliformis. Lineage (NCBI taxonomy): Eukaryota > Viridiplantae > Streptophyta > Pinopsida > Pinales > Pinaceae > Pinus > Pinus tabuliformis. The sequence goes on along the minus strand of CM062816.1, from coordinate 306,288,585 downwards.
CATTTCCTATGATCTTCAAAAGATAAGTAAAATATTTCTTTATTCGTTGATTATTGTTGTTGTTTTACTATAAGTTAGCCTTTTGTCTTTATTTTTCTTTTGTAGGGATGTAATTGTAGTTCCATGACATCCTAGTGAATTTTTCAGGTACATAGCGAAGGTTTCCAAGGCTCTGAAAGTAGATGGAAGTAGTGGAACAATGAAACAAAGCTTGTGACAAGAGGACTTTCCCAAATTCAATGATTTTTGTTGATAGATATTGTAGCTCGGAGGGAATAGAAAAATCAACAAGTTTGAGTATACCTTGATTTTTCCAAAGATAAGTCAATGATGACTTCCAAATGGATCTATAAGATCTACCATGTAGCAGATGGTAGCATAGACAAGTGAAAATCAAGGGTTGAGAATAGAAATTTCTCCCAAAAAGTGGGAGAGGACCATGACAAGACATTTTCTCCAATTTTCAGGTACACCTTTTGTAGAAATATTATCATTTCTTTGAAAATTGCACCAAGTGGATGCAAAGATCGTTTTTCTCAATAAGTTAATTGAGGAAGAAGAAGTGTACATAGAGCTGCCTTAAAGCTTTGAGGTAAATGACAAGAAGACTCATGATTGAGGAAGGATTTGTACAACCACAAGTAGACATGTTGGGATTGGTATTCTTGGATTGATGGATATCTGATGAGTCTTTTTTGATATTATTATTATATGATTTGTTTATGACATAAGTAGAAGGACTCATGTATCAAAAGGAGAAAATTGTGGCAGAATTATTTTCTTTCGTAACAAAGGGAGCAGTTAGGGACTGTCATTAACATTGTTAGACTAGATAGCTAATATTATATAAAGAAACAATGATATATGGAGCAACCAGGATTGCCACAAAAAAAATTGTTTAAGAAAGAGCATCCAGTTAGGGTAACCAAAAACTAGTCGATCATCTTATAGTTGATCTAAGGCATGAAGCTCAACATGGTATAGTTGGTCATGACACAATTAGTTATGTTTTGAGATGTCTCAAAATAGTGAAGTATAAATGTAGAGATTTCCATATTCATATTTGGAAAAGAATGAAAAATATAGAAATAGTTCATCTGGATATTGCTTTAGTTTGGGCTCTGTTATGAATCATAATTTTGTGGATGAGTAGGAAGAAAACCTATGTTGCACTTCGTACTGCAGAGGTTGAACATATTGCACCTTGGTTGGAAGTTGAGAAGCAACATATCTTTAGAGGATACTTGCAAGATTAAGTTGATCAAGTGTAGGTGGCAACCATAATGACAGGTCAAAGCATAGTGAGATCCAATATCAATACATGGTACAAAAGGAAGCAATGTGGCTCCAATATTGTTCTACAGTCAAACATGTTGTTGAAAAGTATTTTTCCTAGGATGAAGTCTATATACTTCAAGGACAAGCTTGAATTGATTGATCATGTCTCTCTTAGCAAGAGGGAGTGATAAAATTGCAATATCAAGGACAATTAGTCTCCCTAGGTCAAGTTGACCAGGATTAGGGAAAATGGTACCGAGTATTGATAACATCATGGACAATCATTATTCTTGTGTCAATTATATTTAAAAATTTAGGAAAAATGATCCAACAAAGTATTAAGATTCTCCCTTTCTCAAATATTACTAGATTAGGGAGAATGGTCTGATAGAGGACAATCATTCTTCCTGTGTCAAGTATGTTGAACATAATTAGGAAGAATGGTTCTGTAGGCCTATAATTACTCAGTCGAATAGATGCCTCTCATCATTAGGCTCAATTTTTTCTCTAGATAGGTTGAGTGAGCTCCTTTAGCATCATGGATTAGAATATGGGACCAGGTTGCTCAAATGGATTGACTGTGTCCCTAAGTTTTCACCACAAGTCAGAGATTAACCAAGATGATGGTGAACCAAGACTAGTTAGTATACCATGGGTCAGAAGCACCAATCAGAATCATGGTGACTATTTGATGTTAATCATTTACCATGTGTCACAGTTGTTGACCATATTATGGTAATTGGATGATGTTGTTGATTTACCATGTGTCGTAGTTGTTGACTAGATTATGGTAATTAGTTGATACTATTGATTTACAATGTGTCAAAGTTGTTTTCCAAACTATGGTAATTCGATGGTGCCAACATTAATGATTTTTTATAACCTTTTCTTAGAGAAATTTTTCATCATGAAAACATCTATATAGTCATTATGAATACCCCCTCGGTAAGAGGGAATGTTGAATTTTGTAGCTATGGTTGGTCTTCATAATTAATATTTTAGTTCTTGGTGTATTTGTAATAAAGAATTTTCTTCATGTTATTTTCAAAAGAGGAAATATATGACATGGCCTTCATGTCAATTTTTAAAAGAGAAAATTTTGAAAATTAATATTTTGGCTCCAAAGAAGCCAAGTCGACCCTCCTCCTAGTCAAGTCAACTCTAGTAAAGAGGCACCCATTCAACATCACAAGATGACTATATATATTCATTTTGTCCTCCTCTCAACCATGTAACTTAGACCTTCTGAGGAAAAAAGGAATTCAAATTTGAGGCATAGAAGAAGTTGAATATGAGACAAGAAGAGGATGGAATTTGAGCCTTATACAAGGATGAATTTAAGGATGAACATATGCCATGGTGCAGGACTGAATTTCTAAGGAAAGTGCAGGACCAAATTTATGAGTGGTAAGGCTTATGACTTGACTATAAATGAGTTGGATCAAGTTTTACCAAGTATATTTGTTGGTCAGTTTGACCTTCTAGTTAACTAGATCATCTAGGTGTGTCTCTTGTTGAACTAAATAATTTCTCTAAAGAAAAGGTTGTTGGGTTTTTCCCCCATGTGGTTTTTCCTCTTTATGATCCTAATGTTTATTGTTGAATATATTATGTGTAATTTCTTAATGGTTAATGTGAATATAAAAGAATTTAAAGTGCATATATTTAGAAGTAATTATCAGATAGAAGACCTTCGAAAAATCAACAAAGAAGCCCTGGAAGGATAAAGTGGCCATGATTCCTCAACTTTGATAAAGAATTTGGATGGGAAAATTGTAGAGTCTCTACTTTACACCTTATCATCCATCATTACCTACTGTTTTCATCACTTTCCTCTCTCTTTTGCCTCATTTTCCACCCAGATCATTACATTAGTTTTCATTAAACATGATCAAGTGAGCTTTGCTAATGGGTGATTGTTTTGTTTAGTTTTTGACATACTTACAGGCATTCCGCAGCCATCTGCTGATTCCGCAGCCATCTGCTGATTCCGCGGCCATCTGATGATCCCGCAGCCATTTTGTTGATCTCAAGGTTCCACGTGCTATTTTGCAAAACGAGCCATGTGGGCATGTTGGAATATATGTGCTCGAGGTTCCTGTGCCATCAGTTCAGCCAGCCACGTCATCTGTACCTCCGGTCAAAAGGGGGTCAAGTTACGGTCAAATAAAGGCATCTTAACGTTGATGCGTAAGCTGTTTGGTCACGTCGGTGGAAAGGATGACTTGTCCGTGTTTTGAAAGCCATGGGGAACATGATCTAATGCTGGATTCATTGCCCATAACGACCAGGACCTCCAGCTCGACCATGAAGCATATGACGTGTTCACTGCACCTTTAATACGCATGAATTTCAGTTTATTTTCTGTTTTATGCTTTACGCATTAGGCCATCTTGCAGATGCCTATAAATACTTGCATCTGCGTACGCTTATGTTAACTTTTTAGCTGCTGTAGTTTATGAACTTGTGAGAATTTTAGTACTTTTCTAAACTCTGTTTTTATAGAGCTGTTCCAGCACTTTTGACTATGTATTTCTGCATATGAAGTAGTGGAAACAGTGCTGATTTGAAGTTTTAAAGCATCTGAGTTTTCTGTGGGTTGTATGGATGGAGGGCCCCCGTTCATGACTACCCTTGTATAAGTATTTCATGTGTATATTTCTGCAATTTCTTTATTTCACATACAGCATTTCCTTTTCTTGAGTTATGTACAGCTTGATTTCTTTTCATTGCTGCAGCCTTTATTTTAACTGATCAGATTTGCTTCTTTGCAGGTTTTCACCCGGGGTTGAGTGTGTTGTATTTGCTTTAATATCTAATGGTAGTTGCAGTTGTCTTATTCATAATGCTGCCCTTTTTACTCTGTTTTCTAGATTAGTTTTTAGCTTAGTTTTACAAGTTGGATGCTAACTAATTTATGCTCTCTTTATCATGAATGATTTATCTTTCAAGAGAACAGAACACTAATTAATTGCAGCTTGTTTTTAAGTAGTCTTGGCTTGTGGCACTAATACTTTTTCCACTTGTTACACATAATCACACATGTAGGAAGCAGTATGATGGAAAAAGCTTAGTAGTGCTATAATTTGTCACTTAGAGTTTTTATCAATTCTTGGATTTGTCTTCAGCTACTTCCTAATCGTGTTTTACGCAGTACTATGTGGTAGAAGCAGTGAGTTAGGAAGAGATAACCATTATCATCAGTCCTTGAAGTGATTTTCTTGTTTCTTTTATTTGCAGCAATATGGATAGAGACTAATGCCATTAGAGCGTGGTCATTTGCTTTCAAGTCATTTCAAGCTATTTACTTCTTTCAAGTTCTTTTCCTTTACAAATTCAACAAGTAGTTAGAAATCACCATTCACACATTTTCACTCATCTAGAACTCACTTTTCACACACTTGCACTCATATTTCTATAATCATCACTCCATCTTAGGAAGATAAGTTAACCATAAACAACACCCCAAACGACAAAAGCTCTAAGAAAGTTGCTTAAGTACATATAGTACACCTTCACTTCATCAGCTTACGAGCCCCGGGTTGACAATTAATGACATCAGTTTAAATACACTAAATTGACTAAACAAAAATTAATGTTTTTTATGTCAACACCACCTTCATTTTCCCCTCGTCATTGTGATAAATCCAACGATAGATAACATGCCTCATAACTCCTCATGGTTGAGGAGATATTCTTAATCAAAGTTATTGCTCTGAGAGTATGGTCAAATACGCCAAAATTATATGATGATAGAAGGTTGATGATTTGTCAAGATTTGAGATTAAATATGGCATTAATATTAAATAATTTTAATGGGCTTTAATATACCCTAATTGTATCTCCTTCAAGCAAGAAAACCCATTTAAAGTTAGCCTCAAGTAATGTTTTAGTTTTTGAAAATTAAATTTCAAGGTTGGCTCCATAAAATTAAGGCCATGCTGACCCCTCTAGAATCCTCTTCCATCTCTATAAATTAAGGCTCGAATTTCTTCATCAAAGCATCAATTATTCATGCATACATATTACGAATTAGGTTTAATCTTTTTCTTTTTTTTTTATAAAGGGTTCTTGTTGGGTTTGTGAAATTCTTTGATCAGAATTTTTGTACACCTATTTGGCCATATTTTTTACCTCTATTGCAGATGTTAAATTTTCCCTCCTTATCATGGATCTCTATGGAAACATGTGATATCCATTCAATGATCCTTCACCGAGGTATATTTTGATAGTTCTGAGGAGATCGTCTGATATTGTTCCTCTATATTTAGTATGTAAAGGTGCTCTGATTTGTGAAGGGGTTGAAATGTAATTTTTCTTAATTTGTTTTGACACGAATCATAGTGGATTTGAAATGCCAGTAAGAGACAGGGCTTAACTCTTGTAGTTAGAAGGTTGTATGACCATGAAGTGCAATGGACCATTTAAAACCTATGTGTGCAATGGACCATTTAAAACCTATGTTAGAAAATCAATGTGAAAATTATCTAGTCCATGATTGTGGCATAAACACTTCTTTACATCATGTAATGAACATATATATGTATTAGTTGTGGGAAAAGAGCATAGTGTGTGTATGTGTTGAAATTTGTATAGTGTGTCAAGCATTCGAAAAGTGCATGTAAAGTCTTGTAGAGAGTTTTATGAAAATAAAAAGTTAGCCAAATAATATGTGAAGATCAATGGAAGTGATACCCTGTTTTGGAGCAATTGTTTTAGTTTAGTGAATGATGATAACCTGTGGTCATCTGATTAAAAGGAGAAATATTTAGAATGTTGGGAAAATAAGATTGAGATCATTCATTTATTGATTTGTTAGATCATATTATTCATACTATTCCTTATACTCCTTCATAAATTTTACAGGTTCATGCACAACTTATGGAACTAACTATTGATGAAGAAAATCTTGTAGAGATATGTGCATGCAGTCCAACTCTTATCACCTGCAAGTATTATGGCACACACTAATGGTCATGATCAAGTTTTCTAGGAAAACCTAGAAGACATTAATACCTTGTTCCTTGATGCAAAGGCCTCAACAGGACTTCTTCAAAAGCACTTTGACAGATACATCTCATAATAAATCGGTTTGAATTCTGGTTGGTGTTTGAACTATGCTATGAAATCTCAAGTACGAATGGTAGAATGCGAGAACAAATTGTATATTCCTATATGTGCATGATTATAATAAATGTATGCCTTTAAATTTTGGGTTTGATGTATATTCAGGGTGGTGTCCTTAGAGTTGTGAAATTCTATAGGCGTTGTATTACTATTTAGTATATATGTTATTATATGCTACTACCATAAAAGAATAGAGGTTATGAAATATGATAAACATGATTGGACAAAGTTGTTAATATAAATATGTTGTAGAGGGTTGAGTTTCATCTTTGAATGTCCAATATTGTTGCTTACAACTTTGACAACAAGAGTTTATATATTATTGATAAGCCTTGTAATGCCATATTTTGGTTACTAGGGTTTAATAGAGCTGATGTGTTTGGAAAATTTGTTTGATGAGAAAATTGGTGTATTAGTGAGCCTTTCCAAGCTGATGTATTTGGCATAGATGTTGGTTATGATATTTTTATTGTCTTGAGCAAAGGATTCATCAATGAGCTTGAGAGTATGCCCATTTTTGTGGTTTTCTACTACTATGGTTTTTTATACATGTTTATTATGTATTATATGGTGATGTTGAAGAACATGTTGTTGGTCTGAGATGTTTAACTAGAATGGTTTTTCATGCTAAAGTATTTGTTAGAGTTTGATTTGCTACTAGGGTTTTAGGCATGAGACTTGCATATGGTATTGTTGAGTGTGCTTATGAATTAGAGATAGCTTCTATGAGTTAACAGGTTGATGTATTGATGAGCTAGAGTTATTGATGCTACTAATACAGTGACTGGGGTATACAAATGATCAAGGTTATGCTACTAAGGTTTGATATTGAAGAATAATATTGAGAGTCAAGGCATTGTTGAGTTCACAACTAAATATTGTGCAGAAGTTAATCTATTGGTTGAACGATAGTTTGATGATATTAATGATCAAAGTATGTATGTTGTATGTTGTTAGAGTTTAAGATGTTGCTAGGGTTTGACATGTTGAGCAGATGACTTCTTGTGCTTGGACAATGATCAGAGTAGTGGTTGTATTGTACAATGATCAAGTGTTAAACAATGTGTTTAGCGTAATCAATCTTATTATTTTATCTTCTATATACAGGGTGGTTGGGTGGTGCAAGGCAGAGATTGGAGTCTCCTTCAGGTTAGATCTTGAGAGCACTTAAGGGCAGCAGGGTTGTGTTAGGGTAGGTTGGAGTCTTTGGAGGGTGTTGGAGCATCATTTCAGTTGGAGTTGATAAAACCAAGGCATTCAAGTGTCCTTCTAGTTGGATCTAGTAAATCAAGGTGTTGCAACAACCTTTCGGTTGGAGCTGATAAACCAAGGGATTGGAGACTCCTTCCAATTGGAGCTAGTAAATCAGGGTGTTGGAGCATCTTTTTAGTTGGAGCTGATAAATCATGGGGTTGGAGCCTCCTTCTTGTTTTTGTTGGGGAATATTTGAAGTTGGAGATTCTTGTTGATGTAATCATTAAATACCTATATTAAAAGAGTTTGGTGGTTTTTTTCTGGAAGGGTTTCAACCTAAAAAATATCGTGTGTATTGTCTTTGATGTTGTGCATTTTTAATGGTGTTGTTAATTTTTCATGTAATATGATGTTGATTTATGTTTTGATTTGATGTTAAATGTTATTTAATGCTCTAAAGATTAAAATTAACTAATTGAAGTAATATTGACTCACCCCCCATCAATATTTCCAACAAGAACCTACATTAGACCAACATCAATCAATGGATATTTTTTGGTAGGAGTTTTTACAATATATAACATTAGACAACCCCAAGTTGTAGCATTAATTGGACTCCATAGCTAAAGAGGTTTTGGAGGAAACTGTAGCAAAGGTTAAGTTGACTTGATGACCGACTCACATAAAGGATTTCATGGGATCATATTTTGGTTCGCAAATACTAGAGTGACTCAGTCTAGCTAAAGAACTTTTCATTGAGACGGTGAAGTAGAAAATTTTGGCCAACCAGGAATTGGAAAGGAAACAAAGCCAACTAATAGAACCAAAATTAGTAGCACCCTTCATTGTTTTCATGGGGTAGACAAGCACAATAAAAAAAGTCATGAAGTAAACAAACTCAAATACTAGTCAAATTGATAACTAACTATCCACCTGTCGACCCGAATGCAGTTGAGGAAGAGCTGGTTGCATTCCAAATCCATCCCAAGGAAAATAAAGCGTAATATCAACTAATGTCAAGTGAACATACTAAGTCATAGTAGATGAACACCAACACTGAATCAAGGAGGATTCCCTTGATTTTAATGGTTTCAATGGCCTACCCCATGAATGACAACAATCACAATAATCAGTTTTCACTATCTATCCAATGACACAAACTCCTATGTCTACATCGTAAAAAAGGCATCATGAAAAAATCAAGAAGGATAAATTGAAGAAGTCAAAAGGTACATACTCATAACCGACTACATTAGCACAAGACATAATGAAGATATAAAACAACCAAGTCCTTAGAAGGTTGAGGGAAGCTACCAAGGAAGTAAGCATCTGATGGAAAAGAACAAGGAAGTAATTCATCATGTTGCAACTTTAAAAGAGAAGGAAAAAGTAGTATAGATAGAATGCATGACTTTAGCCATGAAAAAAATACAGTTAGCTTTTCCAAGCCCCCTAGAGGATAGATTGGATGAAATAAAACAACTAGTTCATAAAATCATCAATGAAAATGTATAGTCAAGGATAAATATTGATGACCTCCAGAAATTGAGGAAAACATAGAAAATGAAGGAGTTATATTCCATACTAAAACATGGGTTTAGATCATTAAAGAAAACAAAAAACAAGCTGGAGGAAACTATGGATAGGGAAACCACCCTTAATGTTGTCCTCAATAATTGGTCTACCTATTTTTCGACCACATATAACTGTCTACAAATTCAATAGGTACTTATCAAAGCTCTTTCATATTACCAACAATGTGTTTTTTAACCGCATGCAATTTCATCCCTGGAGACTAAAATCATTTAGGAAAGGAAGACAAAAGCAAAGTTGGTTTAGGAAAAATGGCAATGGATTAGAGAGAGAACGAAGGCTTAGATAGAAGTTGCAAATGCTATTGACTATATACAAAACATATATGCTAAAGAACCAAGGTACTCTGAATTTACCATCATTCAAAGCCATTTTAGTATTCAACAAGTTGGGGTACTTAGATAAAGGTGCAAGCATAATATTTAGTCGGTGACTAGTCAAAATTATTCCAACACCTTTAGGGGTTCACGTCAATTATTCATTAGACAATGTTTGGTGAAGATTCAATCCTTGCACCTTCACCTTAGCCACCGCCTCCATGACCAAAGTACTAGTTTTTTGCACTAATGATGTTAAAATGTGGTCCTTCTCTACAACCACCATAGTCAACTACTTCGGAAACAAATGCTAAAGGGTAAAAATGGTCTCCTAGAGAATGAGAAAGATGGGGGATCCAAATTTTGGAAACAGGAATAATAGAGGCTCATTGGACATAATCAGTTTATCAACTAACACCAATCACTTCACCAAATTTTGCTAGTCCATTAAGTAGAACCTTTTCTACAAATCGGCTAGCTCTGATACCATGTAGAATTTTCTCTACAAATCAGCTAGCTCACTGACATCATGTAGAAATTTCACCTACATATCCAACTGATATATGCAATGTACTAAAGCATAATACTAGATCTACATCTACCATAAACTTTGTGGAAGCTGAATTGAACATGAGCAACATCAAGCATGAACACATATAACTGATAAGAAGGAATCAATCACACATAACATAGAATATATCACTAGGGAAAGCACTAGCATAAAACCCCAACACTGTATTATCAATCAAGTGGAAATCCTCAACAACATACAAAAAGAATCAGCTCAAAAGATATCATTCTCTCTCTGTACTCTGATGATGAAGCTCATGGACTACCTAGCCCTGTATATAAAGGTTGCACCTCAGGTCCAAGCTCCTATTTCCTTGCGCAGTTTTGATTGGGGTCCAATTACAAAACACATGTAAATTGGCCTGATCATACCTGCTATCAACCTCAGGTCCAACTACGCAATACTTGAGGACTCTAGTTCCTCCTGCATGCAAGGAATACTTACAAGAAATATCCTAGAAACTGACAAAACACTATCCCACCATCTGATCTCAACTGGGTCTCTGTCTGAACTACCATGCATCAGTTATCCATGAGAGAATACACAATTATCTGCAAATAATAGTTGTCACATGCATGCAAGCATCAACAAACTATATCTCATTAATTTAACAACTTGTTAAATTAATCTAACTGAACTTGACTAAGTTAAACTAAGTCAACTGATCCTCTAAATATAGAACTCATCCTTAATTCCTCAATCAGTGGAGCAAATCAAGGACACATTCCCCAATTAGTGGAGAAATAATTGCATGTTCTCACAAAGACTTCAAGTTTGATTTTCCTTAACTAATTAACTCATGGAGAATTAATTAATTAATATTCCAAACTTTTGGTAAGGCCAAATTCGAACGTACTTCCTATAGATAGACCAGGGACTGTTGTAAATAGGAAGGGACCCAGAAATGCTATTTTTAGAAGATGTTATTTTTAGCAGTTTCACCTCTCACCCAATGTTAGGATATTCTGACACATAGGAAGTAGTTAAGTATAACTTGGTCTAATATAGAGTTAGGTAAAGTGTGTTTCTTTACTATGTACTTTTTGTAACTTACAATCCGACGGTCACGATATGTAGTGATCCGACGGTTCATTCTCTCCTCGGTATTACCAACACTTGATCTGTGGCTTAACACCCCATTGGTCCATGATCTCTATTTAAAGAGCATGGAGGGTCATTTGTAGGGTAACCGTTCATGAGTGAAGCTTATGTAAATTTTCATTCTTTTATTAATAAATTGCCTGAAGTGGCCGCATTGGCTCAGGCTATGGACTGTTTCCCTCTTTGAGGGTTTTAACCACGTCAACAATACTCGTGTATTGATCTGTGATCTGTTTGTGAGCAGTGTCCTTTGGTGTTCTGTCTGAGGAACTTACCCTGTAAATTCCTACATGGTATTGGAGCTATTTGAGGGCCGCGTCCGTTGGTGATCCAAATCTGAAGCCGATAGAAATGCATCCGACTGCCGTTTCCTAGATCTACTATTTTTGACTGCTTTCGGTCTGAGAGGACTGCTCTATTGTGTTAGGAGCATCTGTTCTAGTGAGGAACCCCTTTTGTTTCATGCGAAAAGGTTTCTGGTAGCCCTAGCTACGTCATTTTTAAGATCTGGAGGTACACAGTATTTATTTGCGGTTTCTAGTTATTTTCTCTCTGTTTATTTCGGTTTATTTAGCTTTTTGTTTTTTCATTGCTGGATCTATACCTTTCATTTCTGTGTATGCTATTTTCCCTACAACTCTGTGCGATATGGGCAAATCAGAAATAGAGAGGAAGGATTTTTCTCATGCGTATGCTCTTTTCCGCCACGCCTTAGTGTGATCTCAGAAAATCAGAAACATTGAGGAAAATATTTAGTTTTCGGCTAAAGCTAACTTCAAGCCGTAAGGTTTGTTTTTTTTGTATGTCCATGTTGGGTTTTGTGTTTTTTGTTTTTGTAGGTAAAAAGAGCTTCCTCAAGTAAGCACGTAGCCCAAAGTTTCAGTGACTAAAAAAAAAAAAAACCCTTCCTCTTTTCCAAAAATTACTAAACTTTTAGTTTAGCTCACTTGGTCCAAAGCCACTTTATGAGAGTAGAGATCTTGAGTTCAAGTCTTCTTTTTGTTGAGCTAATTAGATTAAGTTTGGAAAGGGGGTGGATTTTTTTTTAATATAACATTATCATTCATTTCCACATATTCCCGCACTTCGTCGACATCTTCATCAACTTTTCTTTAAAAAGCCATAACTTCTTCATCTGAAAGCCGTTTTCAAAGCCGTTTTTTTTTAACCATCCTAATTTTCTGGAATCTTTCCATTGGAACACTTAGTTTCAGCATCTATAGCTTTAGTTTCTGTTAAAAATGGAAATTCCATGCCAAGTTATTCTTGATAGCACCAACTACTTCCAATGGTGGTCCTACATTGTGGATTTACTTAGAAGTAAAGGTCTCTACAGAATAGCCTTAGGCCAAGAAACCAAACCGAAAGATGAAGATAAGGCAGCTAAATAGGAAAATAGGCAAGATCAAGCACGAGGGTTGATAGGGATGTCTATTTCTCTAGATCTTAGATTCCATATTACAAAACTTGATACTCCTGATGAAGCAATGAAACAGATCACTAAAGTTTTTGGAATTAAAAATGAAATTAGAGCCCATAAACTCGAAAATGAGTTGCTTACATTGGACCCCAATAATTTTTCTTGCATTGAAGATTTTTTGTCCAAGTTCAAGACCCTTAGACTTCTCTTGGAAGGTGTTAAGGTTAAGAAAGAAGATAGTAACCTTATCTATTCAATTCTTACTGAGTTGGGACCATCCTACTCTGTGTTTGTTTCCACCTTCCATTCAACAAGAGAAGCCTTCATTTCTCAAGGACAAGCCTACAAGTCCCCTTCCTTTGATTCCTTTTGTGATTCTTTAATAAGAGAACAAGAAAAACTCTTACACCTTGGTCTTCTTAATCTTGGAAACTCTTCTAAGAAAGCGTTAGCCACCCAGCAGCAACCAAATTCAAAGAATCCTAAGAATTTGTATCCTAAAAGGAATGGTCCTAAACCAAACAAGGGTCCTAAGAAATTTTAGCCTCAAAATGAAAAATCATTTCAACAAAATGATAAGACAAATAAAAACAAAGGGAAGAAGACTAATAGACATTGCCACTTTTGTAATCGAGATGGCCACTTAGAATCAAAATGCTTTAAGAAGATGGAAGCCTTGGAAGCAGCAATGAAGAAGCATAACATCCATTTGGAGCACTTTCTGCATGTGGTTGTCAAGCATCTCAGTCTGGCTCTGCACTAAATGTATCTTCTTCTTCTCATTCTCATGAGTGGCTCATTGATCCTGGAGCTTCTTATCACATGCCCAAAAACAAAGCCATGTTTTCTTCTTTAAATGATTGTAACACCAAAAATATATATGTTGGTGATGATAGATCTCTTAGTTTTGTAGGGACTGGAACTGTTCATATAGACAATGGTCAATTTAATGATGTATTATGTGTTCCAACCTTATCCTGCAACCTTCTATCTGTATATCAGATAACTCATTCAAGTGAAGGTAAAATCATTGAATTTTCACCTCACAATGTTGTAATTAAGGACCTAAGAGATCCTAGACAGATTTTAGATACCGGTATTACTGATGATTCTACAAGGTTGTAAAAGTTTCACAACTTTGGGTCATCAAATCTTCCCTTGGTATTTGTTTCTCATAACGATGAAGTGAGCAAACTTTGGCATGAGCGATTTGGTCACTTAAACTATTGCTCCCTTCAGAATCTATGTAAATAAAATATGGTGACAGGTCTTCCAATGGTATCTTGCAGAGATGGTGTTTGTTTCGGATGTGTACTCGGAAAACATCATCGGGATAGTTTTGAAAAATGTGCCTCTTGGCACACCTCATCCCCTTTACAGCTTGTGCATAGTGATTTATGTGGTCCACTTCCAGTTGTTTCATTCTCTGGCTACTAGTATTTCTTAACTTTCATTGGTGATTTCTCCAGACGCACTTGGGTATACTTCTTAAAACTCAAGAGTGAAGTATTTAACATGTTCTTGGCCTTTAAGGCCTTTGTTGAAAAACAATCTGGACATCAAATTCTTAAGCTAAGATCTGATAATGGCGGAGAATATGTTAACAACAAATTCATCAACTTTTGCACTGAGAATGGAATTCAAATGCAACATACTGTTCCATATACTCCACAACAAAATGGTGTAGCTGAAAGGAAGAATCGCACCTTAAAGAAAATGGCTAATTGTATGCTTCAATCTAAAGGACTTAGTCTTAATTTTTGGGCAGAAGCAATTAACTGTGAAAATTACATAATAAATCACACTCCTAGTAAGGTTTTAAAGAATATCACCCTAGAAGAAGCATGGAGCTCAATTAAACCATATGTAAGTCACTTTCGTGTTTTTGGAAGTGAAGCATGGGCCCATATTCCAGATGAGAAACATAAAGCTTTAGAACCTAAGAGTGAACAATGTATTTTTGTTGGATATTCTGAAGATGTCAAAGGATATAGACTTATTCCACTTAAGTCCAAAAATGTTATCATTAGAAGAGATGTAAAGTTTGCTAAAAATATATCGGCCTACGAGCCTAGTTCGGCGGATGTGCCACCTCTCCCTATCTCTTCTACTTTTGAAAATATTTCTTCTTCAGATGATGAAAGCGAGGATGACAATCCTCCCCCACCTTCTCATGATCCTCCTTTAGCTCCTCAGCTTCCAAAATGGGTCTGTGCTACTTGGGATGCAGCAGGTGATCCTACAGATCAGCGACGTACACGTTCTCAGTTCGATAGAGCCTCTTCTTTACTGGCTTAAGCTTCAGCGAATTATGATCTTGACACCTTTGCAGAAGCCTTAGGCCATCCAGATTGGGATGCAGCTATGAATGAAGAATATCATTCATTATTGGAAAATGATACATGGGATCTTGTTCCTCTACCAAAGGGACGAAAACTTGTTAGATGCAAATGGGTTTACAGAATCAAGTATGGACCAGATGGAAACGTTGATAAACATAAAGCTCGTCTTGTTGCTAAGGGTTTTTCACAAGTTGAAGGCATTGACTATGCTGAAACCTTCTCCCCTATTTCCAAAATGAACTCTATCCGCCTTGTTCTTTCCCTTGCTGCCTCTTTCAAATGGGAAGTCCATCAGATGGATGTTAAATCTGCCTTCTTGCATGGGCACTTGCATGAAGAAATCTATATGGAACAACCTATTGGCTTTATACAAACAGACTCCAGCATTGTATGTGGGCTTAAGAAATCCCTTTATGGTCTCAAGCAAGCTCCTCAGACTTGGTATGCCAAAATGGACAACTTTCTTTTAGAATCTGGCTTTTCTAGGTGTCATTCTAACAATACTGTCTACACCAAGAAAGTGGGCAAGTCTCTTATCATTCTTGTTCTTTATGTTGATGATCTTATCCTCACTGGTAGTGATCCAAACCTTATCAACCATGTGAAGTCTAGCCTTAAAAAGAATTTTGAAATGACAAACTTAGGACACTTGCATTATTTTCTTGTTCTTCAAGTCTTGCAATCCAAGGAAGGTATTTCCCTTTCCAAGTCCAAGTATGCCTGTGATCTTCTACGCTATTTTCACATGGAAGACTGTAAGCCAGCCCCTTCTCCCTTTCAATCTGGATCCAAACTTTCAGTCACTTGTACTTCCCCTGAAGTTGATGCTACCTTATACCGTCAACTTGTAGGAAAACTTTTATATCTAACCCATACTCATCCTGACCTTTCCTTTGTTGTTGGCCTTGTTTCTCGGTTTATGTAAAACCCATATGAAATTCATTGGAAAGAAGCTAAAAGAATACTTCGTTATGTTCGAGGTAAATTTCAGTTTGGGATTCATTACAGTGCCGAAGCATCTCCTCTATTGGCTGGTTTCACTGATTCCGATTGGGCTAGTGACCCTGATGATCGGAAGTCTACTGCAGGTTATGTGTTCACTCTTGGTTTAGGACCTATTACATGGGCTTGCAAGAAACAAGGTGCCATTTCTCTTTCTTCAGCAGAAGCAGAGTATCTTGGTGCCGTAGAAGCTAGTAAGGAAGCCTTGTGGCTTCGTCAGATCCTATCAGAGTTAGGCTTTCAGCAGCAGCATCCGACTACACTTTGGTGTGATAATCAAAGTGCCATTCAACTATGCAAAGATCTAGTCCAACATCAGCGCAGCAAACACATTGAACTACACATGCACTTCATCAGAAAGCTCATTCACGACCATGTTCTTGAAGTGCAATATTGTTTAACAGATGATCAAGTTGCAGACATGTTTACAAAGGCTCTTGCAGAGGTGAAGTTTACTAAACTTCGATTTATGGTTGGAGTTCAGGAAGTTGTCACTAAGGGGGGATAGGCTCTAGTGCCTCCTTCCTTCTCCTATTGTGTCATATTTGTACATCCTTCAATCCTATCCCAAGTTTTTCTTAAGGGGGATGTTAGGATATTCTGACACATAGGAAGTAGTTAAGTATAACTTGGTCTAGTATAGAGTTAGGTAAAGTGTGTTCCTTTACTATGTACTTTTTGTAACTTACAATCCAACGGTCACGATATGTAGTGATCCAACGGTTCATTGTCTCCTCGATATTACCGACACTTGATCCGTTGCTTAGCACCCGATTGGTCCATGATCTCTATTTAAAGAGCATGGAGGGTCATTTGTAGGGTAACCGTTCATGAGAGAAGGTTATGTAAATTTTCATTCTTTTATTAATAAATTGCCTGAAGTGGCCACATTGGCTCAAGCCGTGGACTATTTCCCTCTTTGAGGGTTTTAACCACGTCAACAATACTGGAGTATTGATCTGTGATCTATTTGTGAGCGGTGTCCTTTGGTGTTCTGTCTGAGGAACTTACACTATAAATTCCTACACCCAAGGTGGCCAATGATCTCACTAGCTAAACTGCTATTTTTAGCAAGTTCTATTTTTACATTTCTTGTTGCAAATTTTTCAACACTCCTTCTCAACAAGAAAGGCTTCCTCTCGAACCCGATCTTGTACCTCTGGAATGTTCTACATGCAACACATCTATCCGGTCTGATTGTTCCTGAAACTCTCAGAACAAAAACACTCCCAACTGACCTCTCTATTGGGCTAGAAACATACTCTGATGCTGAAGCTCTACCTGCTGCTGACAAGTGATCCCTCTTTGACCTCTGCGCTACTGAAACATCTCCATGCATCTTGCACCGTTGCACCCTTCTCTATGCTACCCTGCACTATGCAACACACTTGTGCCTCTCGCATTGCTATAGCCTGCATGCTCTGCGTTGTCCTGGGATTCCCTACACTGTAGCTCTCTCTGCCGCTCCATCAGCATCTGTCTCTACCCAATCAATCAGTTCCTACTAATCCACATCGGGGCTCCCGTAGCAAGGTCTCATCCAATAGGTTGGGTACCTCAAGGATCCTGCCCCTCATCCTTGGGATGATCACTCTATATCGCCCCACCTCCTACCTGGAGGTATGGCTGCATGTGATTCCTCTTCCCACCTGGCTCGAAGTTTCCCCCTACTGGAGGTCTCTGCATGAGTAGATGTCTCTACCTGATCTCCACTGAGCTTCCCCTGTTGTGGCTTGCTCCAACACCTCATGAAGCTACTGCACCAATCGTGGCTCCTCCACAATCATCTGAGACTTCTTCTGGCATTGCATGTTGAGAGGTAATATACCCTCCCTCTCAACCACCAAGTCTCCATTATTTGCCTTGTTTCTCAAGGCTTTGCATGCATTCTGAAGCTCAAGAGCATACAGGTTCTTGACCCGTGAACCAATCTGCTTCACCTGTCTAGTGATGATGTGTCTAAGGAAAACCTTTCCCTTACTGAAGACTACATCATAGCCTCTGTCTTCCAGCATCGCGATTGACACCAAGTTTCTCTTTAGTCCTGATACATACTTGACATCGGTCAAGGTAAGGCGAGCTCCATGCTCCCTCTAAAATATAACCATGCCTACACTTGAGACACTATACTTTTCTCATTACCCATCGTTATGAGTATCTGGAGATCATTCTCCTCCAAAGTACTAAACAAACTCTTGTCATCAGTCATGTTGAAAGAATCTCCACTGTTAAGAAACCAACCACTTCCCACCATGGATAAAACCATGCATGAGAAGAGTGTGAAATCCAACTCAAACTGTGAAGCAAGTGCCTCACCTTCAAATCCTTCCCCAGATCCCTTCTTGGATTTCCTCTGTGGACAATTTGTAGCATAATGACCCACCTCATGACAACAAAAGCATCGCACTTTCAATTTGTCAACCTTCTTCCCACCATTGGAAGAACTAGATTTGGAATGAGAAACCTTATCCTTCCCCTTCTTGTCCTTACTCGCTAAGGCACAGTTCTCCTCATCCTCCATGGATGAAGAACCATCTCTAGTGCTCCGTCTGATCTCCTCCTGCATCAAATCCAACCATAGTCATTCCCAATCTGGCAGCTTCTCCCTTCCATTAACTGGGTCCTAGTAGCTATTCCAGCTCTTAGGAAGGCCAAGGAGTGCTAGACTCACCATATCATCATCAGCTATCATGACCCCTACACTTCCAAGCTCATCCCTGCATGTGATGAGCTTGGTCAGATACATAGAGATCGTCTCATCCTTTTCACACTTGATCTTTCGAAGTTTGTCCTTCAATTCCAGCTTCCTTTGATCACTGCTATTCTAATATAAATACTTCAATGTTTTCCACATTGCAAATAGAGTCTCCTTCCCATGGAGGCTTGAGACAATGTGATCTCGCACTCCCTCCAAGAGAATTCTCCTAGCTCTAGCCACATACTTCTTCCATTTCGCCAGTTGAGTAGCATCAGTAGGCTTAGGGACTTCTTGATCAATGAAGTCCTTAAGACCTTTATCTTCCAATACTACCTCCATGTGATCCTTCCAAGCTATATAGTTTGAGCTGCCATCAAGGGCATACTCAAGTCTCAAACCATAGAACTCCATCGGTGAAATAGATGTGATAAGAACTTGAGATCTATATCCCGAATAATAAACTTTGAATTCCTTCTTGGATACTGTTCTTCCTTGATCACCTGTGCTCCGATACCATGTAGAACTTTTTCTACAAATCATCTAGCTCTGATACCATGTAGAATTTTCTCTACAAATCAGCTAGATCACTGGTATCATGTAGAAATTTCACCTGCAGATCCAACTGATATATGCAATGTACTAAAGCATAATACTAGATCTACATCTACCATAAACTTTGTGGAAGCTTAATTGAACATGAGCAACATCAATCATGAACACATATAACTGATAAGAAGGAATCAATCACACATAACACAGAATATATCACTGGGGAAAGCACCAGCATAAAACCCCAACATTGTATTATCAATCAAGTGGAAATCCTCAACAACATACAAAAATAATCAGCTCAAAAGCTATCCTGCTCTCTCTGTACTCTGATGATGAAGCTCGTGGACTACCTAGCCCTATATATAAAGGCTACACCTCAAGTCCAAGCTCATATTTCCTTACGCAGTTTTTATTGGGGTCCAATTACAAAACACATGTAGATTGGCCTGATCATACCTGTTGTCAACCTCAGGTCCAACTACGCAATACTTTAGGACTCTAGTTCCTCCTACATGCAAGGAATACTTACTAGAAATATCCTAGAAACTGACAAAACACTGTCACACCATCTGATCTCAACTGGGTGTCTATCTAAACAACCATGCATTAGTTATCCATGAGAGAATACACAATTATCTGCAAATAATAGTTGTCACATGCATGCAAGCATCAACAAACTATATCTCATTAATTTAACAACTTTTTAAATTAATCTAACTGAACTTTACTATGTTAAACTAAGTCAACTGATCCTCTCAATATAGAACTCATCCTTAATTCCTCAATCAGTGGAGCAAATCAAGGACACATTCCCCAATTAGTGGAGAAATAATTGCATGTTCTCACAAAGACTTCAAGTTTGATTTTCCTTAACTAATTAACTCATGGAGAATTAATTAATTAATATTCCAAATTGTTGGTACGACCAAATTCGAATTTACTACCTATAGATAGACCAGGGACTGCTATAAATAGTAAGGGACCCAGAAATGCCATTTTTAGAAGATGTTATTTTTAGTAGTTTCACCTCTCACCCAAGGTGGCCAATGACCTCACTGGCCAAACTGCTATTTTTAGCAAGTTCTATTTTTACATTTCTTGTTGCACATTTTTCAACACATTACAAATACAATCACACTAATTTTGTTAAGAACCTGTCCACTCTTCTATTGTTCTATTATTTTATATTCTTATTCAAATTATTTGTAAATGTAACAACTATGCATCTCCCCTTCTTCAGGATGAAGAAGGCATTAAGGGTGGGGTAGATGTTGGAGGGGCTAGTCAAGGCTAGTCAACATAGTTGACTAGCCCTGTCGAGTTGACATTTTTGACTAAGTCTTGGCATATATTGTAAGTTGGTTGGATCCCCTGCCTAGTTGTCTAATCAAGCTGGTTAGCTATTGTAACTGTCTAGTTGCAGTATAAACATGTATGTACTCGACATGAAGAGATTGTTGGGTGCTATTATATTATATAATATAAGGATGCTTTTGTTGGTTCTCCACTACTTTTTTTTATCTCTTTCCTTGCTATCTCATCATGTGTATTGTGTAAATTGTTTGGTATAAATTTTTGGTAACTAATGCATACCTTCCCCTAGACTACAACAACATTTGTTCTATGAGATCAATGAATGACATATTGTACAGTTTTCTAGATTCATTTGCTATTATTTACTTGGATGATATACTAGTATATAATGTTACGTAGGAGGAGAACATCTCACATTTTATGCAGGTGCTATAGACACTGAAGAAGCACTAGCTATTGGAAATCTCAAGAAATGTCAGTTTTTCCAACAACCTTAAGTGTATTTATGATATGTAATTGGTGGAGGAGAGTTGGAGATAGATATTTCCAATATGGACACCATCATGAAGTTTCATGTGCCTACCAATTATTTTGAGGTCGAGAGTTTCATTGGGGAAACACAATACTTAAGGAAATTCATAGCCTCATTTAAAATAGTAGCAACACCACTCCACACCATAACAATGAGTGAAAAGAGTTTCCAGTGGGGAAAGGGTCAGTAGGAGGCCTTTGAGGAGTTAAAGAAGAAAATAAATCAAATATTAATTATTGCATTACCAAAATTGTAGTTTCCCTTTGAATGGGAGAAAGATGTGGGTGGCTATACTATGGGAGTAATCTCAATGTAGAGAGTAAGGTCTATATGCTATGATTATAAGCATTTCATGGGGAAGTTTCCAAATACCCTACCTATGATAAGGAACTTTATGCCCTATTACAAGCTATCAAAAAGTGGAAACACTATTTTATGGGAAGGGAGACAATCATTGACATAGATCTCTAGTTATTATAGAACTTGCAAGCCCAATGTAAGTTACAACAAACCATGCATTACTAATGGATGGGGCTTTTAAAACGGTTTCATTTAATGTTAAATTATAAGAGGGGAAACATAAACAAGTTGGTTGAGATTCTTTGAAGGCCACCCACATAAAAGATCACAACTTTGGGAACTCTAATGCACATGAAACATTTCACCCATGATGCATATAGGGAGACACATGCAAAGAGTGAGAACCTATGGGATTTGTTTTAGCAATTTTGGAGCTAGATTCATGTGCATGATGGTGATAAGATAGTTGACTATCATCTCCCGAATGGGTTGCTTTGTAGGCTAGAAAAGTTATATGTTCCTAATAGTAAGAAATTAAAACTAATCAGAGAGACTTGCACCTCCAAGATTTCAGGGAATTTTGGTGTAGGGAAGATAGTGTGTTGTGTGTGGAGCATGATTGTTCAGAGATCTTTGTTTCAGCCGGATGTATACCCCAGGAAGTTTGTACACCCCTCCACGCGGGGGGGTGTGGGGGGGACTTGTCCCCCCCGCGGGGGTCCGGGGGGGCCGATCCCCCCGGCTGGGGGGTCCAGGGGCCAGCGGTCCCCCGGCAGGGGCTCGGGGGTAGCGCCCCCAAAGCTAAAAACAAATGTAAAATTGCCTTGTAAAAGTATAGTAATTTCTAGTCAATCTGGGCCATTCATTAGGCGGATGATCTGACGGTAGAACTTATGTTTAGTTTAGGGTTTTTTCTGCCCTAAAAGGCAACCCCTCTCTTTGTATGAGGGTATTGTATTTGAGGCTGTGAAATAGATGTGTATTCTGTGAGCGAGAAACAGAGAGGTGAAACTATGAGAGAAAAACAGAGGATATTACAGCAGATTTGTTGTAGGTTGTGTCTCTTCATTTTGTTGGATAATAGAAAGGAAGGACTGGCTGTTCGGGGTGGACATAGCCCAAACTGGGTGAACCACGTATATCTGTGTCTCTCTTGTTTTATGCGTTCTCTGTGTTTATATTTCTGCAATATTTTATGTGTTCCATTGCTCCGTAATATATAATTTTCTAACAACTGGTATCAGAGCCGAAGGTCTATTTGGTTGATAAACTCGCAGGAAAGAAGGGTTCTTGGTTCGAGTGGGAGCAATGGCGGAAGATGGTAAGTTTAGGGTTGAGAAATTTAATGACCAAAACTTCTCGCTGTGGAAGATACAGATGGAAGATTATCTGTATCAGAAAGATCTATACCTACCATTGGGTGGAAAAACAAAGATGCCGACGGGTATGAAAGATGAAGAAAGGAACCTTCTCGATAGAAAGGCACTTGGAACAATATGGTTGTGCCTTGTTGCGTCAGTCGCCTTCAACATTTCGAAGGAAACCATGACAGAGGGTTTGATGCAGACATTTTCGAAACTATATGAAAAACCCTTGGCCTCAAACAAGGTATTTCTTATGAAACGATTATTTAATATGAATATGTCGGAAGGTGGATCTGTTGCAAACCATTTAAATGATTTTAATACAGTTACAAGTCAGTTAAGTTCTGTAGGGGTAAACTTTGATGATGAAGTTAGAGCTCTGTTATTCTTGTGCTCATTACCAAAAAGTTGGAATGGTTTGGTAATGGCCATTAGTAACTCCGTTTCTGGATCTAGTACTTTAAAGTTTGATGATGTTGTCGGTGCTATCCTTTGCGAGGAAATGCGACGGAAAAGCTCCGGTGAGACATCGGGTAATGCTTTGAGTGCAGAGTCTAGGGGAAGAAAAATAGAAAGAGGAAAGAGCTCAGGATATCAGAGTAAATCAAGGAAAGGCAGATCCAAGTCCAAATCGGGGATAGTGTGCTGGAAATGTGGAAAGAAAGGACACCTAAAGAAAGACTGTAGATCTCGGAAGGTGTTGGGCTTCAGTTTTGATCTCTTTTTGCTTTGAGAAACTTATCTAAATATCCATTTATCCTTCATTTTCACTTCATCCATCTCATTTTAATGAATATTTGAAGTATAATCAGGTATTTAACTTTAATTTGTCAATTTCTAGAGTTTTTATAAAAGTTTGATTTTAAGTGCAATTTTGGCAATTTCAGAAATTCCCGTAATCACTTTATGGTTGATATGGACGCAGGCCACCTTAGCACGAATGGGATGCATGAATGGAAAGCTTGGGAACTAGGACCAAGCCACATATTCTTGGTTCAACCAGATCGAGCTTTATTATGCCTTTTTGGAGCTAGTCAATCATGACTAGTCATCCAGAAATCCCATCTAAATAGGGCTGTTTTGGGATTCCAAGATATTAGTCATATTTCTTGAAATGAGGAAGGTGGATTTGACTTGGATAGGTGGATTAGAGTAGATATGTTTGTTAGAGTGATTTTAGATCAGTTGGTTTCATGAACCTCTTATTTAAGAGCCACACTTTGATGGCTCAAAACACTTGACATATGATACTTTTATGCTGTAATATTTTTGGTGTGAAGACTTAAGTTGGAGACTTGTGTTACTTTCATTTTGCTGATCAATACATGGATGTTTTGCTGATATAAAGCTTCTGATATCATCTTCATAAGTGTGCAAGGCAAGGGTGGAGGGCCCCCACTCCAAGCTAAGTACACTTTCAAGTTAGACTAGATTTATTTCATTGCAAATCTGGTTGATGGTAGCTTTAGTTTTTCAAAGTCTTATTTCAGATTGCATCATGATTATGAATAGTGATTGATTTCAGTTTTTAATGGTTTATTCATCATCTAATTGAGTTGAGAAACAAATGTTCAAGTTGGGCATTCTCTCTATGAAATGGTGAATTAGAAGTAGTCTCTTTTGTTTACATGCAAATAGTTTGTTTTCATTTAGATTTATATCTTAAGATGAATAAGTTATGTTGGAAAACTTTAAGTGTCTCTTAGTTAAGAGCCTTTTTCATGTATGATTTATGCATCTTGAGTTTCTGGTTATCATCTCTAATTCATGAAGTAATAATTGAGTTGGAAGTAGACTTCTTGAGTTCAAGAACTCTTTCAATGTTTCCTCTTTTAAGCTGATTGAATCAAGAGTTTTAAGATATATTTTCTCTTATTTTTTAATCATTTATCTTTCAAAGTTTGATTGTATTTGATCTTCACAAATAGTGAATTTGCCTCCAAGAATAAACAACCCGGATTGATAAGTAAATAATTGTGTTAGTTTAGGAACATAAATTAGCTAAACATTTTGGCGTCGTTGCCGGGGAGGCAAATATCAGCATAGTCAATAGAGAGATAAAATCCAAAATACACAAAAGCATTAGTTACATTTCATTTCTTTAATTATGTTTCTTTATGCCTAGAGTTAGAGATCCTCAAGGTAGATTTATCAAAAACCCCCCACAAGTAGAGATAGGATCATCACATACACCTGTTACTGGTAATCCAATTATTGAAGAGCTGATTGAAAAACAAAGGAGTGGCCAAAGATTAACCTTGATTGAAAGGCAAACTTTGTCAGCTTGGGAGACAAAGCAAAAATTCTCCACTTCCGGAAAACTAAAAGAAAAAGGGAAACAAGTTGTTTTTCCGCCCATCAATCCTCCTATCTTCCCACAACTTGAACCTCCACCTGAAATTGAAACAACTCCACAAATGGCAGAAGAAGAGGGACATGGATCCATTCATCTTAGTCCTGAAGAACAAAGAGCTGAAAATGAAAGACAAGAAAGAGAATGGAGAAGGAAGAGAGAGGAAGAAAGGAAACATGAAAATGATAGGAAGTTAGAAAATGACAGGAAAAGACAAGAAGATGGACTTGACCAAGAATCTACTTTTGGTTTTCCAATAATAGATACAAGTGCAATACTAGGAGAAGAAGTAAAGATGAAAAACATTCCACCTTCTGTGTTGCCAAACTTCTATGGAATGTCTACAGAAGATCCGGATTCATTCATGTTTGAATTCGATATCTTATGTAGAACATATGGTTATACTGATGATGTCCATAAGCTCCGTCTTTTCCCTGCAACATTAAAAGCAGCAGCCTTAAAATGGTTTATGGGTTTAGGGGAACAAACAATAGCCTCCTGGGATGATATGCGAACTGTCTTCCTTAAGAAATATCAGCCTTATTGTAGATCTAGAGATTCAAGGGAAGATGTGTTTAGAATGACACAGCAAGAAGATGAAAATCTAGAAGAATATTTAGAACGGTTTGCATATAATCTGCAGAAATCTAAACAACATTCCCTAAACCAAGAAACTGTTAGAACAATCTTCCTCAAAAGCATAAGAGATGAGTACCTTGACATTTTAAATGTAATGGGTAAAGGAGATATTTCAAATCTTCCATCTGATGAAATTGTCGAGTTATGTCAGAAATATTCTAGAGGAAGATCAAAAGCCGGAAGAAGGGAAGTGAGTTCCAAAGCAGCAAAGTCAGCTGCAGGAGGGATAACAAGGGCTAAAATAGGAAGTCTATTGGAAAATTTCAAAACAGATCTTTTGAGTACATTAGGGACACAAGTAGATGTGCTAAAGGCAAACAAGAAAAAGGAAGAACAAGAACAAGCCTTAGCAATATTTTGTTCAAAATGTAAAAAGAAACATCCTTTAAGAGATTGTCCTTTAGATAGCATTCAAGTGTGTGGTCTTTGTACAGGAAATCATTCCACTGAAAATTGTGTAACATTAAAAGACTTACAAACTAATTCAATGGAAGAAATGCAAGGAGCAGAAGGCTTCTATTATGTTGCACCAAGGAGACCATGGCCACCTAGAATGCCACAACCGAATCAGCCACAAGTCCCTCAACAAAATTATGCTTATCCATCTTATAATCCTTAGACCTCTCCAATGCCATGGCAAGCTTGGCCTCCACAACAATATCCAAAACAACCTGCACAAGGTTGGAGAGGATATGGTTATGGAAACCAACAGTCTCAACAATATCAACAGCAATACCAGCAACAGTACCAACAGCCATTTTCATATCCGCAATATCCTCCATCCATGCCATTTCCGCAACAAAATTCTGCATATCCATTCCAGCAGCAGAATCCACCACCATTCCTGTCACAACCACAGCAGTTACAGTTACCTTCAAATCAACCCAGACCAACACAATTACCATCCCAACCGGTGGCAAATCCAAATAACAAAGCGGACAAATCTGCATATACAGTAGAGGAAGCAGCATATTATCCTGCATATTCAATTCTTCCTCTTGATGATGTCCACTTAAGGTCTGGAAAAGTACTTAAGAAAGATTCTCCTCCAATTATAGAAGAACCAGTTGAACAAGGGGAATCATCTGAAACAACACAAACTAAGGTACAAAATCAGAAAGGAGCAAATATTACACAAACACCACCTTATCCTAAAAGGTTGGTAGAACAACAAATTCAAAATCAAATAACCCTTCCTGAATTTGATATCTTAGATGAGTTAAAAAATGCATATGTTAAGATTCCTTTATTAAAATCCATCAAAGAAATACCGATATATGCAAAGACAATAAAGGAATTGTGCCTTAGGAAAGAAAGAAAGAAAAAGGATCCTGCAACAATCCAAGTCATTGGTAAATTAGCAAGTCTCATGTCTACTCAAACTGTAATAGAAAAATATATTGATCCTGGTATCCCAATGGTTACCATATCAATAAATAATTTCTCTGTACCTAATACATTAATAGACTTGGGAGCAGCTATCAACGTAATGACAATGGAAACAATGAAAACTTTGCAATTAAACAACATTAGATCAACCTCAACAGTATTGGAATTAGCAGATAGATCTAAGGTTGTTCCTGAAGGAATGTTAGAAGATATCATAGTTTCCTTGGATTCATGGGAGTATCCTGTTGACTTCTTGATCTTGCAACCAAAGACAAACTTGGGAGGACATCCTCTGATATTAGGCAGACCATGGTTAGCCACTGCAGATGCCTTCATAGGATGCAGATCTGGAAGTATGATAATTTCACATGGAGATGAGAGGAAGCATGTCACTCTTTATTCACCTGCACAAACCACTTCTTTAGAATCAATACTTGAAACCCAGGAAAAGCAACAAACAAAAGCAGTTTTAAGTATCAATCAATTCTTTGATTTTAGAGAAGAAGAGGAGAATGAAGATCTGATGGATCTTTTTATCTCAGAACCAAGTATTTCAAAGCAGCTTAGGAAAGTTCAATATGAAGCTGCAAATGAACTTTTGAATCAATGTTTTCAGGAAACATGTACTATTAGAACTTTGCAGCACTCTTTGGGAGACATCTTTCCTGTAAACACAATTAGCAACCCAATAATCAAAACAATTGAGGTACAACCTGGAAAATATTTAAATATTGGAAACCAGCTGCAATCAAAACAAGAACAAGAGGTAATTGCATTACTACAGAAATACTCAAAAGAATTTGCCTGGGATTACACTGACATGCAAGGAATCCATCCTAACACATGTATCCACCACATCTATACAGATGACAAACTTAAACCTGTTAGACAACCACAACGAAGAATGAATCCAATGATGAAAGAAATAGTGAAAGAAGAACTGCAAAAACTGCTAAATGTTGGATTCATCTATCCTATTTCAGATAGTCAATGGGTTTCACCACTGGTTGTTGTACCAAAGAAAAACAGAAAATGGAGGGTATGTATAGATTACCGAGAATTAAACATGGCTACATTGAAAGACCATTTTCCTCTACCATTCATTGACCAGGTGCTAGATTCTTTGGCTGGAAAGAAATACTTCTCTTTCTTGGATGGGTTTAGTGGGTACAATCAGATTAGAATAGCAAAAGAAGACCAAGACAAAACTACATTTACTTGCCCTTGGGGAACCTATGCATATAATGTTTTGCCTTTTGGTTTATGCAATGCACCTGCAACTTTTCAAAGAGCAGTGCTTGCGATATTTGTTGATCTAGTCCATGAATGTGTGTAAGTTTATATGGATGACTTCACAGTGTATGGAAACACATATGAAGATTGTTTGAACAATCTTGAGAAAGTCTTGAAGCGATGTATTGAAACAAATCTGTCATTAAGTAACGAAAAATGCTATATGATGTTAACAGAGGGTATAGTTCTGGGACACCATATTTCCGGCTCCGGAATTAAGGTGGATCCAGCCAAAATTCAAGTCCTAGTTAACTTAATGCCACCTACAACTCAAAAGGAGGTTAGAAGTTTCTTGGGCTATGCGGGCTATTACAGAAGATTCATAGAAAACTTCAACAAATTAGCTCAACCCCTGTTTAAACTTTTAGCAAAAGATGTTGAATTCCAATGGACGAATAGCTGTCAAAATGCTTTTCAAATTTTAAAAGATAAACTATCAGTGGCACCCATACTTCGAGGGCCAAATTGGTCTTTTCCTTTTCACATTTCCACTGACGCATCAGACACTGCAATAGGTGCCTCTTTGGGGCAGAAAGAAAATTTGTTCAACTATGCAATATACTTTATCAGTAAGAATTTGACACCTGCAGAAACAAACTATACAGTCACTGAAAAGGAAATGTTAGCCGTTATACATGCAGTAAACAAATTCAGGCATTACATTACAGGATATCAAGTTTTTATTCACACAGATCACTCAGCAATAAAATACTTGATGAACAAACCCATCACTAATGGAAGAATTACTAGATGGCTCCTGTTATTGCAAGAATTTAACATTACAATCCAAGACCGGCCAGGTAAAGAAAACCAGGTGGCTGACTTTCTGTCCCGCATCCAATCACCTGAAGACCCAAATCCAGTTATAGACAACTTCCCTGATGAACATCTGTTTGCCATAGCAGTTAAAACACCTTGGTTTGCAGATATTGCCAATTACTTGTCATCTGGAAAATTTCCAACTCAATTCACTAGCAAGCAAAGAAAGAAAATTGTTAGAGAAAGTTCTAGATATAGTTGGGTGAATGGTGATTTATTTTATACAGGTTCAGATCTAATGATTAGAAAGTGTGTGCGTGAAGATGAAATACTAGATATTCTCAGGGCATGTCATGACGAACCATGTGGTGGTCATTTTGCAGACAAGCGAACAGCATATAAAGTGCTGCAATTGGGCTATTACTGGCCATCTATCTTCAAAGATTCTAAGGCATATGTCAAACAGTGTGACAGTTGCCAAAGAATAGGGAGACCCATCATGTCAGATGAAATGCCGCTCAAGCCACAAGTCCTCATTGAGCCATTTGAACAGTGGGCACTTGATTTTGTTGGACCCATTAATCCACCATCAAATGGAAAAAGATACATCCTAGTGTGCACGGACTATGTAACAAAATGGGTGGAAGCTAAAGCAGTGAGCAGAGCGACAGAAGACACAATAGTTACCTTCCTCTTTGAAGAAATTTTAGTGAGATATGGAGTTCCAAGACAAATAGTCATAGATCAAGGAACGCAGTTTACCTCCAAGTTAGTGCGGGATTTGACAGAGAAATATAAGATAAAGCATAGGAAGTCTACTCCATATCATCCTCAGGCAAATGGTCAGGTAGAATCCACAAACAAAGTCTTAGAAAACATCATGACTAAGACAGTGCAGCAGAATAGAAAAGATTGGTCTGAAAAGTTGAAGGATGCATTGTGGGCCTACAGAATCACATGGAAAAACACAACTGGTTTTACTCCATACCAGTTGGTCTATGGGAAAGAAGCCTTGTTGCCAATTGAATTTCAGATACAAACCTATAGACTAGCAGCAGAATTGGGCATGGACCTGACTGAAGCACAGCAACAAAGGATCATGGAACTCAACCAATTGGATGAACATCGTCAACAAGCAATTGAACAGACAGCATTAGTACAGCAACAGAGAATCAAATGGCATGATAGATACATAAAGACAAAGACATTTCATAAGGGAGACTGGGCCTTATTATTTGACTCCAAATTCAAGGATTTTAAGGCGAAATTTACAACACACTGGCTAGGGCCATATGAAATAGAGGAGATCTTTGATAACGGAGCAGTGAAGATAAAGACCATTGACCAGGCCCCCACCTCATTTGTTGTAAATGGTCATAGGCTGAAAGTTTATCATCAGCCTATTAGTAAAGAGACATTCATGAAACAACTGGTAGAAGAATCAGGACTGGAAATTATGGCTCTGCCATCTTCCAGTTCAGAAAAAGAATAAAAAAATAGTAAAAAAAAAATATCTATAAAAAAAAACATATATAAAAAAAAGAAGAAAAAATATATGAAAAAAAAAAAACAAAACAAAACAAAAAAAAAACAAATAAATTGTTTGCTGGTGAAAACCAGGCCTCTGGCACTAAGCAAACGCGAATTCATAGGGGAAAACCAGGGAAACTTGGACTCTATGAATTCACTATTCTTGTTTTACTACTCTCACAATTTTAATGCAGGACCTTTCCACAATTGACTTGAGGACAAGTCAAACATTCAACAAGGGAGAGTCTTGTAGGAACCTCTTAGCTGCCACAGCTAAGGGATTGTGTTGTTCACTTTGGACCTGAAGCAAATTTGTTGCAGCAGAACCAGAAGGGACCTGAGAAGAAACATTATTCAGTGGGACCTGAAGCAAACTCAGTTGCAGCAGATCAAAACCTTCCAGAAGCATTGCAGAAGGGACCTGAGATGAAACATTATTCAGTGGGACCTGAAGCAAACTTAGTTGCAGCAGAACCAGATCAGAGCCGACATAATCTATCAGAAGCATTGCAGAGGGACCTGAAAAGAGAAACATTATTCAAAGGGACCTGAACAATTCAAGAAATAGAGAATAGTAAACAAGGAGTAGTAATAAAAGTCTACTTTTCATCTATTCCACCTGTACAAACAGCATTCAACATTCCACCTGTACAAATAGTATTCAACATTCCGCCTGTACAAACAACAGCAAGGGAGTATATTCATAGCCATTTTGTGCTTGAAATTCAATTTTTTTTTAGAAACTTCTAGTTTTGATCTAATTGAAGTTAGTATCTGCAAATATTCATTGATATTCATTCCCAGTATATATACCCTACATTCCCTATTCATATTCCATTTCATTTCATCTCATATAATTTTCCCTAGGTATTTTCCTTAAAAGCAAAAGAATCAAACTGGGACCACTCTTTTCACCTGCACATGAACTCAGAGCATTAGAATGATTATAATTTTAAATATGACCTCAATGGTCATTTTAAAATTATAAAGCTATGTTATAAAAGATATGCACTAAAGTATGAAAATATTGAACATATATATCATAGGTTATAAGGCGCTAAAGTTATTTCAAATGTGCATAACCTAATAGTGTTGCAAAAAGAAATATAGTATGCGCATATATCAAAGGTATTGGGTATAAAAGTATTGCGCATACAATATGGAGACATATATATATATATATATAACCTAATGCGCATATCTAAACAATCAAAAGCATATAACATAGTGATGAAAGGGTCGCGGGTAATGTAATGGTGCAAGTGGAACATGTGATGATATAAGGGAGGCCATAAGCATTCAACGATAATGGTAAGTGAAACTATGGTATGGCGTATATATATTGAAACGTTATGATATATATATATATATATATATATCAAACGCACCAAACCGTAACATTCCAATACGATAGTAAAGGAGAAATAAGATATAAACAAAGTTATGAACAAAGCTATGATATAACATTGCGCATGCAAAGGTTATATAGTTAAGCCATAAACTTTATGTTTAAATCGTATGGAATGGAAGGAATGAGTTTACGGCACAATTGCACACGCCATATGACAATGATCACACAGCAGTGCTGCAGCCAGGTAATACAAACGATAATAATCAAGTGATATCATTATCGTGAAGGGTATGGAAGCGGCCGTAATCAACAAGACAACAGCAGTGAATGGAATGAGAAACCATATGCACCACGCAGACCAACACATGATACGGTAGGTGACACGGTGTTATGGCCGTCAGAAGGTATTGGTTGATGGAAACGGCGGAGAATAAGTATTTGAAATAGCCATACGGCCATCCTCATAACTCAGTCGGGAGACTGAGTCAATGAGGACGGCCAGCTGCCCACGTCTACCAACAATGAACCGCAGGGTACAGGGAGGAAACGGTCATGAAATAACCATCCCTGCACTGTTCAAACCTCCACTTCTTCATTGCCAGAGCTCAGAGAGTCGGGTTTGATACCAAAACAAAGCAAAAGGCGGAAGGAGTGAGTTGAGAGGAATTTTAAAGGGAAAATATGAGTCGAAGAAGCCGAGTTTAGCAAACAAACAAGGTAAGAACTCGAATGCTTTTCGCTCGGCGACTGTAGATAAGAATGAGTCCGCCATTACTCACAAGGTTTCATTGTTTGACACCAGTGCGACTGACCGAGAAAGAAGGGATTCGAAGGTTTGTTTGCGTCCCACGTGGCCAGTGACAGCCAGGTAACTCTAAAAATCCGGGATAACTCTCAGTATACAGCACGAAGGGAAGGATTGAATAAATATTAATGCATAGACTGTGGCGTGAAAACAATGATAATTGGCCAGCATTTAAAGATTCATGTTGCATGCATTACACGATAGAGGAAAATGAGGAATCAAATGCATCCAACGCGGAGAGGTAGTTTGAATGCTGAGCGTGAGGGTTGTTGTATTTATAAACACTGTTTGTTTGAACTATGGTTGCATTTATTTGTTTGCCGAGAGCCAAGTCTTCATATGCATGTGAATACGTTTTCAATATGCGCCATTGTCATCGGCTGTCAAACAGAGAACGCCTAAGCCATGAGGGTTTGTGAATACGTGGTTGCCACCAAACAGAGTGTTGTGATATGCGTTGTAGAATGCATTAAATTAGATTTTGAAGGCTGTTGTATATATGTATGAGCTGTAACAGATGCGCATTGAGATATGCCGTGAGGATTGTCAAAAGGAACAGAGGAATGTTGTAGGGTGCATGTCAAAACGAGTCAAACGCGTTCATGTTTCACTGTGCGCCTATATATTCATATGTTTGTGCCATTGAAATGCGTAGGATTGTCTGCAAACATGTTGTATTGACTGCAAATCCTAGTTGAAAAAAATTGACTTTGCATTGTTTGTGCCTTGAGGCCGAGGGTTTCATAGACTGCGTTTTTTTTTTTTTTTTAAATTGTTTGCCATTTGTTATGAGCAGTAAGAATATGAGGCCGAGCGCATGTGAATAGCCCTCTAGGCTCATAACGTTGTCTGCAGTCTTTATAACACAGTGATATTTTTGCAAAAATGATGAAAGAATTGAGGCCGAGAGCAATTTGCTTGTTTATACAGTCACGTTTTTAAGAATTTGTTGAATAGGCCGAGAGCATTTGTGTGTTACACAGTCATTTTTATGGGCAGAGAATGTTTTTTTTAAAGAGGCCGAGAGCAATTTGTTGTATCACAGTCATGTTTTTCTTTGAAATCGATAAAATGGGAAAATCAGAGAATGTTTTAAGGATCTGTTGAGAGGCCGAGAGCAAATTTTTTTTTAAGTTTAAATACACAGTAACGCATGTTAATTTGAGTTAAGGAAACATGGTTATTGCTTATGTGTATTTAATTTTCAAAACAAACAGAAAACAGAGTAATTGATCGAAGATATTCAGGTGTTGTGTGCCTTAAAATGGGATTTGAAACAGAGTTTGTGCAGAGGAAAGACAGCAGAGGCTACAGAGGACAGAGTCAAGCAGATTAACAGTTGAGTCAGAGGGGGAAGGTAAGCCTCGTTGCTTTTACAATTTCATTTAAAAACAATAGCCATAATTTTTGTTCAAATGAAGTTAGTAACAGCAGAGGATTATATTGATTGGTTCACAGAAAACATGACAAACCAGGTAGAACCAAAATTTCAAATTGAGAGTTGGAGCAAAGAAACTGTAGAGAAACTGTATCAGTCAGGAATGATAGGGTTCCTATAGAAATTTAATGGCTATTCTGATCAGATAACTAAAGACTTCATCCATAATTTCAGTCATGACCAAACTCAAGTAGGAGAAGTCAATATCCCAGTAACTCAAGAGTACTTGTCCAAAGCCTTAGAGTTACCGATGATAGGGGAAAATTATCACAAAGGTGTACATTTTAAGGAGAAAGGGTGGACTTTCTTCCTTGAAAGAACCGAAAAGGAACATTTGATAGAACTAAGGGGATACCCAGGGAATGGTTCAATGAACCATGGAAGGAACTAGTCTTGGTTGTTCAGAAGTTTTTAACATGTGATCGTGGTTACAGCATTGCTCATTTATATCATGTTAGATTACTACAGCATATTAAAGGGGATGAAAGAATCAATTTACCATATTTTTTGCACAAAATTCTTGTAAAAATGATTGAATCAGTGAAATAAGAAAATAAGCCAAAGTCAGCACAGATCTATCATCAGGGGCTAATTAAAATCTTAGTGGAATACCAGGTAAAATCAAAGGGCCTAGAATGGAAAGAATTCATGCATAAAAATCATTTTACAGAACATCTTATTGATATACAGGAAAAGGTAGAACAAGAAAGTAGAAGCATGATGAATTCTCCCCTATATCCAAGGACCAGAGCTAGGAATATGGCCATGCATGAGACTGAAACATCTTTTATGTCTGTTCATAGGAATAGAACTTCTATTGATCTTGAGAAAGAAGTAGAAGCTTATTCTCCTAGAAAACCAGAAGAGTAGGATATAGCACAAGAGCCCCTTGAAAGAGATTCCATATATAATGATGCAGGAGAATCCTTAATGAAAACCACTCAGGATTTTGAAAAAGAAATTCATTTGACCAAAATCCAAGACTTAACATATCAGATAGAAATAAGCAAAATTGTGGAAAAGGAATTGAAATCAGAGAACAAGGCACAGAAAAAGGACAATGCAAAACTAATGAAAACAAATGAAAAGTTGCAAGAAGAAATAAGCAGGCTAAAAAGGAGAAATGAATTGCTTTCCAAACAGGCATTTCAGTGGTTAAAAGATAAAAACATGTGGAAAGCTAAATATGAAAAACAAAAGGTGAAGGCAGCAATGTTAAAGGCAGGGCAGGAATCAGAATTTGATTGTGTGAACAGGGAACCAGCTACAGGTACAACATCTACTTCAGAGGGCAGAAGGTCCAAGAGGAGCAAGCAAGCATGGGGACATGCTTGATCATAAGCATGGGAGAGATGTTGGGCTTCAGTTTTGATCTCTTTTTGCTTTGAGAAACTTATCTAACTATCCATTTATCCTTCATTTTCACTTCATCCATCTCATTTTAATGAATATTTGAAGTATAATCAGGTATTTAACTTTAATTTGTCAATTTCTAGAGTTTTTATAAAAGTTTGATTTTAAGTGCAATTTTGGCAATTTCAGAAATTCCCGTAATCACTTTATGGTTGATATGGATGCAGGCCACCTTAGCACGAATGGGATGCATGAATGGAAAGCTTGGGAACTAGGACCAAGCCACCTATGCTTGGTTCAACCAGATCGAGCTTTATTATGCCTTTTTGGAGCTAGTCAATCATGACTAGTCATCCAGAAATCCCATCTAAATAGGGCTGTTTTGGGATTCCAAGATATTAGTCATATTTCTTGGGATGAGGAAGGTGGATTCGACTTGGATAGGTGGATTAGAGTAGATATGTTTGTTAGAGTGATTTTAGATCAGTTGGTTTCATGAACCTCTTATTTAAGAGCCACACTTTGATGGCTCAAAACACTTGACATATGATACTTTTATGCTGTAATATTTTTGGTGTGAAGACTTAAGTTGGAGACTTGTGTTACTTTCATTTTGCTGATCAATACATGGATGTTTTGCTGATATAAAGATTCTGATATCATCTTCATAAGTGTGCAAGGCAAGGGTGGAGGGCCCCCACTCCAAGCTAAGTACACTTTCAAGTTAGACTAGATTTATTTCATTGCAAATCTGGTTGATGGTAGCTTTAGTTTTTCAAAGTCTTATTTCAGATTGCATCATGAATATGAATAGTGATTGATTTCAGTTGTTAATGGTTTATTCATCATATAATTGAGTTGAGAAACAAATGTTCAAGTTGGGCATTCTCTCTATGAAATGGTGAATTAGAAGTAGTCTCTTTTGTTTACATGCAAATAGTTTGTTTTCATTTAGATTTATATCTTAAGATGAATAAGTTATGTTGGAAAACTTTAAGTGTCTCTTAAGTTAAGAGCCTTTTTCATGTATGATTTATGCATCTTGAGTTTCTGGTTATCATCTCTAATTCATGAAGTAATAATTGAGTTGGAAGTAGACTTCTTGAGTTCAAGAACTCTTTCAATGTTTCCTATTTTAAGCTGATTGAATCAAGAGTTTTAAGATATATTTTCTCTTAGTTTTTAATCATTTATCTTTCAAAGTTTGATTGTATTTGATCTTCACAAATAGTGAATTTTCCTCCAAGAATAAACAACCCGGATTGATAAGTAAATAATTTTGTTAGTTTAGGAACATAAATTAGCTCAACAGAAGGGAAAAGAAGCAGATGCATAGCAAGAAAACAATCATGAAGAAAATATTACTGATTCTTGGGTGGTAGATTCAGGGGCTTCATTCCATGCCACACCTGATAAGAAATACTTTCATGACTATGTTCAAGGAGATTTTGGAGAAGTTCGTCTGGGTGATGATAAACCTTGTAAAATCATTGGAATGGGTAAGGTTCTTATAAAATAGCAGAATGGAAACCAATGGCTTTTAAAGGAGGTAAGGCATGTTCCAGATCTAAAGAAAAATCTAATTTCAACAGGGCAGTTAGGCGGTGAAGGTTGTGTGACAACTTTCACGGATAAAGCTTGGAAGGTCACCAAAGGAGCCCTGGTAATAGCAAAAGGCAAAAAGGTTGGTACATTGTATTTATGCAATGGTATTTCTAACTCTGTTAATGCTTTAACTTCCAAAGGAGCAGATGCAGCATTATGGAATCATAGGCTCGGACACATGAGTGAAAAGGGGATGAAGATTCTTCACTCAAGGAATTTGTTGCTGGGTTTGAAGAATGTTGATTTGGATTTTTGTGAGAATTGCATTTATGGAAAACAGAAGAGAGTCAGATTTCTCAGAGTTGGGAAAGAAAAGAAGAGCAAAAAATTAGAGCTTGTGCATACAGATGTATGGGGAACTGCTCAGGTATCATCTCTCGGTGGCTCTCATTATTATGTTACTTTTATTGATGATGCAACTAGAAAAACTTGGATTTATTGTATTAAGAATAAATCTGATGTATTTGATACTTTCAAGAAACGGAAAGCTTTGGTTGAGATTGAGACAGGAAAGAAATTGAAGTGTCTTAGATCAGACAATGGAGGTGAATATTGCAACAAAGAGTTTGATAGGTACTGTTCAGAACATGGAATTCGTAGAGAGAAGACAGTTCCAAGAACACCACAAGAAAATGGTGTGTCAGAAAGGATGAACAGAACAATCATGGAGCGTGCAAGGTGCATGAGATTGCATGCAGGATTGCCTTTATAGTTTTGGGCAGATGCTGTAGATACTGTTGTTTATCTAATAAACAGAGGGCCTTCAAGTTCCTTGGATGGTGGTATTCCAGAGGAAGCATGGATAGGTAAAAAGGTAAACTACTCTTTTTTAAAGCCTTTTGGTTGTGAGGCCTTTGTCCATATTGATAAAGAAAATAGAACAAAGCTTGAGGCGAAGTCAAAGAAATGTACCTTTATTGGATATGGTGTTAATGATTTTTGTTATCGCTTATATGATTACGAAAATCACAAAATCATTAGGAGAAGAGATGTAATATTCAATGAAAAGGTCTTGTATAAGAATCAGTTTCAGGAAAAGAAAAAGGAAAAAGAAAACAAGGAATACGCAGTTCTTGATGAAATCACTGAAAAGGTAAAGGTGTCTGAAAATAATAATAATCAACAATAGCAACCACCACAACAGCAACAGGCACCCCAAACACCTAAAAGTGGTGTTAGAAGATCTACCAGGATAAGTATACCCCCTGAACGATACTCTCCTTCATTATATTATTTATTGTTGACTGATTCTGGTGAACCCGAATGTTATGAAGAAGCAATGCAGGTTGAAAGCAGGAAGAAGTGGGAGGTAGCCATGGAAGAAGAGATGGACTCCTTAATGCATAACCAGACTTGGGATTTAGTCAGGTTGCCTGCAGGAAAAACTACATTGAAGAATAAATGGGTTTATAGGCTGAAGGAAGAAGATGAAGGAAAACAAAGGTACAAAGCTAGACTTGTGGTGAAGGGGTTTGCACAGAAGAAAGGTATTGATTTTGATGAAATATTTTCTCCTGTTGTTAAAATGACTTCAATCAGAACTATTTTAAGTCTTGTAGCAGCTGAAGATTTGCATCTTGAGCAGTTAGATGTAAAGACAGCCTTTCTCCATGGGGATTTGGAGGAAGAGATATATATGCAGCAGCCACAAGGATATGAGGTGAAAGGGAATGAGAAACTAGTGTGCAGGTTGAAGAAGAGCTTGTATGGCTTAAAACAGGCTCCAAGGCAATGGTATCTAAAATTTGACAAGTTTATGTCTGAACAAGGTTATACTAGATGTCACTCTGATCATTGTGTTTATTTGAAAAAGCAAAATGATGGCAGCTATATTATATTGTTATTGTATGTAGATGACATGCTTGTTGCAGGATCTAACATGCAGGAAATAAATGTGCTCAAAAGAAAATTGGCAAATTCATTTGCAATGAAGGATTTGGGAGCTGCAAAACAAATCCTTGGTATGAGAATAACTAGAGACAGGAAAAATCGTAAATTAACATTGTCTCAGAATGAGTACATACAAAAAGTGTTGAAAAGATTTAACATGCACAATGCAGAACCAGTTAGTACACCTTTTGCTAGCCATTTCAAACTTAGCAAGGAAATGTGCCCAAAGACCCAAGAAGACATGGATTATATGTCTAAAGTTCCATATGCATCAGCAGTTGGAAGCTTAATGTATGCAATGGTCTGCACAAGGCCTGATATTGCACATGCAGTGGGAGTTGTAAGCAGATACATGAAAAATCCAGGAAAGGAACATTGGATGGCAGTGAAATGGATTCTCAGATATTTGAAAGGTACCACAAATCAAGCATTATGCTTTGGTGGTTCAAACATCTCCCTGCAAGGATATGTTGATGCAGATATGGCAGGTGACAGAGATAACAGGAGGAGCACTACAGGATATGTATTTACTGTTGGAGGAACAGCTGTCAGTTGGGTTTCAAAAATCCAAAGTGTTGTTGCACTTTCAACAATAGAAGTAGAGTATGTTGCTGCTACAGAGGCTAGTAAAGAAATGATTTGGTTACAAAGGTTTATGGGTGAATTGGGTAAGGAGCATGATATGGGCACGTTATACAGTGATAGTCAAAGTTCCATTCATCTTGCAAAGAAATCAGCATTTCATTCTAGGACTAAACATGTACAGCTCAAGTACCATTTCATACGATCAGTGTTGGAAGATGGAGAGTTGAAGCTGGAAAAGATACACACTAGCCAGAATCCTGCAGATATGCTAACAAAAGTTGTAACCAGGGAGAAACTGAGAATATGCTCAGTTTCAATTGGTCTTCAAGGATGACGATGAAGATGAGAAACAACCAGGTCCAAAGAGGAGTCATTGTCCAGCAAATGAAGCAGCGGTGGAGTTTCTACAATCATTCTCCAAGTGGGAGATTGTTGTGTGCGGAGCATGATTGTTCAGAGGTCTTTGTTTCAGACGGATGTATACCCCAGGAAGTTTGTACGCCCCTCCACGCGGGGGGGTGCGGGGGGGACTTGTCCCCCCCACGGGGGTCCTGGGGGGCCGATCCCCCACGGCTTGGGGGTCCGGGGGCCAGCGGTCCCCCGGCAAGGGCTCGGGGGTAGCACCCCCGAAGCTAAAAACAAATGTAAAATTGCCTTGTAAAAGTATAGTAATTTCTAGTCAATCTGGGTCGTTCATTAGGCGGATGATCTGATGGTAGAACTTATGTTTAGTTTAGGGTTTTTTTTGCCCTAGAAGGCAACCCCTCTCTTTGTATGAGGGTATTGTATTTGAGGCTGTGAAATAGATGTGTATTCTGTGAGCGAGAAATAGAGAAGTGAGAATGTGAGAGAAAAACAGAGGATATTACAGCGGATTTGCTGTAGGTTGTGTCTCTTCATTTTGTTGGATAATAGAAAGGAAGGACTGGCTGTTCGGGGTGGACGTAACCCAAACTGGGTGAACCACGTATATCTGTGTCTCTCTTGTTTTATGCGTTCTCTGTGTTTATATTTCTGCAATATTTTATGTGTTCCATTGCTCCGTAATATATAATTTTCTAACATAGTGGCCAACTTATAGAGGTATTTGTATTGACTAAAGATGCAAGAAAATGTAGCTAGGATCATAATATGATGTATGCTTTGTTGTAACAACAAGCCTAGTAACATGAAATAGGGTCTATATCATCCCTTACATGTACCCGCTCATCCTTGGGAAAGAATTTACATGGACTTTGTGGAGCTTTATCAACATCCAAGAAGGGACATGACTACCCATTCATGGTAGTTCATAATTTTAGCAACATGTGCACTCTAATGCCCTATAGAAAGATCATCAATGGGAAAGAAGCATCAAACTTTTCCTTTGGATAGGTCTATTTACGCTTTAGATGCCAAAGAGGATCATTTCAGATAAGGACACAAGATTTCTCATGCATTATAGAATACACTATGGAAGAAGATGAACATGAAGTTGAAGAAATGTACAACATTCACTCCATGGATAGATGGGAAAACAAAAGTATTCAATGGGACTTTAGTGCAAATTTTGAGGGGAGATAGAGTATGGTTAAAGTTGAACAAGGAGAGGTTGTAAGGTCCTAGTAAGGAAATCAAGGCTCTGTAATATGGCCCTTTCGAGATATTGGAAAATGAGGGAGATAAAACCTATAGAATCAATGTACCTCCATACATGTGCATTTACTCAATGGTAAATGTGGAAAATATGTAACTCTACGAGCCTTTCATGTTGGATTAGAAAGAGGAGCAAGCCCTATCTTCTACATAGGATTTAGCACAATATGATAAGGTAGAGTTGGTAGAGGATATAGTTTTGTACAAGGGCTATATAACTATAAGATAGGGGAAATGTGATCTTTGGAATATTGGGTTGAAAGGAAAGGCTAAATATTAATCCAAGGACAAGGTAGAGGAAAAAATTCATGACCTCATTCAATAAAATCTTAGGTAGAGGAAAAAAATCATGACCTCATTCAATAAAATCTTTTGGGGACCAAATTCCTCCCATAATAGGGAGGTATGATCCAAATTGAATCATTATAGTGTATTTCATCCATTTCAATACTTTTAGGGTGGAAAAATGATAGAAATCAACTTACAAGAACAATTTTAGTGCAGGTAGGAATTAGTTTGGAGAAATGGGGTCTAAACCTTTATGAAGTCAAATTGAGTCCTTAAATGATATTTCTTAGGGAAAAACTTTGACTCTTAAGCATTGCACCCCTTGGCATTATTATATATTTGAATACATTTCCAACAGCGCAAGAATCATGTCAATCAAAGCTTGGATGAAAATGTTATGCCTCTCGGAATTTGTCCTATCATGATTGACCACCATAATCTGAGAGGATGCAATGTCATCCCCTGTTACTCATGGAAAATGGGCTAGAAACCTGGGACCTGCAAAGAATACTCTAGAAGGGTCAAGTTGTAACTCATAGTATAGATTTTGGATTTCAGTATATTTTTATCAAATAATTATGATGAACTATCTGGTGGAATATCCATAGCATTTTATCAATCAAGTAAGGGATGATATAGACCATGCTTCTTGCTACTAGTCTTAATGATGCAATAATGAATAAATCCTATAATTAACTTTTTTGTATCTTCTTACATTTTGGGGTAGTATACATACCTTTATAAGTTGGAAACTATCTTCCCAATACTAGAATTCCTTACAACCTTGGAGGTGTGGGCCCCTCTAATCAGTTATAGTTTCTCACCTTTAGGAATGAAAACCTTTTCCAACTTGTAGAGTAATATATTACAAAGATGATATTCAACTATGTTTTCACCATCATCTGCATGGATCTAGCCCGATAACTATTGAAACACCTCCTTTAAGTCATCATCTTATGTATATGTCTCTTTGTATGCATCATGGGTGAAAGGCTCCATGTGCATGATAGTTCCCAAAGCTAAAATTTTGGATGTGGGTGGCCTTGCAAGAATGTTTACTAGCTTATTTGTGTTTCCCTTCTTTTACTTGATAACTAGATGAAACTGTTGTAAGAACCCCATCCATTTGTAATGTCTAGTATGTTGTAGCCTACTTTAGGCCTATAGATATTGTAGTGGTTGGTGATATGTGTCGGTTATGGTCTCCTTTCCCATGAGATAGCATTTACACTTTTTGATAGCTTGTCCTAGGGCATAAATCTTCTTGTCATAGGTAGGGTAGTTGAAAAATTCCTCATGAAGTTCTTAACAATGGTAGCATATAGGCCTTCCTCCTTGCATCAAGACCACTCCCAGGCATACATGATTGCGTCCATCTCCACTTCGAAGGGCTTCTGCAAGTTTGGTAATACAAAATCTTGTGCTTGAATAATTTATGTTCTTAACTCTTTAAAGGCCTTCTGATGACTTTTTCTTAACTAGAAACTCTTTCCACTAGCTATTATGGTGTGGAGTGGTGTT
Organism: Pinus tabuliformis; assembly: GCA_031772625.1. Classification (NCBI taxonomy): domain Eukaryota; kingdom Viridiplantae; phylum Streptophyta; class Pinopsida; order Pinales; family Pinaceae; genus Pinus; species Pinus tabuliformis. Next base: position 306,245,446 of record CM062816.1, on the reverse strand, counting down.
ATTACTACTGAAAATGAATCTACAAATTTCCTCTAACACTATGCTACCCCAACAAAACTTGTAAATATGGAGAAATTTGTAGGCATTGACTACTTCATGATGGCCTCCATCTTTGTAGGATCCATATTAAGCTCCCTTCCGCTAATCACATGGCTTAAATACACCAATTACTAAGATGCAAACTCAAATTTCTTGATATTTTCTAGTAAGTAGTGTTTATTCAAAGTCTCTAGCACCTACATCAAGTGTGACATGTGCTCTTGCTAGGTAGCACTATAGACCAATATGTCATCCAAATAAACTATAACAGTTGAATCTAAATAAGAGAATAGTACATAATTCATTAGTCTCATAAATGTAGTTGGGCATTGTCAGGCGGAAAGAGTCGATTGTGCGGACACAACCAACCTCCCTAGGAGCCTAAGACTCTCTAGTGACAAACAAAACAAACAAGAGCAATCCTTCTCTAAACATGCATTTACTGTACGGGAAATCAAGTGTTTAGATCCTACCTGTAATCCAACGCTGTTGTAGCAGTCCAGCTCCGCTGATCCGGATGAGCTCCTCCTTTTCTCCAAAACCTGCAATCACCAACAGTCAAACAATTAAATAGCACCTGATTATAACATAAAACAAAGCATATTCAACATATAGACCAAGGAGTACATGAAATAACTCATAAACAACAAGTTATTGAGAAGAATGGACCAATTTGCATTAAAGGTAATCAAAAGGAACCATTACAACCTGAGCCTTAGTGTTGTGCAAGCTCCTTCCAGGGTCCACAAGAGTCTTCCTCTACTTTGACAAAGCTCACCCACTTCCAAATAGAACAAGCAAAGATGGCAATCTCTCCTCACAAGCTTCTAAATGGGAGTCCTAATTCCCTGTAATCCAACGTTGTTGTAGCAGTCCAGCTCCGCTGATCTGGATGAGCTCCTCCTTCACTTTGAAACCTGCATACACTAACAATCAAATGATTAAATAGCACTTGATAATCTCATAGAATAAAACATATTTAACACATAGACCAAGGAGTACATGAAACAACTCATAAATAACAAGTTATTGAGAAGAATGGACTCATTTGCATTAATAGGTAACAAAAGGAACAAATACAACTTGAGCCTTGGTGTTGTGCAAGTCCCTCCCAGGGTCCATCAAGAGTTCTCCCTTACTTTGACAAAGCTCACCCACTTCCAAATAGAACAAGCAAAGATGGCAATCTCTCCTCACAAGCTTCTAAATGGGAGTCCTAATTCCTGCAGCATTTACCCTTAGAAATGTATAGCTTTCAACCTCCCCTCCTTCTGGCCCAATGCCTGTATTTATAGTGTTCAAGAGGAAGTTAATCAGATCCACCATCAATGGGATAATCCCCTCTTTGGATGGGATAGCTCCCCTATTGATGGGATAAGTTCCTCTTTGGTAGGAGTGCATGAACCATCTGGAGGCACTCAATACACGTCGAACAACCTTCTAGAATGCTCTAGAAATAACCACAAGTGACTTTTTAAAGATGAAACTTGCGCATTTTAACCTTTACAGGGGGACGCACCTGCCCCTTTACATACAGAGGGTCCAAAGACGCAGCTTTTGTGAACATTGGGTGCGTACCCGCAGGTAAGGTTGAGAGAACCTGCGTCCCCAGAGATAAATACATTTAGAAAGACTTTCTCTCTTTTTTTGGAGTTTGACATGGAGAGCAGAGGCATAAGACTTGCCTAAGAGGGTAGCATGACTGTTGATAGAGCCATACTAACTGTAAATAGTCATGGTGGCATTTTTTAGTGTAACAGGCATTGCATAAACTAATTGCCATTACCAAGCACTCATATAAACCTTTTCTAGTTTTGAAGGCAGTCTTCTAGGTGCCTTATTCTTTGACTCGAACCTGATCATACCCAAATTAAAGGTCCAACTTTGTGAAGTATTTCACCTCCTACAACTAATCTAAAATAATGATTTTTTTATTGGATATCAATTAGAATATTTTAAATATTGTAGAAGTAACATATATGTTTAACATGAGGATGTTTTCCATTCTTTAGAAAGGTATGCTAGAAAATAGTTTAGATGCTAACACAATAAGTGGGGTGAGAAACAAAGATAATCAATATTACCTAACTAAATTCCATGCTTTAGAAGAAAGAATGGAGATTCTTAAACATATTTTAATAAAATGGTGGGTAGAGTTTACTTTATAATTCTTAATAAAAGTAGAACTTTAAAGACAAATGTGAAGGTTGCCTATGCGGAAAGTTATGAGTTTGAGTTTTTTCTAATGCTTAGAGAAATAAAATCTCTAGATCTTGCTCAATTGACAAAAGGTACTATTGAATTGGATGTAAATATGCTTTCTTTTAGGAAAAATCCTAGAGTTAAAATTTATTCAAATGAAATGAAAAAAGTTAAATATGAAGGCCCAACTCAAGCTTCTTCTTTCCCCTCTTGTGATTTCATAACTCAACTGCAGGAAATTCACTAAAATGATTTGGGATTTTGGAAATGACATCACTAAGATTAAAACATAATAAAATTGCATGGCATGTGTGTAATTAAGCATAAAATCTTCAAAATTTCCTATTAAAAAAATCCTATGATACCCTTAAATAAACGATAATTTAACAGAGACAAAAGGATAGAAGATCTAACATTTATTGATTCTATGAATATCCTAGTCTCTTAGCTAGGAATTATCCCATTTCATACATGAACGTTATTTTTCAAGTATGGTTCACATAATGGGATTATGAATATTTTTAAGGAAGGCTCCTATGGAGCAACCCAAGTTGAGTGATAATGGCCAAGTATGTTCAAAATAAGTTGCATATCCTTTTGATATCATTCTCCTCTTCATATGAAAGAAAACATTCATTTCTCATTGAGGTGTAGAGAAAATATTATTCAAGGTCATGTTCTATTTCTAATTGGCATAAGAAGAATGGTTCCATCCCCAAGATTCCTTCTATGGATGTTGTTTATTATAAGGTTGTTGCCCTTAAATCAACTCCTATAGTCAACAAACTAGTAAATTATTAGCAACAAGGTTAACACAAACTACCATCTATTCAAGATAAAAACATTTAGGATTTGAGAGCTAAGAGACAAACTAATTCAATCAGATTTTTTCCTTCATATAGAAGAATGCATGACCACCATAAAGAATGCATATTAAAATAAAGCCCAAAGTGAAACTACAACACTTCCAACTAAGGAACATGTTTGCAAGTTCTTCAACTTTCTATTTTCTCAACGCCACAAAGGTACCTTTAGTGTTTACATTGTAGGGGTCATAATAAGTGACTAAAATGTTTGGAAAAATAAGGTATTCCATATAAGATGAACACCTTAAATATCCACTTGCAAACCTAAAATAAATATCATAACACCAATATTTTTACATGGTTAAAACACTCTAAGAGGGAAACAATCCACAACCCCATCCAACGTGATCACTTGAGGAATATTTATTAATGCAAAAGAAAATTTTTACATGCAAAAGTTTATAACGATCAATCATCATCAATGACCCTCCATGTTCTTTAACAAATATCATGGATCAATCATTTACTAAGCCATAGATCGATAGTCGTACATATCAAGGAGAATATGAATCATCAATCACATTATTTCTAGAACATTTATGACCACCAGAGTATAATGCAACTAATTTATACTAAATAAACACACTTTTACTTAAAGATGCATTATACGAAGGTGATCTTAACTAGCTCTTAAGTGTCTTATCCTAACATTCCCCATTAAGAACAACTTGGGATAGGATTGAAGGATTTACAAAGGTGACATAATAGGAGAAGGAAGTAGGCATTAGCATCTATCCTCCCTTAATGACAAATTATTGAACTCCTAATATAGATTGAAGTTTGGAAAACTTCGCATGTGTAAGAGACTTAACAAAAATGTTTACAACTTGGACTTTTGTAGTGAAAAAATAACACTTCAAGAACATGATCATGAATGAACTTTATAATGAAGTACATTTTTATCTCAATGTGTTTGTTGTGCTAATGTTGAATGGATCTTTGGTGATCTTGATGGCTCTCTTATTATCGCACCAGAGGGTGGTCAAATGTTACTACTATAATCTAAACTCTGAAAGGATATATTGAAGTTGCATGGTATTTTTACTTGTACTAATTATTGCTAAATACTCTACTTATATTGAAGAAAGAGGAATAGTATGTTTATTCTTACAAGCCCAAGTGATAGGTCCTGAACCAAGACAGAAAACATAATCTATAGTGGACTTCTCACCATCACGGTTGCCAACTAAATTTGAATCATCAAAACCAACTAAAAGATGAGTCCCCCCTAAACTCAATGTATCCCAAACTAAGTTGTACCCTAGATATATTGAAATATTCTTTTTACTAGTTTTTATTGACTTTCATGTGTTGTTTTCATACATTAGGCAACAATACCAACAATTAAGGAAAGATTAGGATGAATATGAATGAAATATAAAAGGATACCAACTAAATGAAGATACAAAGTGGCATCAACTTCGAGTGTAGTGTAGGTGGAAACAAGTTTGACTTCAAATTGGAAGGGAGAAGGGTTGTGACATAGGCAAGTTCCCTCTGTGGATAGAGGCAACCCCTCTAGCCCTAGAGTGGGTCTAGTCACCGCAAAGACAATACCAAAGCAAATTTCCTTATAAATATGGTGTTATGAAGGCCTACCTTTAGATTGACGTTCGATGAAGTCCTCGTCGTGTCACTCCAGTTCTTGTTCTTCTAATCACTTATACCTAAAAACAACATGTAGAGAAACACCACAAACATAATAGGAAACAACCAAACAATCTACTTGAAGAGTCAAGGAACCTCAAGCTATCGACATACAATTTCAACATGCGATATAGGAAACAAGTTATTGATTTGTATTAATATAAATCAAAGTAAAACTTACAACTGAGCCTTGACGTCGTAAGTCTCCTCGAAGGGTCCCATTGGCATGTCTCCATAAGCATTTACTTGTGAACCATCTCCCAAGGGAACAAATGACTCTCTCTTTAGTTCAAAAGGTTGATGCTAGAAATTTCTCAAACCAACTCTACTCAAACATCTCTCAAGCCAAAATACATATGAGGCTACTTCCACACTCCAATAACACTCTCTACCTCTACTCCTCTCTTAGAAACCTGAAGCTATCAAATTACATCTAGCTATCATCCAGTTACATCCCAGCTAGCTGATCTCATTCATGGAGGAGACATTTATAGGAGGGAGAGGTTCCATAAGAGATGGGAGGAAGAGCTTATCTCTTAGGGAAGTTGCACAAAAGGTGGAACAACTATCCCAGAGGAGAGAGGCAAGCTCAACTGACCCAACAACTAGCCCTAGGACCGCCCATGAAGCAATTTCATCTCGAAGTTTTGACGAGTTGTTAAAAAACTTGCCAAATCTGGCTCGTCGTGGGTGCAACATAGGGACAGAGCGAAGACTTCGCTAGGGCTAGTGTTAACTTGACCATCTTCGCGGGAGGGATAACTTCTGACCCGCGACGACCCAGAAACTTAGGCAAAAATGGGTCTACTTCAGGGATAATGAACTGAGACATTCTTCCTGAGATTACAAGGAAGGTTTTGACACATCATTGGCAACATGACACAAAATAGATGTCAGCAACATGGACCGGCAGTATCTGGGATTAGGGAATGCGAGGTCAGTGACAAATTAATGTGTAACAAGGGGTTGGTTTACAAACTTCCATGTTAAAGTGGTAAATAAGGTCACATGCATACTTACACTGGGAAAGATAAATTCCTTCCTTGGTTTCTGATACTTGGAGGCCAAGGAAACAATGGAAATAATCTAAGTATATCATCTCAAATTTCTTCTTGAATCTTGATTTGACATGGGTTAAAAGTTTAGGGTCACTACTAATGAGGATAAGCTCGTAAACATAAAGAGAAAGTATTATGAGATGGATTCCTACTTTATTGGTGTAAAAACTAGGGTTATAATGACACCTAAAAAATCTAGTGTGAGGAATAAAGTTATCCATTTTAGCATATCAAGCTCGAGGATCTTGCTTAAGACCATAAAGAGATTTCTTAACGTGATCTGAAAATCACCCTATGAGTGATCTCAATTAAATATTTATTAAATGAAGGTATTACAAACTCATGTGTTGGTGTGTGTCTATGTTATTTAGGCAACGGATCGATCAGATTGAAACTACACAGACACTTGAAATGGAAAGCAGCAGAGAAATACAGTAAGAAAATATAAGAACACAAGAATTTAATAAGGAGTTCACCATATCCTCTAGGGCTACATCTCCGATCCAGATCTCAGTGGTGGCCTTCTTTTATTGTGTCTTAAAGCAAACAATTACAATGAAGGAGCTCAATATGAGTCTCCTGAAATAGAATTTTCTTGGCAGGGTGGTTCTTGGATTCCCCAAGCCACTAGAGTGCACAGACTCTTTTCCTCACCAGCTCTTTGACCTCTCTGGTCTTTAATGGAAAGAGCCCAGTGTGGTGCTCAGTCCTGATAGATCCTCTCAGGGATGGCTTGAATCTCTCAAGCTCTCTGGTGCTCGACGCTGCCTTTGGTCAGCTCGGCCCTCTGTCTTCTTTCTGCTTTTTTTTTGCTTCACTGTCTTTTCTTCATTTTCTCTATCTTCTTTCCTTTCTTCTCTTTCTCTGTCTTTTATCTTCTGGTGTCTTCTGCTTTGTCTATTCATGGCTTTAAAGCCATTCGAGCTCATGGCTGTTCGATTCCCCTTCCACTTCTGTCGGATCACCTGCTGCAGCTTCACTTGGAGTTCCCTGTTTCGGCGTCATCATCAGGCTCACAGGGAGTGGCCACTTGTCCTCCTATGAACTGCGCCAGCTTTTCCCTCGTTGGTTCAATTCTTCGGTTACGTCTTGGAATGCGTCCTTTTCCACCTTGGCAATCAAATTGGACCTCAAATTCTTATAGATCGCGGCTTATTCCCCTATCAATTCCAGTTTCCCCATCAGGCGCGATCTCAGCCGTTATATCTGGGGACTCCAGATCCAACTCCATTCACACATTTCATGCGGTTGACTTGCTCGACTGTTAGCGTGCGATGAGTGGTGGTTTTCTCTCTCCTCCACTTGCCATGCGTCGGGCGCTGAGTGGAATCGCTCCGTTTTCACCAAATCTGCTTACCGCCCAAGGGTGCCCCCGATAAATACTACCAGTTTTTGGAGCGCGGGTCCCACCTTAGCCTTTAGCCTTTTCCCCACAGTTTTCCCAGCTCCCATGCAACCGAGCACTCAAGGCCTCTCCTTCTCGAGTAGTTTTTCCCAGCGATGTGCGATTAGCACTAAGCGCATAAAAACTTGCCTCCTTTTCCCAATCTGAGCTTCCCATGGGCTAGTTTCGCCTCCTGCACAGTCTCCATGGCCCTCGGTCAACGTGCTTTGACTGAGGTCCTCATCGTTCCACGCTGGCTACTAACTTCCACTATTTAGAGGTGTTTCTGATCACTGTTCTTAATTCTTTGAAGCCTGTCCCGACCTGATACAATCATGGTTCTCTGATAACTCTTCTTGGATCCAATTCAGATCATGGCCTTCTCACTGAAAAAAGAAACTTTTGGACCACCAAAAGTTGGTTTTCAAGCATCGACTAAGTGAGGGTATTGTTTTCTCACTTATCCAATCTCAATCCACTTTGTACTGCTCGGCTTTGAACATTTGAGCCCTACTCTGAGGTACTCAACATCTCCTCTGTGCGTCGTCCTCACCTTCCTATCCATCACTGTGTCTTCCTACAATTCATTAAGATATTCAGGTAGCAGGTCATCATTAGAAGGCAACTGACTTTTCTCTTCAAGATCCTCAATCAGTGAGGGTTCAAACAATCTCAAGCAATATGCATTTACAATTGAGTAGATGTGCATGTAAGCTAGTAGATCAAGGCGGAAAGCATTCTCACCAATCTTCTCAAGTATTTTGAAAGGTCCATACCTGATAGGCTTTAGCTTTTTACCTTCACCTTGCATCCTGTCCTTGTTGATATACAGCCAGACTTGGTCACCAACTTGGAAACTATGCTCCATCCAATGCTTGTCACGCCTAGCCTTGTATTTGGCTTGGCTTTTTTCCAGCTATTCCTGTACTGCCTGGTGGATCTCCTAGATTTGTTCAATGAACCTAGTTGCCCTATCCACATCATTGTGTCCCTCAACTGTGGTATCTTTACCAAAGACAAAATCCAAAGGAGACCTTGGTGTGAAACCAAAATAAGTCTCAAAAGGAGATCTCTGTGTAGAAGAATGTTTTGCTCTATTGTAAGCATGCTGCACATAACACAAATGTTCATCCCAAAGCTTAGGATGTTTGCTGCAATATCCTCTGAGTAACTGGATCACTGTCCTGTTAACTACTTCTGTCTGACCATCAGTTTGTGGATGAAAAGTTGTGCTTTTCTTCAGTTTGGTGTCCATCAGTTCCCACAGACTTGGCAAAAACTTCCCTACAAATCGGGTGTCTCAATCATATACATTAGAAGTGGGTAATCCAAAATGAACCCATACATGTTCAAAGAACAGTTTTGCAGTTTGGTCAGATATAATTTGTTTATTACAAGGTATCAAAATACACATTTTGTTGAACCTATCCACAACAACATATAGATAATCATGACCTTTCCTAGATTTAGGCAGTCCTCCAACAAAATCCATGGAAACACTTTCCCAAGGGTGAGAAGGAACTGGCAGTGGAGTGTACAAGCCTAGTTTTCTATTGCTGGGCTTGCTTTTAGCACACATAGCACACCCTCTTACATATCTAGAAATTGTCTCATACATTCTTGGCCAATAACAAAATCTTTATAGCTGTGCAACTATTTTACTTACCCCAAGTGACCTTATATCAAAGAAGTGTGTGCTTCTCTAATTATCCTTACTCTCCCAGTTTGTGGAATGCAGAGTTTCCCACAATGGTATAAGAGTCGGTCCTTCACATGGTAATCCAATTCTTCTACCCGTTTTCCTTGACTCAAAGTTGCATATACATCTTTAAAGTCTATATGTTGAGCATATTGTTCAATGTAGCTTTCATGTAGCATGGAATTATGCTTAGGTATAGTAGATGCATTTATAATGGGTCTAGATAACATGTTTGTAACTTTATTATGTATGCCGTTTTGATATCCGATGACTAAATGAAACTGTTGTAGAAAACCCATCCATCTGTAGTGTCTTGATTGCTGAAACTTAGTTTGGGAGTGTAGATATTGAAGTGGTCGATGATCAGTATGTATTACTGTCTCTTTGCCCATTAAGTAATGTTTCCACTTTTTCACACTTTGAACTAATGCATACAATTCTTTATCATATGTAGGATAGTTAACTACTGTAGGATTAAAATTCTCATAATGATAACATATGGGTTTACCATGTTGTGTCAACACTGCTCCCATGGCATATTCACTGGCATTTGTTTGGATCTCAAATGGTCTTTGAAGATCAGGCAGTGCTAGTACAGGTGTTGTACTAATCTTTTCTTTCAAGGTGTCGAAGGCTTTCTGATGCTTGGCTACCCACTGAAACACTTTGTTCAATCCTGTTAAAGCATGTAAGGGAGCTGCAATTGAGGAAAAGTTAGAAATGAACTTCCTCCAATACTGTGCTGCTCCTAGGAAGCTTCTAACTTCTGTAGAAAATTTGGGTTTAGGCCAATTTACAATGACTACCACCTTAGAGGGATCTATCTTCAATTCACCACCCCCTACTATATGACCCAAATATTTTAGAGATGTTTTGCCAAATTCACATTTTGAGAGTTTAACATGAATTTTTTCTCTTCTCAAAACATCTAATGTCTTCTTAACATGATTTAAGTGTTCTTCCCATGTTTTACTAAAAAACAGAATGTCATCCAGATACACAATAACAAAATCATCAAGAAAAGGTCTAAGTACATCATTCATTAATCTCATGAAAGTAGCAGGAGCATTAGTTAAGCCAAAAGGCATAACCAACCACTCATACAATCCCTACTTTCTCTTGAAAGTAGTCTTCCATCCATCTTGTTCTGCAACCCTAACCTGATGGTATCCACTGTGCAAGTCTAGCTTGGTGAAATAAACAGCTTCCTTCAATTGATCTAAAAGATCATCTATGTGAGGAAGGGGATAACGATTTTTTATTGTTATCTTATTCAGTGATCGGTATTCAATGCACATTCTCCACGAGCCATCTTTCTTTCTCACCAAAATGATTGGTGACCCACATGGTGATGTGCTAGGTGTCGGCCGGATAAATCGTTCTTGCGGACAAGACCGATCTCCCTATCATCAATAGATATCTAGCGACAAGCAAAACAAACAAATCTACCTTTCTCTAAATATATTGTGATTTATAAAAAAAAACCAAGAGGTGTTTTAGACCCTACCATAAGTCCAACGCTAGTTTGTGGTGGCCACCCTTCGACCATCCAAATGAGTTTCCTTTTGAGAACCTGCAATCACAAATAAGCACACATCAAATAACACCTGCTTAGCTAATATAATAAATCATATTCATCATGGTGATCAAGGAATCCATGAAATAAACTATAAACACAGCTTATTGAGAAAAATAAACTTGATTGTATTAACTTTGAAAATAAGAACTTTACAACCTTTGGTGCCTTGATGTTGTACAAGCTCCTCCCAGGATCCAAGCAAGAATCTCCTCTACTTTGAAAAACCTCACACTCTTCCCAATGAGATCAAAAAGGTATGTAAGCTCTCCTCTCAAGTTCAATTAGGAAGACTAAATTCCAACAACATTTACCCTCAAAAAATATGTAGCTTTCAACCTCCTTAGTAACCAGCCCAATGCCTCATTTTATAGTGCAAAGAAAGGAGGTTACAGGTCCCATACTCAGATAAAAACTGACTAGAAAACTAACTAAACTGCTCTGATATAGGAATGATTTTGCAATACATCACAAGTATAGACATATGTAAACATAGTATGGGCGCAGCCATCTGTTTATGAATAGTCCACTGTATAATGAATAACAAAATTCCTTGTAGTCTGGATGGTGGAAACTAGATCTAGGGTCTTGATTTCTGCTTCCCGAACTAGTACGATTCTATCCATGCGAATGATTGTGTCGAAGTCGAACATGGTAGAAACCACTTGAGTTACCAGTCAATGATGTAAACTGTTAACAAGTGTGAGAGAAACCACCAGTAATGTCAATGGCTCTCAAAATACTCAGTACAATCCATGAAATGTGAATAGATGAGTTGATGTCGAACATGTCATAGAATCCTTTGATCGAAGGTCAATGATGCAACCTGTCATCGAAGGCGAGAAACCTGCCACTGAGGCATGTAGATTCCAAGGTACTGACGATTTCTAGATCATCTTTCTAGATAATGCGCTGAAATCGATATAAAGCGATCCATCGTAGGCAAGCCCACAACACGAAATCATAGATCAAGTTTGAAGAAATATATTTGGCAAGGACTAACTGAGGGATGGTCAAGATGGATGGCAGATATTTTGCAGATGAATGGTTTATTTGAACTGACCTCTTGAACACATAACAACACTGCAGATGGTTTGGTGACAATTGACCCAAAGCTAATACCCAGAAACCGGCTGAAGACTTTCAATATGGTTTGATTAACTGTTAGGTAAAGGATTTCCCAACCCAGATGAACAAAAAGTGTCGTGTTCAAGAGTGGTTGAATGCTTTTCTAAGACACAAAGTATAACAAACAGGTTCATTTCTCTCTCTTTTCCCCCACCATTTCTGGCAAGTACCTCTTTATTTTTGACAAGCTTGAGGAGGATAACATTTGCTTGGTTATAAGCTCATCCTTCGGATGAGTCCAAATTAGTTTAAAATTCAAACCCTAAGAAGGAGTGGTTCGTTCCTGTTTGAAATTGAACAGGTCCTTTACTGTTAAATTTTAACGAGTGCAGTATAGGAGAAACTCAACGTTTTTCAATTTTAGGGAATCAGAAGAAAAACTTAAGAAAACTCCATGGTTGTCCTTTTTCATAAATTTGTGTCGCCCAAGCCTGAAAAAATATAAAATGATACTTGAGAGAACTGCTTGACCAGTACGATCAAGGAGTACTTTTCATAATTAGTGTCTCTGACCTGAAAAGGTAAAAAAGCGACCAAAGATACGTCGTTTTATAACCAATATTGAACTTGAAACGACAAAAGTCTGGCAATATTTTCATGTTTATGCGGTCAGAAAAGCGTTGTAAGTGGACTGTCCTTTTAATTCCATTTTAACGAGCTTAAAAAGAAAAACTCGGAAATCTTTTCATATTTTATGAGTCAGAAAAGAGCTTAAAGAGGACTCCAATGTTTTTGTTGAAAATGATCAATTTCTCCTGAAAAATCCAATATTCTACACAAAAACTCAAACATTACTCATACATGTTTAAAATAAATAAAAATGCATCAAAAAGTTACCTTTTTAAAGTGAAAAATAAACAGATTAAAAATTCATTTATTCAAAAAAGCTTATAAAAAGGGCTTTTGTAAATTCATGTTTACTGTTTGACTTCAGAGTGAGAAAAGAGAGCTTTTGGGTAAGAAACATCCTGTGAAAATTATGGAAAATTCGTCCGTTGGAATCAAAAACCGTCAGTTGCAGGTAATCCACATCACTTTAATCTTGCATTTCAACCATTTAAAAAAATTTTTAGGCTCCCATTTTGATTTTTTAAGGAAAAATTAGTTTACAAAACCGCTCACAGGGGTCCGTAGGCGCAACATGCTAAACCTGCAGACCTCAACTTTTTATGATAAAGGAAAGAGCCAAGGGTCCGCACTTGTTGTTTGGGAAGAGTGTGGACCTACACATTGTTACTAACTGAAGGGTGCAAATCCCGCGAAATAGGTTTTAAAACTTGAATTTTTTTCATTTCCGCCCAAAAAATTTTGAACTAAAATGTTCTAATCCACCATTTTGGCAATGTAGGATATACACAATGCTCATTTGGCAGGAACGGGAGCACGAAGATTTGTACCTAGCCGCATTAGTTCATCCACCTTCCATTTAGGCACTAAAATCATGCGGGCTTTATAAATTCTGGGCCATACCTGGCATGAGGGCCCAAGTAGACTTTTTGCAATGGCTGGTGGATAGATGGAATATACAGGACCAGTGTTTCATTATTGGTGGCCACTGGCTTGAAATCGAGCTAGAGGACATTTACTTCTTGACTGGTTTTTCCAAGAGAGGTGAACGGTTATCTCTATTCGAGACTAGGCCAGGTGGCGAGTCTGTCAATAGTCTCCAACTAGAGTTTTGTAATGACCAGAGAAAGGACAAAGGGATTGATATCAAAATTATCTCCCTTCCTAAACTTAAAGTGATTGCATTTACTGTCACTAGACTCTGCAGAAGCGCAACACTGCATGTAGCTACCGGATCCCAAATGTGAATGGCAGTAGACTGTTATCGAGGCACCATCTTCAACTGGTGTGAAGCTGTGTTGGTGAATGTAAAAGGCCAACTAACTAGAGCAAGGAACAGACAACTAAAAAAATTTGGATATGGTTTCCTAGTTGTGAGCTTTGCTCTAGAGAGGGTCCCAATGTTGGTCCCATAGCAGCTTTCCGTTGGAGTTGGACTTCCCCGAGAGCCTAAGCTCGTGCGATGGGTTACAGTTATGGCTAGTCATCCTGAGGAGGGTTGAGAGGTTGTTCGATTTCCGCCAGAGTATTTTCATTGGTTGGAGAACTAACTTTTCGTGATTCAGGATTTTCCTTATGCTGGGATGGATTATCGTGGTGACCTAGACATGACTCTTCCACCAGGAGAGTAGTGGGATGATTCAGGTAAAATCATTCTCAGAATTTTCTAAGTTTTAATTAATTTTTTTTTTGTTTTCAAATCGTCCAAAACTGATAATAAAAGTTTCAAATGCAGATGTGGGTCCACGGTGACCAGCCTTTCTCCAGCCCTATGAGAGGAGACACCCAGCTGCAGTAGTACCGGCCCCACGGGATGAATCCACAGAGACCCTGACTGAATTGGAAAATCATCTAGAGTGTTTGACAGCAAATATTCTGGAGACTAGCATAGGTGACATTCCTCTTAGGTTACAGTGCTATGTGATTGGGGTCCTAGGACCTTTCAGGAGGTTCCTTTGTAGGGTGGCCCGAGCAGTGGTTTCTTATCGTGATCATCACCAGTGATAGGATGATTGCCATTTGTAGACTCATACGACATTTTTGCTTTTTTTACTATCATTTTTGTCGATCATAAGGTGTTTTTCAACCTATGAGCGAAGACGATGTGTATTTGACACACTTCTATGCTATCCTATATCACTATTCTGGCTATCTTGTATAACATGTTATGGAATGTTTTTTTTAAATTTACTGTTTGATTATTGCAAATGTCTATTTAACATTCAAGAAGCAATTGCATCTGCTAATGTATTTAAATATCTTGGAATATGATTATATTCAATGTAGTCAAATTCATGTTCCAAGAGACGAACTCTTAAAAATAATCTCAATAGCACTGGATTTCTAATGGCATAAACTCTATTAAACTGCAATACAACGAGTTCAGAATCTAACCTAACAATCAAACTCCGAATCCAAAATGAGATGGATTCAGATAATAACTCAATCACTGCACTATACTCTGCAATGTTGTTCGTTGTTTGACCAAGGCTTACCCCATGCATAGATACCAACTCATCAGAGGGTGAATAGATAACCCAAGCTGCAGAAGAAATGTTCCATATATTACGACAACCACCATCAGCGAAACCAATGTATGTTTGAAGAGACGTCAACATCTGCAATATCAAGAGTAAAATCAAGATAAGTAGGAATAATGATAAAAGAACTCTCTAAACTAAGCACACTTTCCTAATCTAAACCACACCAGCTAGAAAGAAACTAATCTAACTAAAATCTCCACACCCAAATGTAAGCATAATATCTCTTCAGATAAAGACCATTTCTGGGTTTACCCAAAGAGACACCGTCAAAATCTACCAATTCATAGGCCCCTTTTGCCAGCTTTTGCTTAACAACATAAGGACCATGCCACATAGGTACGAATTTTCTAGCCCCTAGCTTATCGTTTGCTTGATCGTATAGTAAGACTAGGTCTCCTTCCGAAAAATTACGAGGTATAACATTTCGATCGTACTGAGCTTTAATTCGTTTGGCATGAGTTTCGATTGCTAGTGCAGCATCACATCAATTCTCATCTAGCTGAGATAAGTACAACAAACATTTCTCCTCTTCGGAAGTGGTTGGAAGTAATTCTATGGCTATTTGCAATGACGGAATTTCGCATTCAATGGGTAACAGAGCTTCCAAACCGTAAACCAGTTGAAAAGGAGTGAAACCATTTGATGTTTTTACTGAGGTTCGATACACCCAAAGCACTGAAAATAACATGTTATGCCAATTCGACCTATGAATACGAATGATTCATCGGATCATAATGACTAGAACTTTGTTGATAGCTTCAACCAGACCATTAGCCTGTGAGTAATATGGAATAGAACTATCGTGACGCAGGCCAAATTGATCTGTTAGTTCAGTCATCATGATGTTTCAAAAATGACTCCCATGATCAGTGATAATCACTTGTGGAACACCGAATCTAGTAATTATATGATTGAAAACAAAAATTGCAGCAGTTTTGCCGTCTGCCGAAAATATAGGCATCGCCTCGGCCCACTTGGTAAAATAAACTACCGCAAGGATGATATATGCATGCCCCCCGACCGAGTGAGGGTTACATGTAATAAAGTCGATACCCCATTTTGCAAAAGGGCCGATGACAATTATAGGGTGGAGAGGAGCAGGTGGAGCAAGCATCTTTCGATCAAAATTTTGACAATTGTGGCATTTTCGAACTGCATAGATACAATATTTAAATAAAGACGGCCAGAAATAGCCAGTGCGCAATATCTTTTGGGCTGTGGCATACCCAAACATATGACCGCCACATGCTCCAGAGTGATAGTCATTTAGAACCTTTTCAGCTTCTTCATGAGTTAAACAACGTCAGAAAACAGAATCCACCCCACGACGATAGAGTGTATCTCCAATAATTTTGTATTGTTGGGATTGGAAACGTATTTTCCATCGCTGAGATCGTGAAATTTCAGGCCAAAAAGATTGGGTTTGGAGATAAACTATGATATCTCCATACCATGGATCAAGAGTACTGATAAGAAACAAGGATTCGTCCGCAATGGGCTCTTCCACCACAGTTTCAGTATCAGCACGCGGGAAATCACACATCAGTTCTGCAAAAACTAAAGATTTCTTTGCCTTGGATTTTTCAAATTCCAAGTCAAATTCCTGTAGGATAACAATCCATTTGGAATACTTGGCCCCTAGCAATTGTTTGGTCAAAATATAGATCATAGGGTTACAGTCAGAAATTACGGTAGTTTTGCATAGTAAGATGTAACGACGAAATCTTTGGACAGCTTGAACAGCTGCCAAGGCCAATTTCTCCACATGCGAATATTTTAGCTTAGTCGGATTCAAAGCTTGACTAAGATAGTAAATCACATGTTCACTATTGAATTCATCTTCCTGAACTAACACCATCCTGATGGTGGAATGAGAAGCGGCGAGGTACAAGAAGTAATCCTGGTTGTAGTTGGGAGGATGCAATAACGGTGCATGGGTCAACACGTGTTTAAGTGCATCAAACGATTTGTCAACTATCTCATCCCAAAAGAATGGAGAATTCTGTTTCAACAACCTAGTAAAACCCTTTGTTATCTCGACGTAGTTAGGAATGAAACAACGTAAAAAGTTTGCTTTCCCTTGCAAACTTTGGAGTTGGCGAAGAGTCGAAGGAGGAGGAAATTTGAAAATAGCTTCAACCTTCGAGGGATCGACATGAATGCCAGCTTTCGAAACAACAAATCCCAGTAAATGACCCGTTTCTATACAGAAAACACATTTGTGTGGATTCAGCCTAATTCAATAATGCCTACATCTCATAAAGATTGCTCATAAATGAGTGAGATGATCAGCTCTACGTAATGAATGGGCAATTAAATCATCGAGATACGACTGCACAATGTGCTTGATGTCATGAAACGTGTAAGACATAGCTCTTTGAAAATTTTCTCTGGCGTTCTTCAATCCAAAAGGTAATTTGCAGTAAGAAAATATCCCCTATGGACAAATGAAGGCTGTTTTTGGTTGATCAACAGGTAGAATGTTGATTTGATTGTAACCGGAAAAACCATCTATAAAGGAGAATATTTCACTACCGGCACAATCATCAATGATTTGATCGATATATGGGGTTGGGTAATTGTCTTTGGGACAAGCTCAATTAATATCCCTATAATCGATACATATTCTTATCGTTCCTTGCTTTTTATTAATAGGAACAATATTCGATACCCAATCCGTTAAAGGAATTAGATATATGAAACCTGCTCGAAGTAATTTCTCAACTTCTACTTTAATAGCACAGCTTTTCGCGGGTCGATCTGACGCAAATGTTGCCAGACCGGTTTGGCATCCGGGTGAGTTTTGATTTCATGAACAACAATTGATGGATCAATTCCTGACATTTCTTCATATGACCAGGCAAACACGTCGTGGAATTCTTGAAATAGGGCCTTATAAGTTTGGAGTTCATTTTCCATACAGGAGGCACCTATATGAATGTTTTCAACAATTCCAGGTTTAACTAAAATATCAATAGGAACCGTTCAAGAAATATTTCCCAAATTTAACTCAAAATCAGGATTTTGCAATGGATTCTGTGGTTCTTTGACATAATCAGTAGTAAAAATAGATGAAAAATCATTCTCAAAATGATCAAGCTCAGGTAAGAACAAAGATCGATGATGAAGATCTTCCCACGGTAAATCATCAACAGACAAAATTTCACAAATTTCCTCATCAATATGAACAAGCTCGGAAAAAGTTTTTGAATCTGAGTTTGATATTGAAAGTGATTCTCCATGGACCACATTCATTAAATCAATTTCGGTTGAACAAGGGTTGGAAAACGACTGTACAGCCTGATATGCAATTTCATAGGGACTCGAAGGCATCGCATCACCAAATGAATCCACCTCAGACTCAGAAGGTACGATCCAAGGATCATCAAAAGCAATAGTGTTTGATGAAATCATATGAATGGTTGCAGTAGAAGGCGATACGTTAGGAGGAGGAAAGGAAAAAGTTCCTAGTAAACCAGAATCTTTAACTAATCCTACTCCAACATCCTTGTACGGGATAGTTGTTTTACCAACATGTTGGATACTTTCAAAAGAGGTTGGGTCGGATGAAAAGTATGTCAGCTGGTCTATGGTTACGATCTTTCCATTATGTGGAAAATTTGTAAGCCGAAAGACCAATGCAACAACAACAATCATAGCATAAGACCAACTGCAACCCAAGAGAAGGTTGTAATTTAGAGGGGCATCAACCACTTCCACATCTAGATTAACAGTTTTGCCTTCAACCCCTATAGGTAAATCTTGTAGAATTCCAAAAGGATGGAACCCACGGCCATCAAAAGCCTTTAGAATCGTCGAGGATTGATTGAGTGTAGGAGAACCAAGCGATCTCCAACACTGGATCGACATAATACACGTAGAAGCTCCCTCATCAATTACAGTCCTAAAGCAAGGTCTGTTTTTGACTAACACTGGAATTTGGAAAGCCATTTGATGAGGTAGGCGAGGTGTACTATTTTCTAAATCGAAGATTATAAGGTTCGAGTCTTGAATATCAACAGCTCCTATAGCCGACAATAGCAATTTATGTTGTGCTCGGCATGATTGCAGCACCTCCAAAGTCGACATTGTTGAAGGGGAAATAGCTAAGTCTTCAACAATGTTATAATTCTGAGCAGCTCTCACATGCGGATTGAAAGCTGACTTCTGAAGTATACCTTTAGCAAGCGGTTTGATTACTAAGTCTGGGTTAGGTTTCTCGATCTGTAGCGGATCAGAACCAGGAGTTGAAGTTGATGGGTTTGAACTAGAAGATTCTGCTTCCTTACCACCAACAGGACTTTTACTTCCATAATCTTGCAATCGTGTCACAATCCTAACATGGGACATCATGATTATGGGTTCTTTTGAGGCATTTGAGGAAGAACCGATCATCTTACTATCTTGACTAGGAAAAGGATCCTTCAAGACAGCAGGCATTTAAGAACCTTTGACGATTTTCGCAACCTTTGCGGGATGTGGGTAGTCTCTTGTAAAATGCTCTTCATCACAAATGATACAAGGATAGCGAGGTTTACGTTTCTCATCAGTAGATTCAGTTTTATCTAACTTCTCTTTCGAATTTTGTTTATTTTTCTTCTTCCCCTTCTTTTTACCACCGGATTTTGATTTGGCCGTAGATGATTCTACGACATGATTATCAGCAGGAATTTTAGCAGAAGAGTCTCCTGTCAGGGAATCTGGTAAAGTTATAATAGGAGAAGAATTCTTGGAAGATTTCTTCTTACTTTTGGTGTTAACTAAACCAATCATACCATCAGCGGCATGAGACCCTGAAGGAGCTACAGTTATTTGATTTTGTTTAGGAAGGTCGGGGATTTTTTCGTGTAAAGTACCCGACTGCGTATAAACGAGGTCAAGGTACTGAGCTTGAGCAATTACTTGCTCTTCAGTAACAACTCCTGCCTTAGCTACATCCTCAGTGATTTTAGGTAATAATGATTTAACAAACCATTTTGCTAGAATTTGATCTGGAATAAAAACTTTCACTAAACGTCGTCGACGTCGCCATTCATGAATATGGTCTAAAGTATATGTGGATGTTGACTATTTTAATGAAATTAATAATTCTGTGCCATTGTCATACCTGACAGGCAACTGAAAATGAGTTAAGAATGAAGTGGCTAACTGACTAAAATTATAAAAAGAGGCTCGTGGTAACTCAATGTACCACTTTGCCGCAAGACCAATCAGAGTGTGTTGGAAAAGACTTAAGCAAATTGAATCATCTATAATGGAGTTAGATGCACACCAGAGGTGATAAGTCATCACATGGTTTGACAGATCCTCTCCTAATTTACCTTCAAACTTTGGGATATCACTGGGAAACTTATTCGGCATTGGCAGCCAAAACGGAAGATAATTAATCGAATCATTCGTAAGGCGCGAAAAATCAAGCAAGTCCAAAATTGCAATGAATGGTAACTGATGGTTAGGGTCTCAAAAACCCTAGGTCACAAGACCAGCCCCAGGAGGAGGATATCCCGGATAACTTGGAATTGGAATTGCATTTGGAATATTATATCCTCATAGAAAACTAGGATTAATCGAACCAAACTGGGGTTGTTGAGGTTGCTAATAAGTATATCCAGGGTACGGTTGATACTGGTAAACTGGGCTTTAAAAAATAGGACCAAATTGGTACTATCCCTGGTACGGTTGATAAGTGAATTTTGGTTGACTTGTGACAACCGTACTTGGACCAGGTTGTCCTATAGGCATCTGAACTGAAGTCTGAATTGTAGGTCCAGACTGAGGTAAAGATGCTTGAGGATTTGATGCAGGAACGGTAGAAACTAGAGTTTCTGATACTCCAGAAGTAGGTGGGGTAGATTGAACATAAGCTGGATTAGTTGCAGCAGTCGTTTGAGGCGGAGTTCGAGGCGAACTAGGCCCAGACTTATGAGCTACACTAGGTGCAGAAGTTTGAATAATAGGTTGGACAGGTTGCTGGGTTGAACCAAAAACCAAAGGTTATCCAGATTGAGATGACAACTGCACATTAAGTTGCAAGATCTGTTGAGATTGAGATGGATCCACACTATGTTCATTTCGGGGTATGGACCCATAGAAGGTTGAGCATATGGAGGACCATAATCGGGTTGAGGGTAGGGCTAATAATTCAAAGGTACATTTCTAGCTCCTTGTACAAATGATTGACCAGAAGGTGGTTGGAAACCTTGGGTTGGGTACTGACCTTGAGGTTGATAACCTTGAGGCACGTACTGAAACTAAGGTTGACCTTGAGGTATATATTGATACTGAGGTTGACCTTGAGGTATGTACTGAGTCTGGGGTTGACCTTGAGGTATGTACTATCCCGAAGGTATGTACTGTCCTTGAGGTTGCCCCCCAGTCGGTAACTGACTACCTTGAGGTTGCCCCCCAGGCAATAATTGAGCACCTTGAGGTTTCCCCCCAGGCGGTAACTGACTACCTTGAGGTTGTGGATTTGGAATGGTACCAGACATCATAAGAATTTCTTCTACACTCAACAGTTTAGTTCCGTTATTACCAGTTGATAGCCCATGTTCAATGGGTTGATGAGATGCTCCAAAAAAAGTACCAATGAGTGACTGATACCCAGAAGGAACAGAAGGACCGTCATATAAAAATGTTTCCGGTGATTGGGAAAACATGGATGACTATCTCGACATATTCAAAGGAGGATAATAACCTCTAGGTGTTGGATGAAAAGGAATTCGAGGTGGTGAAAAACTTAGACCTGGATTTTCTAAAAAGTTGGTCAACGAGACGTACCAAGCATCCCTCCTAGGTGGATTGTAGAAAATTGATTCACGCTCCCTAAGTTCTAAAGTTGGTTGATTTTCAAGGAGAGTTATATCTTCTTCCAGACTAACAAGTTCTTCAATAGAAATGAGTCCAGAGGGAAGATTTTGGGTAATGATCCTTCCTACCCTGGGTGAACCAGGACCACTAGAAGTTGGAGAAGCAAATCCTGAGGATGGAGTAGCAGCAGGTTCAGTTTCAGGCTCAGAAATTTCAGGTTCTTCGGCTAATTCACTAGTAGAAGAAATACTACCAGTAACTTCTAAAAATGAAATTGGTTCGGAAATATACTCTGTTTCTTGAACTTGATAATCAGGATGAACAACTAAAGATGATTCTCTATTTTCTGGTGACCCAACTCTACTGTCACTAGCAGTTACAAGAGCTCGTAGCCCTTCAAGCTGGCTTGGTGAATACTCGGGAGGTTTCCCCCGAAGTCTACGGGATTGTCTCGATAATTTAGCCACGATTAAATATTTTAATTACTTCACACGCAAACAAAGAAAAATCTCAATAAAACCACCTAAAGTCTCTAAAGAACCAAACAATTGAATCACACGCCTAAAAAATCTAGGAGTTCAAACCACACACAAACAGTAACTTTCTGTACCAAAAACACTAGTTGGTGATGAAATCCAACGTCACAGAATTCAATACAGAAAGGGCGGTTGGAACAGTTACCCCGACAACCTACTTAATGAAACAGACTAGCACAAGTTTCTTCACTAAACCATCTCAAGTGAAGAGAACCCCCTATAGATTCCAAGTGAGTCTAGTCGACGTCTACTCTAGGAACAGTGGGATCTTCCCTCCACCGTCACCTTAGGAAAGAATCCTATAGATAATAGCCACTAAGGTTACCAACAGAAACAAATGTACCTGGGGGAACAGTCTATGATCCGATACACACGCAAGGGCATAGTAACAAAGATCAATCCCCTTGAAGGCTCCTTGACATAATCCAAGGTTTACCAACAAGTGACCCCAGGCTCCTCAACAATGGTCAATCCGAGGTTTACCGTTTTTAATACGTGTATATCTGTTATCATTCCAATGAGGAAGGATTGATTACCTCACTGGTTCAGATATGATCTCGTGCTTGACTCCTTTAAGAGGAGCTTCCCAGAGCATAGATGTAACAATTGTAATTTATTTCCTACCGCAAGATATAGCTACTTGTTTGTTTTAACTATCTTGGAGAGTTAATTACTCCCTACTCCAAGATACTAACCTAAGCTATGTTGGTGATAAGAGCCCTAGAAATAAAAAGATTGCTAGATCAATTTTACTTTAAGCATTATTTTTATTGGTTGTTCCTTGGGTCAATAGGAATCGAGATGAAACTTTATGGTGTGAAGAATCAACTCCAAAACACTAAAAATTCACCTAAGATGATAAACAATTCTTTTTCTTCAATGAATTTCTAGCTAAAGAAAGAGTTGAGAATGCAAATCTTGAAAAACAAATCTTTCTTCAACATATAAATGAAAAGAAAATCTTTTTTTTCTTTTCCAATAAACTCAAAACGAGACTGCTAATTATGCTCACGAAAAAAATCCTTTTGCTTTTTCAACACTCAAAAACTACAGAAAACAATTTCTTCCAAAACAGATTCTAAAATTTCTATAAAACACTCAAAACTATAAAAAACTAATCTTGAGATCTACAACTTCTAAAAAATTAATTGAAGTAAAAGCTTTAAAAATTTCTTTTTGAGGACGTTTTACTTAGTTATTCAGCAAACTAAGGACTAATTCGTTCAGAATAACAAATTAATCAAAAAACACCCAGCTATGTTTTCTTTTTAAAAATGAAATTCAAAACTTTCAAACAAGTTCTTTCAAAGCTTTGCAAAGAGAAAATGAGATCTATTCCTCACCAAGGGCAGATTTCACAAATCAGTTAGACTCATCAAGAAGACCAAAAAAACCAGGGTAATCTGAGGTTTCTTAGGCTTCTAATCTCTGAGTTACTACAAAGACCAAGCGAAAATCAAACCAGACACGCAAAACTTCTAGAAAATCACCTAAAACCAAAATGCCAATGGAACTCACTTACAAGAAATTTCTGACAGGACACATGCAGATCTGGGCAGAGGCTAAAAAACATAAATAAATCCTAAGCTTAACTGGACAAAAACAATTTAGGTTTTTCAAAAAGTTTGACAGGGTCCGCAGGCTTCTGGTATAACTAGATGTGGTACCGCTCTGTGTAGTAAAGTAACAGTGCGGGGATGTCCACACTATGTTACAAACAGAACGTGCAATCCTCTTTCAAAATTTCGGAAAAAAGAAAATATATTCCAGATCCTAAAAAACTACCCAATCCCCCACACATCAAGCAAAAAACAGAAACAAGAAAAAGTTTCTCAAGTCAAAGTAAAGGAAAGGCAAAAAACCAAAATTCAAGTCCCCAGCGGAGTCGCCAATTTGTCAGCCGAATAAATCATTCTTGCAGACAAGACCAATCTCCATAGTATCAAAAGATATCTAGCGAAAAGCAGAACAAGCAAATCTACCTTTCTCTAAATATATTGTGATTTATAAATAAAAACCAAGAGGTGTTTTAGACCCTACCTTAATTCCAACGCTAGTTTGTGGCAGCCACGCTTCAACCATCCAAATGAGTTTCCTTTTGAGAACCTGCAATCACAAACAAGCACACATCAAATAACACCTACATAGCTAATATAATAAATCATATTTATCATGGTGATCAAGGAATCCATGAAATAAACCATAAACATAGCTTATTGAGAAAAATAAACTTGATTGTATTAACTTTGAAAATAAGAAGAACTTTACAACCTTTGGTACCTTGATATTGTACAAGCTCCTCCCAGGATCCAAGCAAGAATCTCCTCTACTTTGACAAACCTCACACTCTTCCCAATGAGATCAAAAAGGTATGTAATCTCTCCTCTAAAGCTCAATTAGGAAGACTAAATTCCAACAACATTTACCCTCAAAAAATATTCAGCTTTCAACCTCCTTAGTAACCAGCCCAATGCCTCATTTTATAGTGCAAAGGAAGGAGGTTACAGGTCCACCTATGAAGGGATAGAGTCCTCCTTCAAAGGGATAAGCTCCTCACATCAAGGGGTTAGCTCCTTATGGTATGGGATGCATGAACCTTAAAGGAGCAAACTTGCCACCTCAAGATTCCCTCTAGAAGCTTCTAGAAATAACCCAAAGTGAGATTTTAAGAATGTACTTGCGCCTTTTTGACTTTTACAGGGGTCTGCACCCATTTACACAGAGACAGAGCAGTCAAGTACGCAGGGGACATGACCAGTAGGTGCGGGACCGCAAGTAATGCTAAGAGAAAGTGTGGAACCAGAGTTTTATAGATTTTTAAGGGCTTTCTCTTATTTTTCAAGGCTTGACATGAAGAACTGAGGTTTAAGACTTGCAAAGGAGGAAAGTATGAGTGGTGATAGACTCACACTGATTGCAGAATGTCATGGTGACAATATTTTGTGCAACACTAGGCCTAATGAACCCTTTCTCAAGCAACTCCTGCACCTGCTTCTTGATTTCAGCATTCTCTAAAACAGACAACCTTTTATACCTGTGGTTGCAATGGTTGTTTCATCTCCCGAATCTGACCCCAAATCTTTCTGAATAGTTGTAGCAGTCTTCTTCTTCTTGCCCTCGAACTTCTTAGGCCTTAGCTCTAGATGCAGAATCCAACAATGCTCATCATCATGCCCATCCTTTTTACAGTGAGTGCATGAAGCTTTGCTCTTCTGTGCAGTGTTAGCCTTCCTTGCCTTCAACTTCTTCTTTCTTTTCTCCTTGCTCTTGCTTGCAGGAGTTGGGAGGGTCCCCCAACTTCTAGATTTCCATTCTTTCCTCTAGCTTCTAGATGAGTAGCTTGTACAGATACCTCATCTATACTAGTGGGATTAAACATGAGGATGGTATGCCTCATGTAGCTGTGTAGACCACCAATGTACTTCAATAGAGTTTCTGGTGAGTCTAATGAGATTCCTAGAATCAATGCTGTTTTTCTAAATTCTTGAGTGTACCCTTGCACACTTTTCCCTTTCAACTACCGAAGAGTTTTCCAACTCATGATGGCTTGTTGCATGTAGGCCAATGGATAGAACTGCTTTTTGATTGCAGAAAAAAATTCACTCCAGACAGAGATAGTCTTGCCATGCCATTTCATATAAGCGTGGGTTCTACCTTATCACCAAACCAAGGCAGTGCCTCCTAGGCGTAGGCTTGCCAGCTGAATCTTGCTCTTGTCTGAGTTGATGTTCTATACTCTGCAATAAACATCAATCTGTCTAATCCAATTGTCCAACTTTTCTGCATTTAACTCTCCATCATATATAGGCAAATCAAATTTAACATCTAGCTTGATCAAAGATGCTTTCTTGTTATGCACAGGGCTATTAGGAGGTGTGAGGAAGCTTTCCTCTTTCCCTTTTCCTTTGGAGTGGTCATGGAAGTGAGACTCATCTTCTTCTTTGTCTTGTTTAGAGCCTGATGAGTCTTCATCCTTATGTTTTCTAAAGTCCCTATACATTTCTTCTACCATGGACTTTATAGCTAGGAAACTTTCTATGAATTGAGGGTCTGGCCCTACAGAACCTTCCTCTGACATTGTCTTCTGAGGATAGACTCTCCCAATTTTAGGATTAGTTTCAACCAACTCTCCTTCTCCTAATTTGAGCTTTGATCTAGTGAGCATCCAACAGCTAAACCAACACAAGCTTGTCTAACCTTACAGCCTAAAGCTTTGATACCACTTGATCTGAAAATCACCCTATGAGTGATCTCAGTTAAAGATTTATTAAATGAAGGTATTACAGACTCATGTGCTGGTGTGTGTCTATGTTATTTAGGCAACGGATCGATCAGATTGCAAATACACAAACACTTGAAATGGAAAGCAGTAGAGAAATACAGTAAGAAAATATAAGAACACGACAACTTAATAAGGAGTTCACCCTATCCTCTAGGGCTACATCTTTGGTCCAGCTCTCAGTGGTGGCCTTCTTTTATTGTGTCTTAAAGCAGAGAATTACAATGAAGGAGCTCAATATGAGTCTCCTGAAACAGAATTTGCTTGGCAAGGTGGTTCTTGGATTCCCCAAGCCACTAGAGTGCACAGACTCTTTTCCTCACCAGCTCTTTGACCTCTCTAGTCTTTAATGGAAGGATCCCAGTGTGGTGCTCAATCCTGACAAATCCTCTCAGGGATGGCTTGAATCTCTCAAGCTCTCTGGTGCTCGACGCTGCGTTTATTCAGCTCGGCCCTCTGTCTTATTTCTGCTTTTTTTTGGTTCACTGTCTTTTCTTCGTTTTCTCTATCTTCTTTCATTTCTTCTCTTTCTCCATCTTCTATCTTCTGGTCTCCTGCTTTGTCTATTCATGGCTTTAAATCCATTCGAGCTCATGGTTGTTCGATTCCCCTTCCACTTCTGTCAGATCGCCTACTGCAGCTTCACTTGGAGTTCCCTGTTTTGGCATCATCATCAAGCTCACAGGGAGTGGCCACTTGTCCTCCTGCAAACTGCGCCAGCTTTTC
This sequence comes from Pinus tabuliformis, assembly GCA_031772625.1. Taxonomy (NCBI): domain Eukaryota; kingdom Viridiplantae; phylum Streptophyta; class Pinopsida; order Pinales; family Pinaceae; genus Pinus; species Pinus tabuliformis. The sequence goes on along the minus strand of CM062816.1, from coordinate 306,218,386 downwards.
CCTCGTTGGTTCAATTCTTCAATTACATCGTGGAATGCATCCTCTGCCACCTTGACGGTCAAATCAGACCTCAAATTCTTATAGATCGCGGCTTATTCCCCTATCAATTCTGGTTTCCCCATCGGACACGATCTTAGCCGTTAGATCTGGGGCCTCCAGATCCGATGCCATTCACACATTTTGCGTGATTAACTTGCTCTACTGTTAGCACGCGATGAGCGCCATTTTTCTCTCTCCTCCGCTTGCCACGCATCGAACACTGAGTGGAATTGCTCCGTTTTCGCCAAATCTGCTTACCGCCCAAGGGTGCCCCCGATAAATACCACTGGTTTTTGGAGCACAAGTCTCGCCTTAGCCTTTAGCATTTTCCCCACGGTATTCTTGGATCCCATGCGACTGAGTGCTCGGGGCCTCTCCTTCTCGAGGGTTTTTGCCTAGGAATGTGCGATTAGTGCTAATCATGCATCAAAAACTGCCTCCTTTTCCCAATCTAGGCTTCCCAGGGGCTAGTTTCGCCTCCTGCACAGTCTCCATGGGCCTCGGTCAACGTGATTTGACCAAAGTCCTCGCCGTTCCACGTTGGCTGCTAACTGCCATTGTTTAGAGGTGTTTCTGATCGCTGCTCTTAATTCTTTGAAGCCTGTCCTGACCTGATATAGTCATGGTTCTCTGATAACTCTTCTTGGATCCAATTTGGATCATAAGGTGACAAACGAGGTTAACGTCACTCTAAGCATAACTAGGATTTTTTTCGATGTATATTTCTTCTTTTAGATCCACATGCAAGAAGGTACATTTAACATCCATCTGATGGACCTCCCATCTATGTGAGGTAGCAAAATCTAGAATAAAGTGGATGGAATTCTTTTTGGTGATAGGGGTGAAGGTTTCATTTTAGTCAATTTCTTCAATTTAAGAGAATCCTTTAGCAACTAATCATGTCTTATGTCTTTCAACACTTCCATTTGATGAATACTTAGTTCTCTAAAACCATTTACATTTGACAAGTTTTCTTCCTTTTGGAAGAGGTATATATTCTCAAGTATCGTTATCCATTAAGGAAAGGTATTTTTCATTCATTACTGTATCCAAATCTAGATGACTTGAAGATTTTGTAAATGTTTCTAAATCTCGAGTTTCTAAAACTTGAGCTGAAAGAGACAAGGCTCACTAGAATTGTGAACATGTATGACATTGATCTATAGGATCACTGACAAGATCACTAATTGCTTCTTGTGTAGAAAGGACCCATTTGGGAAGTTCTGATGTTGGTGCAATTTCATGTTAAATGGACTTATCTGGAGGAAGGTGAGTAGATGAAAGTGGATTTTCATCCTCATTGTCATCAATTGAAGAATAAAACATACTAGAAAGAGAAGGTGGCACAATTATAAAAAATGGGTGGTAATCCAAAGCTAGTACAAATGGAAAATTAGGCCCATGGGCGAAGAGATTTTTGTCAAAATTAACATAACTTCTAATAATTATTTCAATACAATGAGGTTTAAGAAGTCTATAACCTTTTACACCTTCAAAACATCCAATGAAAATACAATTTTCACTTTTAGGCTGTAAAGCTTTCCTTTTTTCATCAAGAATGTGAGCCCATGCTACACTACCAAATACATGGAAGCACATTATATATCACTTAATTTTAGTCCATTACTATTTCGATTTTGTATTTTTAAATCCTTTGTGGGAGTGTGGTTTATTATGTTATTTTTACAATTCATTGCTTCTACTCGATAATGAGTACTTAATCCCTTAGATTGGATCATACAATTGACCATTTTCTTTAAAGTGTGATTCTTTCTCTCAGCAAGACCATTTTGTTGTGGTATACACAAAACAATATGTTGTGTTTCAATTCCCTATGCAATGAAATAAGTTGTAAATTTTTTGTTAACATATTCATCTCCAATATCTATCTTTAACCTTTGCAGTTGATGCCTAGATTGTTTTTCTACAAGGGCCTTATAGGCCAAAAACATGTTAAAAACTTCACTCTTAAGTTTTATGAAGTAAACCCAAGTGCGCTTGGATATTTAAGACGTACCTGTACCTATATGAGAGGGGGGAGAAAGTAGACCACATAAATCACTATGAACAAATTGCAAAGGGGTCGAGGCATGCAAAAATGCACACTTGTCAAAATTGTCCTGATGATGTTTGCTTAGAACAAAACCATCATAAACACATTCTCTCTAAGAAACGAGAGGAGGAACAATCACCACATTTTGATTATATATTTGATGCAATGAGAGATAGTTTAGATTACCAAATTTCTCATACCAAAATTTGCTCAAGTTATTGTTATGAGCAATAAAAACTTATGGAAAAGATGGTCCCCCAAGGTTGTCAAACTTGTACAATGTGATAATATCATCAACTATTCTAGTGACCATGACATGTTTATGATATTTTAAATCCTTCTTTACAACTCGGTGAGGTGGATGCTGATCTAGATCTTTTAATTTCAAGGATGCATTCAAAATTGCTTATAAAAGATTATGTTATCCAAGTAACTTAACAAATGACAAAGAAGTAGAAATCATAAAGCAACCATGAGATCAAAGGAACACATATGATTTGATTATGGAGTTCACCCAATGTGGGTTATGTATTTGGGCCCTTCTCAAAGTGGGGAGGCCTACTTTTATTAAGTGGCATCAAAGAAATCAATTACAAGCAACTTTAAAAAATTGACCCTTATACCTCCAATTCCGGTGATGGCCTAAAAATGGAGAGCTTGGCTAGATAAACGAACAATACAATTGGATTCCTAGAATGAAAACGTGCAAAATCAACTATAAATTTGTCCAATTCTGACACTATCACCTCTAGCCCTCTAAAGGAATATTTTCAATGTCTCAATGATTCCCTCACTCATGGTTCCACACTCCTAGTCCACTCAGGGTTCCATGCCCGTCCTTCGTCGCTCATCTTTCATTTTGTTAAGAAATTGAAATGAAGTTTTAATATAATAAAACGAGCAAACTTTCCAATTTGGGTCATTGGCTCGTTAGAGTTTCTGGCAATTAACATGGGGGCGAGCTAGGTTCAAAACCCACCCACTTGAAACTTGGTGTAAAACAGTTGCACTTTGGTTATTTTAAATGGGTGGTTGCATCGTTATATAGTTTGGCGGTTTGTCTCGTTGTCACATTTTTGGAACCGCCTGAGTGGCGAGCTGACCCACCGGGTTAGGTGAGTTCAAGCCCCGTCGATTCTGCTATTGTATATTAATATGGTCTGTCGGTGTTTGGTGGGTCAGGCGGGTCCACCAAGAGTGGCCCGCCCACCACACTTATTTTAACATATGTCCAATACAACCATTGGGAATGGTGGTGGGGTTGGTGTCCCGCGACCCCAAAAACTATTTATTTGTTTTTATAACCACATAGATAAAAAAAAAATCTACTGGAAAATAAGGGTTATTAGGAAAATTAAGGAGGCGACAAATTTGCTTTTTCCAATAGCCGAATTTCGTGCGTTAGGATTCTTCCAAATTGTTGCCTTGTTAGTTACTACCACTTGGCCAAGTTTGACCATAACTTTGACCAACTATAACTTGAGCATATGAAATTAGATTTGAGTGGTGTTCACACCGTTGGAATTAGGGAGACGAGCACTACAATCTGGTACAGGTTTCACTTACATCTGATGACTTTGATTTTTGAGCTATTGTTAAGGCCACTTTTATTTCTAAATTCACCCAGATCATTCCTCCCAACTGAGGGTATTTTGATCCTCCAAAAGCACGCACACATCCTACACATTTCCTATCTTTGTCAAGCCACACTGTCAACATCTAAAATCCATGCAAATCTGGTACATTCTTTGCAACCACATACAAATCCACATGACTCAAACAACCCCATACTTGCCAAGAGTTTATAACACACACTCTTTGGTCAAGTTTACATCATAATAGAAACCAATACCCCAGTTATCAACAAAAGGCCAAAAACATCATCGTTGCCTTAATAAGTGATGGAAAACACATCATCACTTTTACAATTATTCGCAACACATGATTTACAAGATGCGGCCATGACAAGCTACTATTCTTAGTAAAACCATCTCTTACTCAATAAAGTGGACCACCATGAATGTGGTAGATTCATTTGTTGAACATATTCTCCAGATGGCTTATTTAACGATGCTTTTTGGTCATGTAGTATCCGAAAAATGTCTCTCTAGTGTCCAACCTCATTTCAATGACTACAATAATTATTTCTCCTCCAAACTTTCTGGATCGACTTGGAACGCTTATTCCTGGCGCGCCTCTGATGAGTTCCCATGGAACCCTCACTATTACTGGAATGTGATGAAGTTACCTCATCATTTGTCATTGGTTGGTCACTGGCTATCTTGGGGCATTCTCCAACCCCTCTTATGACATATCCAAATCCTACATAATGAGGCAATTCCTCCATTTTCATGGGATTCACAATGCCTTGGCCATTAATGTTGAGGCCGTTTCCTTTTACCCCATTTAATTCAACAATTTTGATCTAGTTCTTGTAGTATGTTTCTCAAAAGTAGTGAAATCATCATCATAAAAAGTACATGAAATTGAAGAATCACTTCTTGCCTCAGGCTTGTTATGTTGCAAATTTTCCAAGGCCTCCTCCTTGGCTTATAACAGATGTTGTAACCTTTGTTTCTCCTTCTTTGCTTCTTGTAGGAGTCTCTTTGGTTCAGCATTCTCCGCCTAAATGCTTTGGTTGATTTCTTCAAGTTCTTGGAGCCATGCCGCATTTGGTGCCCTTTTCATTTTTGGCACAACATCTGCTGAAATCTTGGTCTCATCACCTGAATCGGAACCCAAATCAATGGGTTTACCCATTGCAACCCTAAGAGTTGAAATCTTCATTTCGTCCCCTAAGTTTAATCCTAGGTCAATTGGTCCACCACCTGAAAATCCCATAGCTATGATCTTCTCATCGTCCTATGATTCATATTCTTGGTCTTGTTGCACAGTTGCAACTGTCTTTTGCTTCTCTTTTCTATCGTTCGTCTTAGGTCTCAATTATGGATGAAGTTTCCAACAATTCTCCCCATCGCGCCATTCCCTCTCATAATGAGTATAAGAGGGCCTTACTTCTCTTCTCTTAGTTGTTTCTTCCTTCTTCAGGGGGCCATCTTGCCCATACTTCCCCCTGCTTTCAAGATGTACAACCTTCACACTAGCTTCATCAAGAGACTTAGGTTCAAATAATAATAATGAATGACACAAAAAACTATGCAAAGTGCCAATATATTTCATCAATGTCTCAGAAGTGTCTATTGTAACATTCAATGCTAGTGTTTGTTTTCTAAACTCCTCTGTAAAATTCTGAACAGTTTGATCTTTACTTTGTTTCAAATGTTTCAATTCCATCATGGCCTTATATCTGTAACCCAATGGGTAAAATTGTCCCCTTAAAGCAGAAATGAACTCAGACCAAGATGAAAGAAGTTTATGACTACTCTTACCACCTTGTTGAAGTTTTCTTTCCCACCAAATGAGAGCGGTGCCACTCAATCGAAGGGATTCTAGTTGGATCTTGGCTTCATCCTCTTTGATTTGTTATATAGGGAAATACACTTCAACTTCTCTTATCCAGTTATCTAGATTTTATGCATTAGATTCTCCACCAAATATAGGTAAATAAAATTTGACATCCATCTTGAAAAAGGGCTTTTTAGATGCATTCCTTTGATTCTTGTTAGAATGATGAGAAGAAGAAGAAGAAGAATTGTCACTAGAGAATGGAGAGGGCGGTTCAAGAGGATCTCTTCTTCCATGTTCATGATTTACCGATGCATTGTCATCTGTCTCTTTCTTCTCTGGCTTGATTGTCTTGTGACACTCTGCAAATAACTCGCAACTTTCTTTACCATGGTGAAGAAGATATTGTGAGAATTTTTCTCTTCCTCCATTTGAGCTTCCTCATCTGCCATGTTTCGTCTTTGTGGTGCACGCGCCTGTTTGGGATCAAAGGATTTGAGTTTTCCTTCTCCTCTTTCGAGCTTGTTCCTAGTTAGCATTTACTCATGCAACTAGCATCAAGAATACCTAATATGATACTGAACTTGATCCAGATATTTTAACTTCAAGGGTTCATTTAGAATTGCATATAAAATAGTACATTAACCAAGTAACTTAACACATGACAAAGAAGCAGAAATCATAAAGCAACCATGAGATCAAAGGCACACAAATAATTTTATTACGGATTTCACCTAATGTGGCCTCCTTCTTTGCACCCTTCTCAAAGTGGGGAGGCCTTCTTTTATTAAGTGGCATCAAAGAAATCAATTACAAACAAAATTACAAAATTGACCCTTATACCTCCAATTCAGATGATGGCCTGAAAATGGATAGCTCGGATGGAGAAACAAACAACATGGTTGGATTCTTGGCACGAAAACCTGTAAAATCGAATATAAACTTGTCCAATTCCCCTCTAAAGGAATCTTTTCAGCATATCAATGATTCCCGCACTGATGGTTCCACACCGCTGAGATGCTCAAGGTTTTGTGCTTATCCTCCATTACTCCTATTGTCACTCACTACCAAATGATTTTTCAATTATCCAAAGTGAAAAATAGCAGTGAAGTTTGAAGCCATCTTCTAAGCCACAGAAGCTCTCAAAGCTAAATCATACCCTCTCCATTACAGAGTTCTCAGAACGAGCTTTCCAACAGTATGTGGAAGTTCGAAAATGGATTTCTAGTTCAGAAGATAAGGCTTGGTGAACTTACCCTTTGAAATCCAAAAGACAAAGAGAAAGAGACCAAAGGTAAAGGCTCATTGCAAATCACAATCATAGTTTCTAGTAGCAGCAGATGAGGGCAGTAAGATCAGCAATCATCGATATCGCAAATTGCATATCGGAGGTCCTAGCAATCAAGACATATCGGTGGGGTAAAACAACGATCATCGATATCGCACTCCGGGAGCACATTGCAAATCACAATCAACGTTTTTCTAAAGTAGTCATAGGAGAGGTCAGAGCAAGTATCACGATCAACGATCGCCGATATCGCAAAATCGGTGATCATGGGTTTTAGGGTCAAGGGAATTGCACATCGGCAAATCAGTGTGATGGCAAGGTTACAACTCCAAAACAATACAATATCGTGATGTTGTGATGGGATAGTGTAAGGTGTCCGGAGGGCCGAAAAACAATTAACAAAGAAAATCAGTGAAAAACCAAGGGCAGGCAGACCCTTTTCTCTCTCCTCAAGGGGCCATGTGGCAGAGAACCATTGGATCCGATAATGACATGGGGAAGTTGACGTCAACATGACGTGATAGTATAGTGCATGATGTGGCAGTATGGTGATGACGTGGGAGTATAGTGACGATGTGGCAGTACAGTGATGACATGGTGGTATAGAGGACATGTGGCATGCTGATTCGGCATTTCCAGGGTGTTAAGGGGGCTTTCTAGGTGACACATGGCAAGGTATGATGGCATCACACAAATCGGCGATCGACAGTCCCTACTCATTGCAATCGCAAAAGTTAGGAGGGTGCAACTAAAGACATGGTCTAGAAAAGTTGTGATTGTCGATCCCCGATATTGTGGGCCTGAAGCGAGGGGGACAGGTGGCATAAGGTGGGTTGCATGGTTATGTGTGCTTTATATATCAAACCAATGGTTGGGCAGAGGAGTTGTTGAAGGTTTCTATGTGTTAAAGACTTCCCGTTGGCCCTCCCTTGTCCTATTTTCACGTGGGCCAAACCACAGCGCATATCGCAATTGCAAGTTTCCCGAGGGTGCAACCAGAGGCAAGGATCAGAGATCCCCGATCTCTGATATTGAGCTAAGCACTGGGTCCCTACCCCCGGTCATATAACAAGGATTGCAAAGAGGGGCTAAACCATAAGGGGCCAAAGGAAATTGGCAATCGCAACTTTAGGAATCCCATTCTATTTAAAGTTCCTAAATAGCCTAAGTCCTTATACACTTGTATGGTTTGTTCTATGGGCACGACTGGTTTTGTTGACTTAATCAAGACTGTAAGAAAGGATGGATGAGACAACAGTTGTGTTAAGAGTCTGTTATGGTCGTTACAGGTGATCTCTCCCACCCCCTAAAAGCAAATATTTAAAACTGATAAAGACCGAAAGTGACAGGCGGACGGGCCAAATTATTGAGGAAGATACATGGCCTAAGCAGAGGCCATAACAGGGGCATCTGGGAGATATTTTCCTCCCATCATCATTCTATTTTCCTATTTTTATTTACTTCTGTAATTTCAACATTTCGAAGAACGAATAAAATCTTATTGTAATTATTTTGGGCAGCACGCCGAGACAGCTAGTCTAGCAGATAGCTGGAGCTCGATCTAGGATATTTTGTAACTGTAAATTCCAACTCCCCCTCTTCTTATAAATAGGGGGAAGAAACTCTTCATAAAGGCTCCATAATTCTAGACCTCTAGGTTTGAGTTCTGCGATTCCACTTTTGTTTCTACTTGCATGTTCATGAGGGACTTAAGCGATATCTAGCTTAATGTAAATGGACTGGTATGTTGGAATCTGATGAAGCCCAGGTCACTCCTAGGCCACAGCTACCAGGATCTTTTACAACTTCCATGCATACAAACCATGCATTCAACACAAGTCTCCGCTTAAAGATAAAAGTATAAAAACCACGCTGGCATTAAGTCCAATTCCCAACTCAACAAAACAAAATTGCGCCCTTACGGTCATTTCAATCCACAACAGAACCCATATGACTGCCACTATCTTATCTTAACAACAACAGTTCGAAGGTTTGTTAACAAAACAGCGCGGAGGTTTTTATTCAATTCAGCATCTTCACAATTCGGTTACCCAGCATAATAACCATATTACGCCATGCTCCCAGTCCTGCATATAATTTCATTCAACGCATATATGTAATTTTCCTTGCAGGCTCCCCGAATGCGGGTGACGCGTTGGTTGATGGCATGGTGCCACATGACAAGCGATCTACGCCACGTGAAGAGGACGGAGGCATTAACTATACAAGCCGGCGGAGGGATGGTTTAAGCGAGTCGCCCCAGTGCATCCTTAATGGAGCAGCTGAGGACGATGACAGGCCTGCGTAAGGCATTCAATGTGGTTATCGATTCAAGAAATGGACAGGAGAATATATATGAGCGTTGGTCTGCAAAAGAATTTCATGGTTGCTCAGGGAATGTTTACTGTGCTTGTGTCATTAGAGAGGCGAAAGGCAGGGGTGACAACAGGTCCCCCACTGATTACCTCGGTCTGTGTCTGCGCTCTCCGGAGTTTGGTCTGGCTGTGTCGTGGAAGGGGCAAAAGACGGAGGGTGCTTGCCTTCTGTTCTGGGAAGTTGGAGGCACGATGGTTAGGGAAAGAATGCCGTGCAGGAGGGGAAGTGGGCATGGCCAATTCCCCCGCCCACCCGCAGCAAACTTACACCATCACTGTTGTTGTGTTTATTGCCATCGCCGGGGGGGTGCTAACCCAATTCCTGCTAGGCACATTCTGGAAGTTGGTAATTCTGTGGAGTTGGCGCCCAGTCTTCCAGCTTTTGGCTCGGTCGTATTCTCGTTGGGCAGTTCTGAGGGCTCTGAGGGGGTCAATGCACACATCTCTGTGCTTTTCACAAAATCTCCTGAGGTGGATGATGATGGGTCTTCGCTGGTTCTGGGGGCGGAAGACGCAGCGAAGGAGAAGGGGAAACTCCCTCTGGGGGAGTCGTCAACGATGGGAGCCCCCTCTGAGAAGGGCAAAGGAAAAGCATTATTGGGGGAGTCTTCCACTGCTGTGGGCACTGCTGGAGATGCACATCGGCCGCCTCACCCCCAATCTCCACTTCTTATTCTGTCATCCCCTTCGCATAGCACACCAGCCATGGAAGACAGCGAAGCCGAAGGAGATGAAGGCAGCAAAAGTATGGAGGAAGAGACCGAGGATTAATTCTCACCATCTCTCTCCTGTTCGTGTTTACTCTGCTCAGGTCGAGTCTTTTCAAGCTGGGTTCGCGGGTCAGGTTAATTTTCAATCTTATGTTTCTGTTATGTTAATCTTGTGTCTTGATGCCAAGTCCTGTGGGCGGTTTCCACCAACGCAGCAGGCGCGTGGTTCTGTAATGTGTCTTGGTCAATTTCTGTCACAGTGTGTATCGGGCCATAATATGGTGTTAGTTGCCCCTGGGCAGGCAAGCTTAGTGTTTTTGGATAAGTTCTCAGGGTCAAGCATTTTGTTCTTTTGGGTCAACATTGCCCTGCGCGGCAACTCCATGAAACTGTCAATGTCACCCATGGTTAAGCCTTTAGCCATGGGCAGCCAGCATATCAAGATGTAAATTATTTTGCTATACATATTAATATACAAGTAGCTAGTTTTACCGATAAAAAAAAAAATTCTCCTTGCAGGCTCGATACAATTCCAGGCGGCTTCCAATTGAGGCGCCAATCTATATATCTCGGCCTCTATACAGTTCGATCAACACATACAATCCGCATAAAGCGCAGTCCCAAACAAGAAACGGACCAGTTTCCATATATATCACAATTTACATGATATCGGTTCCAATTCTAACCTTATCACAGCATAGGCACAATACGGTGCTGTACTCAAGCCTATATATATATCAAATCAAAAACTTATGTGTAGCCTTAACTTCGATGCTTACCTCCCCATGACAGTCTCGATACCATCGTATATAACTGTGGGAAGGTTGTGCTGCTTTACACCTCCGTAATTTGATCACCACAGATTCAACTCATCCCTTCAATCAAACCTGCGCATACATTGGCTATATCCGCAGGCAGTTCTCCCTTCCTTCGACGGCTCTATAACTCACGATGGCTCAATCGATAGCGCAGATATAATGCCAATATGACAGTCCGCTACAATTTGGAGCCGCTTCAAATACGTTACCAATTCCCGCAGTTCAACATTGGCTCACCATCTGTCTTATCCTCTTATGCAACCAACTCCGTTCGCAGGCTGCTCTCGTCTTCCATTGATATGGCCGACAGTTAGAAACATTTATATTCCAGCTGTTCTCGGTCCTACCCTATATCCGCAGCAATTCTTTGGAAAGGCGCAACGCTGTCATCACTTAAAATTTCACAACAGTTATCATTAAAAATACAGCATGTGATCGTTGTTTACACCTCCAATCATTCCACAATCCACGCGTACGTGCACACGTCGGACAGCTCCACTCATAACAAAGATGGGGCGCAAGGGTTAATAAGAACAGGTTCGCTCTCAGTACATCTGCAACCAAATCCCTTGCATAACAACCGATTCAGATATAATAACACTAATGATGCCACGCATCAAGAGTTAGCACATACGCTAAGTGCGCACAGGAAAACGCCATACCCAGATTAACACATACAACCGACATTCAAATATTGATTACAGAACATATTTCGATAAATGAATATGGGACAGCAACAATTCACATGGGACAGCTCCGATAGTTATAACACACAGATCTTTACCTATTCACCGGCAATTTATCAATGCACGCATCATGGCATATACTTCCCCTTACGCTCATCCATTATAACATTATATAACTGCATATATGTGCGCCATATAAAATCGTTTACGACCATCAATTTCACCAATCATGTGCCGAGCTATATCAATAATGCCAAGCGCCTATCCATAACAATAATACGTGGAGAAAAAAAGCCATTCACATCTTCCAAAATACAGTTAAAGTCAACCGCTGGATACATGCATAGCATCATGTCTCACATTTCATTAAACACAACCATGTTCATGCAAATCAAATTTAACATACTTATATTCCCATAAAACAAACATTTACAAGAACTTCCCACTCATGGCCAGATATACAAATGCATGGCCCTTTTACAAACTGCCTGAAGGCTCCCAAGGAGAACCTTGCTCGCACTCACACACACTCTCTCACAATCTCAATGTCTCTTTTTCCCTAAAACTTCTTCCTGTTTATACAATTTAAAAATATCATTAAATTAAATGCTCAATCCCTTCAATTCCTCAACAAACCCCTAAATCTCTCAACATCCCTAAAGGATAGCTCTTTATCCCTAAAATCCTTCCACTAATTAAATTCCCTCATATCCTTTTATTAAATAAAAAGATATTTACAATAGATCCTCACATTTTCCTATTTTACTCAAATTAATTTAATAAAATATCAAAAATCAACACACCCCCTTTTAACATATTTACAAAATAAAAAAATGCCCTTGATGCTCCTGCATCAGACTCCCCATGTAAGAAAGTTCATGACCACCTGGTCATAAGTCTGGATATCTCCTCCTGGATCCCAAATTTTATTTTGTAATCTTCCCATGCTTGTCGATTGCTTTACTACTGTTATCATCTGCTGTTGTCTTCCAGGTTTCCATATTTTGTGTTGTAGTGCTCCACTTGCTTTGCTCTTGCAATCCTTCGCTATCTTTCTCTTGTTGTCTTTCCTTTCCTTTCTTGCTACTGTTGGTTTCTTCCGGGATTCTTTCGTCATCAGTCTTCTGATACTTTCAATCTCTTGGTCTAATAAATCTCCCGACTGTTGAATTCTTGCTGTCTGCTGAGCTAAGACGGCTTGCTCAGTTTGTATTGTCACTGGCTAACTTCTTGCTTCTTTGCTTGTTTTTGTTCTCACTTGTTCAATCTTCACTGCCACCATATCATCCATGCCCTCTTGTTTTCTAGAACAGAAAACTTCTTCTTCCTTCATTTGACTTCTCAATTGAGTCAAATGTTCTGCAACAATACCTGCATTCACAAAAAACTTGTTAGAATAAAAATCAAAAGGCATTAGTGCCTTGTCCTCCTTTTCCAGCACTTCATTATGCTGTTCTGAATTCTCCTCCACTATCAGCACATTACTATGCTGATTCTCTTTGTCCAAAGAATCCTCTGAAGAATCCTCAAGACTGTCAACCAGTCTTTCTCCCACATCATCTGCTTCCATGATATCTTTTTGCACTCGTTCACTGTACTGAACTCTTTCTTCTGCCATCTCCCTGTCATACTCCGAATTCTTCAACAAATATTCTAGCAATGCAATTTCTTTGTAACATTGTTGAAGCATAACATCACCATCACTTACAGTCCCTGCATGCATACACAACTTGTCAGTTTGAAAACTACAAGTTTCAACAACCTTAACCGTTGGTTCATATAACAGCTCTTCCAGCTGATCCTCTTCTTCATTCACATGAACTTCCTCTTCAACAAAACCTGTAATCACATCACAACTGTCAGCTATAAAAACACAAGAGTTCATATTATCCAGCTGATCTGGATCTGCCCAATAGTTCAAGAAATCATCAATGATCTCCTCCTCTGTTTCATCAATGGGAACCTCCTCTTCCAACTCAGCTACCCTGATTTCTTCACGTCTCAATTGTACATCCATTATCTTCTCGAGCTTTCTCAGCTCTTCTGTTAACTGCATGTTTATCTGTCGATCTCTTATCTGTGGTAGCCTCTGCCACTTCACTTTCTTTCCCTTCAGTGGAAAGATCCATCCTCTATTCTGGTTTTCCTGCTCTTGCAGCCATTCCTCTAGTACCTGCAATTGCACTTTCATTACTGCCATCTCTCTTTCTCTAACTTCTGCAGTCATCTCATCGTTGCGGCATTCCTCTAAACCTCTTCTTTGATCCTCCATGATCACTTTCTCCATGAGTTTCTTACTCACCATGAGTTGTATTAGCCTCTACGACAGCAATCTCTTCTGCTGCCACTCCTCACCAAGCTCTCCTCACTCAGTCTTTTGGTAAATACTGGGTTCACTGCCTCTGGAACCTTTTGAGCACTCTCCTCTGCTCACTCTTCAAGCTATCTCTTCAACTCACCTTCTTCTTCAGGACACTGCAATTGTCCTCCTTATTCAGCCTTTAGCTGAATTCCAGGTTCAATGCCATCATCTTTTCTGCAACCATAAACTCTCATCACAAATTTAAAATCAAAAAAAAAAAAAAAAAATCATCTCTCCTCTTAAGATCTTGCATGATCTTTTCCTCTCTGCAATCCTGTTCACTTGTGTAGTTTCTAATCTTCCTTCATCATTCATCATACATTCAAAAATAAATTTCAGTTTTCAATAAAACCTTCTTGTCCTCATTCAGAAAATAAATAGTTTTTAATTCAACAGAACCTTCAAAATAAACATTCCACAGAGCCAATCTCTGATACCAAAAATTGATGAAGCCCAGGTCATTCCTAGGCCACAGCTACCAGGATCTTTTACAACTTCCATGCATACAAACCATGCATTCAACACAAGTGTCCACCTAAAGATAAAAGTATAAAAACCACGCTGGCATTAAGTCCAATTCCCAACTCAACAAAACAAAATTGCGCCCTTACAGTCATTTCAATCCACAACAGAACCCATATGACTGCCACTATCTTATCTTAACAACGACAGTTCAAAGGTTTGTTAACAAAACAGCGCGGAGGTTTTTATTCAATTCAGCATCTTCACAATTCAGTTACCTAGCATAATAACCATATTACGCCATGCTCCTAGTCCTGCATATAATTTCAGTCAACGCATATATGTAATTCTCCTTGCAGGCTCGATACAATTCCAGGCGGCTTCCAATTGAGGCGCCAATCTATATATCTCAGCCTCTATACAGTTCGATCAACACATATAATCCGCATAAAGCGCAGTCCCAAACAAGAAACGGACCAGTGTCCATATATATCACAATTTACATGATATCGGTTCCAATTCTAACCTTATCACAGCATAGGCGCAATACGGTGCTGTACTCAAGCCTATATATATATCAAATCAAAAACTTATGCGTAGCCTTAACTTCGATGCTTACCTCCCCATGACAATCTCGATACCATCGTATATAACTGTGGGAAGGTTGTGCTTCTTTACACCTCCGTAATTTGATCACCACAGATTCAACTCATCCCTTCAATCAAACCTGTGCATACATTGGCTATATCTGCAGGCAGTTCTCCCTTCCTTCGACGGCTCTATAACTCACGATGGCTCAATCGATAGCGCAGATATAACGCCAATATGACAGTCTGCTACAATTTGGAGCCGCTTCAAACACGTTTCCAATTCCCGCAGTTCAACATTGGCTCACCATCTGTCTTATCCTCTTATGCAACCAACTCCGTTCACAGGCTGCTCTCGTCTTCCATTGATATGGCCGACAGTTAGAAACATTTATATTCCAGCTGTTCTCGGTCCTACCCTATATCCGTAGCAATTCTTTGGAAAGGCGCAACGCTGTCATCACTTAAAAGTTCACAGCAGTTATCATTAAAAATACAGCGTGTGATCGTTGTTTACACCTCCAGTCATTCCACAATCCACGCGTACGTGCACACGTCGGACAGCTCCACTCATAACAAAGATGGGGCGCAAGGGTTAATAAGAACAGGTTCGCTCTTAGTACATCTGCAACCAAATCCCTTGCATAACAACCGATTCAGATATAATAACACTAATGATGCCACGCATCAATAGTTAGCACATATGCTAAGTGCGCACAGGAAAACGCCATACCCAGATTAACACATACGACCGACATTCAAATATTGATTACAGAACATATTTCGATAAATGAATATGGGACAGCAACAATTCACATGGGACAGCTCCGATAGTTATAACACATAGATCTTTACCTATTCACCAGCAATTTATCAATGCACGCACCATGGCATATACTTCCCCTTACGCTCATCCATTATAACATTATATAACTGCATATATGTGCGCCATATAAAATCGTTTACGACCATCAATTTCGCCAATCATGTGCCGAGCTATATCAATAATGTCGAGCGCCTATCCATAACAATAATACGTGGAGAAAAAAATCCATTCACATCTTCCAAAATACAGTTAAAGTCAACCGCTGGATACATGCATAGCATCATGTCTCACATTTCATTAAACGCAACCATGTTCATGCAAATCAAATTTAACATACTTACATTCCCATAAAACAAACATTTACAAGAACTTCCCACTCATGGCCAGATATACAAATGCATGGCCCTTTTACAAACTGCTTGAAGGCTCCCAAGGAGAACCTTGCTCGCACTCACACACACTCTCTCACAATCTCAATGTCTCTTTTTCCCTAAAACTTCTTCCTGTTTATACAATTTAAAAATATCATTAAATTAAATGCTCAATCCCTTCAATTCCTCAACAAACCCCTAAATCTCTCAACATCCCTAAAGGATAGCTCTTTATCCCTAAAATCCTTCCACTAATTAAATTCCCTCATATCCTTTTATTAAATAAAAAGATATTTACAATAGATCCTCAGATTTTCCTATTTTACTCAAATTAATTTAATAAAATATCAAAAATCAACACACCCCCTTTTAACATATTTACAAAATCAAAAAATGCCCTTGATGCTCCTGCATCAGAATCATATTGGATTAATGAAACTATTTGGTGATTCCAATCAGAGCAATGTGCAGTATGTTTTCCCCTCTATCAATCTCGTTTTCATATATGTTTTCTTCTTCTATTGAAATTGTGTAATGAAGCTATCGGTCTCATGCTTTCATGGTTGTATATTTTGCTGCTATATAGAGAAAAATACATGTGTGTATTATATATTTACTTGTGTTATTCAATAGCCTACAATACCTGTAGTAATTACAGATTTACTTGTGTTATTCCATAACCTGTAGTACCTGTATGAGCACAGATTTACTTACACTGTTTAGTGATAAGTGTACTCATGATGTATAGATTTTGGGACCTTAATTAACTCTTTATTGTTTCTGTCATATCATATCCACTTGTTGTGTGTCAGCCACCATAAAAGACATTTATCTTTGAGGTAGCCCCAATTTATCCCCTACACATTTGGATCCATGTATTGGCTTGAGTTCACATTACTAAGGGGCTATTGAACCAAACCCCCTTTATAATCTTTTTAACTACGTGACAATTGGAGTGCAACAGAAACCCCACTCATAATCTTCCATGCACTCCTCTAACTAATATGTCCTAGGCACTGGTCTACAATCAACCCAGAGGTCGTCTCTAGGAAGCTTTCTATATCTCCTAAAGCATTGCTGCTACAAGTGCTAGAAAAAGCAACAACATCTTTCTGGCACCATTGCCGGGGATGGATTATAACATTTTCCATTGGTACGAAATTTTTTTAAATTCCCTCTTGATCCAAAAATGGGTCCTAAAAACCCTCTAAGTCTTCAAAATCCTCAAAAAAAAAAAAAAAACAAAAACTAGTGCAAAAGGAGGACCTTTAAAAAAGGTGGACAACACTATCAGGACCCAAAAATCTAAAGAAATGGTGGAAATAAGGCCTATCGAAGGCTTAAACCAATAGTGAACAGGATCCGTCGAATCTAACTGATCAACGGTCCAGATCTGATCGGCGAATCGTAATCAGCGGTGGCTATCGGAGGCAATTAGAGGCATATATGCAATGGGACCGAGCCGATGTGATACAACGATCGTCGATATCGGCGGATCGCAATCAACGTTGGCATAGACCGTACCACATGGCAAGACCTCGAGCTTAATGAGATATGCGATTGCAACAAGTTGCATCACAATATCACATCGGCGCATTACAGAGGAGCGGGGTATATATATATAGATATGCGATGCGATGGTCGGACCCGAGGGAACTGATAGGTGCAATATTATAATATTTTAAATCTGATAAAGCCTTTTTTTGGGGGATTTTCCATGTTTTAACGTATTTTTAAAATACGAAGGGAAACCTTGGAACAGGGCCGAAGCGACTTACGATAGCGATTTCAGGAAAACCCGATAGGGATATAGTGCACAATTATGAAGATTTGAAGTCCGGGGAATAGTGTTCTCTGTGGATTTTTCCCGTATTAGTGCATTTACCTGTGTAAGCCGAGAATGCCAAAATTTGGGGATTTCAAGCGCCGATGGTTCCCTCTGTTGCAGCACAAGTGGCCACCATCCCTAAGGGAATTTAGCAATGATTGCTAACGCTTAGAGAAGGGATTTGAGCGAACAAAGGCTAGAAGACAGAGAGCCCGAAAGGGAAAATGAACCAACAACGTCAATTTGGCTTAAAAGCCACAGAACGATAGAGACAGGTTAGTTGTTGATTGTTGGTTGCTGGGGTTGTTGTTGGGGTTTTGTTGTTGACAGTGAAGCCAAAGCAGGAAGTTGAGGTGAAGGAGGCAATGCAGAAGCAAAAAAGCAGCCAAGGGAGTCACTTGGAAGTCAAGTGAAAAGCCAAGAGGGTTGTAAACTGATAGAGGGCAGAAAGAAGCCAGAGCCAAAGAGCCAGAGCCAGAGCCAGAGCCGAAGAGCCAGAGTCAAAGCCAAAGAGCCAAAACCAAGAGCCAAGAGCTAGAGCCAAGAGCCAGAGCTTCAAGAGCCAGGGAATAACATGGTGTCTGAACCCGCTGTTTTTGTGTAAAATAGCAGGAGTTAAGCCAAGAGCTTGTAAAAAATACTTATACCATAATCCCAGAGAGCCTAGTTGAATTGACTAGAGCTCACGGAGATGTAGCCCAAGAGTTGTGGGTGAACTCCTAATTAAATTGTTGTTTCTGTGTGATTGTTTATTGTTGCATTGTTTACTGTTATATGCATTTATATATCAGTTTAAGCACATCAACTTACAACCCAGACAATATATTTTAAAGCATATAATCAGTTAAAAATAAATACAAGCATACACCTATATTTTCAAGAATTTCTTAATTATGCATTCATTAATAAATAAGACTTGGGAATATTTCAAGCTTTGGAAGTGGGAGAGGTTCTTGTAAGTTGGACAAGAAGCCTAAGTGCTCCATTTTCAGATCACCTCAGTTAGGTGAGCAAGGGAAATTTGGGTTGAAGATCTCTCACCTTGGCGACTCCATTGTTTTAATTTTATGGCAAAACATCCTAGGGACTCCACTGTCTATATCATTTTTTGATCATCCTGGCTTCAAACCACCTCATACATACTCTGATACTAAAGCAGCCGAAAACTTTCCCGACCTTTGATCCTGCGATCACTCACCTAGGGGGTTTTAAAAATGACCATTCCTGCATTCTTGGCCAACCAATTTGCCCCATTGGATTTTTCTTCTATCATTGGTTATCCCAATCATGTGCCTTTGTTTCATGAATGGAATATCTAATTGCCTAGATTCAGTGGAAACATGGAGAGAAGCCCTGACCAGCACCTGAAGGAT
The DNA here is from genome assembly GCA_031772625.1 of Pinus tabuliformis. Classification (NCBI taxonomy): domain Eukaryota; kingdom Viridiplantae; phylum Streptophyta; class Pinopsida; order Pinales; family Pinaceae; genus Pinus; species Pinus tabuliformis. The sequence continues at coordinate 306,199,203 of CM062816.1, read as the reverse complement.
TTTCATGAATGCATGGAACAACAGGATATTATTTTTAAAGATGTCCAAATGAAATTGTTCATGTATTCTTTAGACAAGGACGCTCGATTTTGGTACAGAACAATCCCTTGTGGCAACATATCTTCCTCAAAATGTTTTCATATAGCATTCAACCAATATTGCAAAAGGTTATATCCGCCAAACGCTCTGTTTGAATATTGTTGCGCACATTTTAATGTTGAAAATATTCAAGTGGTAAATGACCCTGTTGAATATGCTTGTGAGACTCCATTTTAATAAGACATCTCACAACAAGAAACATTTCATAGCAATCAAGAATGGGAGACAGCTACTCATTTTCCTCATCAATTCCATGATCCAGTAGCTGACTACATGGTATCTTTCTGTGGCCTGCAAAAGTATACATCTATCCCAAGGTATGTGTCAAACCTTTGGTCTGAAGCTCTTACGGGATGCATACACATGTTAGCCACTGATTTTCAAGAGCACAACACCATTAGAGTGTTCATGAAGGAGATTGAAAGAGCTAAACGTCAACTACCAAGTTGGGCACACATATCAAAATTTTGGTCCAAATATTTTTCATGGTGCACGTTAGTTGTAATTTTTCAATTTCAGCAGCATAAAGGCGTTAGGTCTAGCACTCAAATTTAGCCTGGCTCCATTGGAAGGTTGAACTCAAGTGAATTAATGCCCTATAAGTAAGTAGGAATTATATATAAATAATCTCACTAGCTGAGCATTTAGTTTCCAGAATTTTTATTTCTACATTTCAGTTTGATGAGGAAAAGACTCTCAGAAAATAAAGTCTCATGGAGATTTTATGGTTGTATAAGTGATCTAGGTGGCTCCAGAGACACACAAGACAAAGAGGGCTTATGAACACTTGAAAAGCAAAGTGCTCAAAATGACTTCGACCCAGGACCAGAGCATAGATCTCATCGTCCTGATCGTGGAGGTGCAAACAGTTCGTCAATCCGAGATCATATGAGGGAGAACGAGCCAGTCAAATTTTTGGTCAAAATTCTACAATGGGCCAGGTTTAAGTGTCCTACAATTTGACCGGCCCCGGGGCATGAAACCTAGCTCCCAAAATCGGTCGAAATTGCAGCCTCGTTAATTTGCCCAATATCCCTTATTTTCTAAAGATTTAAAAAATACCATATGTTAAATAAAAATTAAAAAAAAAAAATAATGTGGTGGCAGGCCACCACCCCTGCCACCCCCAAACCCACATTACATATAAAAAATCAAAATTTTGTGAGCAGACCGGCCATCACCCCCACCATCCCTTCCCCCAAAACCTTACAAAAACAACTTTTAATTAAATTTTGGCTCGGTAGCCATCACCCCACCGAGCCCTCCACCTCCACCGTTACATGTAATATTTGGGGTGGGCTAGGTCCACCAGAACCTAACTCCCGAAATCGGTCGAAATTGCGGCCTCGTTAATTTTCCCAATATCCCTTATTTTCTAAAGATTTTAAAAAATACCATATGTTAAATAAAAATAAATAAATAAAAAAATATGATGTGGTGGTGGGCCACCACCCTTACCACCCTCAAACCCACATTACATATAAAAAAATCAAATTTTTGTGGGCCGACAAGCCATCACCCTCGCCAGCCCTTCCCCCAAAATATTACAAAAAAAAAATTAATTAAATTTTGGCTCGGTGGCCATCACCTCGCCGAGCGCTCCACCTCCACTGTTACATGTTATATTTGGGGTGGGCACGGGCCACCTCCAGTGGACCCGACCCACACCCCCACATTGTGTCATAAAACAGCGGCACCGAAGGATTGATCTGGGAGGTCCCCAAGCAGGCAACCCCATAATAGTATGCAGCCCCCTTTAAGAGCGGCAGTACAGCCCATAAAAAACGTACCACCATATAACCATTCCCCACCACACATGCGCGGATGAGGAGGATCAGGGAGTGGGCCGCCCAATATATACCCGACCCCCATTTAAAATACATTTCACTTAAAACCAAAAAACTATAATGTATTAAAATGAGAGGGGCGGGGTTTGACCACTCGACCCCTCCTCAACTAATACCCAAATTTACCAATGCACCATAACTACCTCATTGTTAAATTCGTCAGAGATATTTTACATAAACCTCATTTGCACAGTGCACAGGAGATGGAGGAACCAGGAGCGGGCACAGATTTCGACACAAGAGGAGGTTGTGCACATAGTTTGAGGCAGTGTTTTGCAGGAGGGCCAAATTTTCACTTTGTCAGAATTTGACAAATTTTATATGGTTTCAGCACTTCTCAATGCCACGAACACAATGACGCTGTCTATGTCTCCATCAGAGTTATGCATTTTTCGGCCATTTTCAGTATGAGGGTGGAACCATGATCACTGCAAAAATAAGGAGTGAAACCATGATCCTTGAAATTTTCCTGAGGAGGTAATATTTCTCCATGTCGGAATATAGTCAAGTTTACAATCGTTTTTCATGGTTTTCCACAGGGATCACAATGGCAAGGTCAGATTCACATTTGGAGTGGCATATTTCCAATCCACCTATGGAGAAGAATCTTTGAGGAATCTAGGGGGGAATCTAAAAGGTTCCTTGAGCCCCAGATTCTCAACTTCTTAGAATTCAGAAATTGGATATTCAATTTTGCACTATTCGACGTCACAATCTGATGGTGCATTCAGATTTTTCATTTGCTCATTCTATTCTTCAGCCACTTTTCTAAGTGGGATGCAGGTGTCAGCATTCATGTGCAAGCAGCCATTTCCATGTGATTGATGCCGTGAGATTGATGGCATGAGCAACTTCAGCAGTTTGACATCCGCTTCTTCAGATGGCCCTTGGTTGTGAGGTATATGTTGTGTTCATGTACTTCTTATTTATGCATTGTGTTGCATAGGTCCTTGCTTGATGTTTGATGTGGGATCCTGTTTCTTACTCGTTTTCATGATTCCTGCTTGATGTGATGCAGAATCGTCTATGTGATGTACTTGTTGTCATTATTCGTCCTGTTATGTTTTGAGATCCCTTTGTTGTATGTTGTTGGGATACTCATGTTGTCGTCATGCATGTTTGCATTGAGATCCCTTTTATGCCATGTTGGTGGGATGCTCATCATGCATGAGTTTATGTCATACTGATAGGAGTCCTTTTCACTGAGAGTTCCTGTAGCAAAACATCTCTTGGAGCCACTCCTGCATGAGGGCATTTTTCCTTGTATGATAACGACATCACCTCTATGTACATCACCACTATTAATAGCACTTAATGCAACGGCCTACACCATCTTGACACTGGGGCCTGGGGACGTAGTCCCTCCTGGACGAACTCCGTTATCAACGGCTTATGTTTTTATGTTGCTGATGATTGATATGTTCCTCTTCTTTACAGCATGCACATGTATTCATTTATGTTCTTTTAGAAATGCAATTTAACACATCACGAAAGTAAAAGGTCTTGGAAGGATCCTTTGTCACACCCAGACCCGGATCAAGTGGTATCAGAACGGTATTTGCATTAATGTGAATTGTAGCATGAACAATGGAATGTGCCGCGATAGAGGATGAAAAAGCGATTTACGACACCATGATCAATGTTTCCAAGAGGGTAGAGATAATGTATGAAACTCTACAGAAAGAGATAGAGGAAAAGGAGAGATTGCAGCTTTAATTGCAAGCCATGGAAGAGGCCCTAGATGAACTAAAGCATAACAAACATAATCTTCAAACAAAGAACGATGAATTGAAGATGCGTCTACATGAAGAGAAAGAGGAAAAACATAGTTTGCTATGATAGCTGCAAGCAAAGGATGAGGCCTTGGAAAAGCTTCAACGTGACCCATGTGAGGTAAAATGTAATTCTCTGAACTCATGTATGTGTCCTGATGATGATTTCGTTGTTTTTGAAAATCACACCATAGGAATTGGCTCCAAACTGTTGAAGAGAATGGGTATGAAGGAAAAGGCTTGGGTGTTAGTGGCCAAGGCATTGTCAACCCCATCAAAGTAGAAGAATCACCCTGTCAAGTAGGACTTGGGTGTGTCAAAAAGGAAGTTTGGGAATGCACTGAGACAGCTAGAAAACGACCAACAACAAATAATGAGAAGCCCTCATCAGTTCTTTCCAAATCGACAAAGGAGGTAAAAGATGTTGATTTACTTTCAGTTTCATCGTCACATAGTATGATTTATGTTGGAGATCTGGAGAACCCAATTATAGGGACAAACATGAGGCTCCTTACAAGGATGAGGCATGAAGAGGAAAAATAACTTGGTGTCAATAACCAAGGCATAACTCAACCATTTGAGGTTGTGCAAAGACCTCAATTTGCAGGCTCGAAATACACCAAAGGAGAATGCTTGAAGGTGTCAGATTCTTCCGAGACATCGTCAAAGTCATCGAGGAAAGAGAATGAAAAGCATCCCCATCATCCCATGGAAGTTTCCATTGTAGGGAAAGAGATGAGGCAAGCTCTCATCGCCATACTTACACCAGAGCCAACAAGGAAAGGTATAACCACTTTCGACATGCGAATATTCATTTCGATTATGATCATGTTATTAATGATGAACGAAGAACATGGCATCAAAAACATGTACCTTTTGTGGATAACATAACCATACATTTTGTAAGTGTTGGAAAGGAATGGCAGCACACAAAAGGATGAGGCGTGAAAGACCCTCTCAACAGCATGAAAAGAAATAAGTTAGGCAAATCTAGAGGAGGAAGATATATTGCAGTCATTGCAACAAACGTGGCCATCAAAGAGCCACTTGTTGGAGGCTCCATCTAGAGTAGCGCCTTAAAGACAAAGTTTCGGTGCATGAACCAGGTGAAACAATTGTTCGACAAGCCAAGCCACCACAAGGAGGTGACCCATTCACATTGATAAGTGAAAAATGGTTTCTAGACATGTTGTCGTTTCATGGTCGTGCTTTTGTAAATCATTTGTTGCATTTTAAAATGTAAAAGTGATGATGTGTTTTCCATCACTTGTTTAGCAACAATGATGTCTGGTCTTATTTTGTGTTGCATGATAAACGGTGAAAGTGATGTCAAGTTTCCATCACTTGTGGAAATCAAAAACAGTGTTTGGCCTTATCTTTTTAAATCATGTGTTGCAGTGATGATGTGTTTTCCATCACTTATTGAAGCAACAATGATGTGTTGGCCTTGTTTTCGTAGCTGGGGTATTATGTCCATTATGATGTAAACTTGACCACCGAGTATGTGTTATAACTTGTGGCAAGTGTGGGACGCTTGGGTCATTAGTTTGTCATGAAAGTCAAGCATGTAAATTGAAAAAAAAATGTACTACAGGTTGCAGAGGTTGCAGGTGTTGGCTCATCGCTTAAGGCTCCAATGAACAAAGGTGAAGGAGATGGAAGCGAGACATTTCAGGACGCTTTTGATGTAGACAAGGTACAAAAAAGTTCCAGATTGTTTCTCATGCTTTTGGAGGACCAAAAGCTCCTCAGTGGGGAGGATTGATCCAAATGGCTCCAGAGACACACAGGACAGAGGGCTTATGAATACTCGAAAATCAAAGTGCTCAGAATGAGTTCGACCCAAGACTAGAGCGTAGATCTCGTCATCCTGATCGCAGAGGTGTAAACGGTTCGTCAATCGGAGCTCGTATGAGGGAGAACAAGCCAGTCAAAGCTTTGGTCAAAGTTGGGTTGTGGGCCAGGTTTAAGTGTCCTACAATTTGACCAACCCCCAGGCATGAAACCTAGCTCCCAAAATAGGTCAAAATTCCAGCCTCGTTAATTTGCCCAATATCCCTTATTTGCTAAAGATTTAAAAAAATACCATATGTTAAATAAAAACTAAAAATATATATATGTGATGTGGTGGCGGGCCACCACCCCCACCACCCCCAAACCCACATTACGTATAAAAAAATCAAAATTTTGTGGGCCGATGGGCCATCACCCCCACCAACCCTCCCCCCAAAACCTTACAAAAAATAATTTAATTAAATTTTGGCTCGAGCCCTCCACCTCCACTGTGGTGGCCTCCAGGCCACCTCCGGTGGACCCGACCCACACCCCCGCATTGCCTCATAAAACAGTGGTGCCGAAGTATTAATCTAGGAGTCAGCGGGGGTCGAACCCACCCGGCCCATGTGGTCGGCCCCGTAATAGTACGCAACCCCCTTTAAATGTGGCAATATAGCCCATAAAGAACGCAACACCATATAACCATTCCCCGCCACACATGTGCCGATGAGGAGGATCAGGGGGCAAGCCACCCAATGCGGACCCAACCCCCATTTAAAATACATTTCGCTTAAAACCAAAAAACTATAATGTATTAAACTGAGAGGGGCGAGGTTTGACCACCCGACCCCTCCTCAACTAATACCCAAATTTACCAATGCACCACAACTGCCTCATTTTTAAATCCGTCGGAGATATTTTACATAAACCTAATTTGCACAGTGCATGGGAGATGGAGGAACCAAGAGCGGGCATAGATTTTGAGACATGAGGTGGCTGTGCATGCAGTTCGAGGCAGTATTTTGCAGGAGGGCCAAATTTTCACTTTGTCAGAATTTGACAAATTTTATATGGTTTCAACACTTCTCAATGCCACGAACACAATGGCATTGTCCGTTTCTCCGTCAAAGTTCTGAATTTTTTGGCCATTTTCAGTATGAGGGTGGAACCATGATTGCTGCAAAAATAGTGAGCGGAACCATGATCCTCGAAATTTTCCTGAGGAGGTAATTTTTCTCCATGTCGAAATATAGTTAAGTTTACAGTCGTTTTTCATGGTTTTCCACAAGGATCACAATGGCAAGGTCAAAATCACCTTTGGAGTTGCATATTTCCAGTCCACCCATGGAGAAGAATCTTTGAGGAATCTAGGGGGAATCTAAAAGATTCCTTGAGCCCTAGATTCTCAACTTCTCAGAATTCAGAAATTGAACAGTCGATCTTGCACTATTCGACGTCACAAATCTAATGGTGTGTTCAGATTTTTCATTTTCTCATTCTATTCTTCACCCACATTTCTAAGTGGGATGCAAGTGTCAGCATTCATGTGCAAGCAACCATTTCCATGCGATTGATGCCGTGAGATTGATGGCACGAACAACTTTAGCAGTTTGACATCCGCTTCTTTAGATGGCCCTTGGTTGTGAGTTATATGCTATGTTCATGTACTTCTTCTTTATGCATTGTGCTGCATAGGTCCTTCTTTGATGTTTGATGTGGGATCTTGTTTCTTACTCATTTTCATGATTCCTGCTTGATGTGACGCGGAATCGTCTATGTGATGTACTTGTTGTCATTATTCATCCAGTTATGTTTTGAGATCCCTTTGTTGTATGTTGTTGGGATACTCATGTTGTCATCATGCATGTTTGCATTGAGATCCCTTTTATGCCATGTTGGTGGGATGCTCATCAAGCGTGAGTTTATTTCATACTGATAGGAGTCCTTTTTACAGAGAGTTCCTGTAGCGGAACATCTCTTGGAGCCACTCCTGTGTGAGGGAATTTTTCCTTGTATGATAATGACATCACCTCTATGTACATCACCAATATTGACGGCACTTAATGCAACGGCCTACACCATCTTGAAACTGCGACCTGGAGACGTAGTCCCTCCTGGACGAACTTCGTTATCAACAACTTATGTTTTTATGTTGTTGATGATTGATATGTTCCTCTTCTTTATAGCATGCACATGTATTCATTTATGTTCTTTTAGAAATGCAATTTAACACATCACAAAAGTAAAAGGTCTTGGAAGGGTCCTTTGTCACACTCAAACCCGGATCAATAAGTTCATTTCATTTTTAACTCCTCGCCCAACGGTGAAGGCTACTGCTCTACAAGTTCTCAACACCTTGCTAGAAACGCACTGTCCCTAGTTGGAGCCAATGTTGTCACTCAATGCCAAATGATTTTTCAGTTATCCAAAGTGAAAAATAGCAGTGAAGTATGAAGCCATCTTCTGAGCCATAGAAGCTCTGAAAGCTAAATTAGACCCTCTCAATTGCATAGTTCTCATAACGGGCTTTCTAACGGTATGTGGAAGTCTGAAAATGGATTTCTGGATCAGAAGGGCTTGTTGAACTTACCATTTGAAAGACAAAAAACAAAGAGAGAAAGACCATAGGTAAAGGCTGATCACAAATCGCAATTGGAGTTTCTAGTAGCAACAGATGAGGGCAGTAAGATCAGCGATCAACGATCTTCGATATCGCAAATCGCATTTCGAAGGTCCCAGCAATCAAGACATATCGGCGGGGTAAAACAATGATCGTCAATATCGCACTCCGGGAGCGCATCACAAATCACAACCGACATTTTTCTAAAGTAACCACAGGGGAGGTCAAAGCAAGTATCACGATCAGCGATCACCGATATCGCAAAATCGGTGTTCAGGGATTTTAGGTTCCAAGGCATCACCCATCAGTGAATTGGCATGACAGCAGGGTTACAACTCCAAAATATTGTAATATCGTGATGTTGCAATGGGATAGTGTAAGGCGTCGGGAGGGCTGAAAAACAATTAACAAAGAAAATCAGTGAAAAACTAAGGGCAGGCGAACCCTTTTCTCTCTCCTTATGGGGCCACATGGCAGAGCACCATTAGATTCGATAATGACACAAGGTAGCTGACATCACCATGACGTGGTAGTACGGTGATGACATGGCAATACGGTGATGACATGACAGTACAGTGATGACGTGGCAATATGGAGGACACATGACATGTTGATTTGGAATTTTCAAGGTCTTAAGGGGGAATTTTCGGGTGACACATGTAACCACTCACAAGGTGACACATGGCAAGGTATAATATCATCTCACAAATCAGTGATAGACAGTCCCTGAATCACAATTGCAAAGGTTAGGATGGTGCAACTAAAGACATGGTCCAGAAAATTTGCAATTGTCAATCCCCAATATTGTGGGTCCGAAGTGAGGTGGACAGGTGACATAAGGCGGGTCGCATGGTTATGTGTGCATTATATATCAAACCAATGGTTGGGCGAAGGAGTTATTGAAGGTTTTTGCGTGTTAAATCATTTTCGTTTGCCCTCCCTTTTCCTCTTTTCACATGGGCCAAACCACGGTGCATATCGCAATCACAAGTTTCCCGAGGGTGCAACCAGAAGCAAGGATCAAAGATCCCTGATCTCCGATATTGAGATAAGCACCAGGTCCCTGCCCTCGGTCATATAAGAAGGATTACAAAGAGGGGCTAAACCATAAGGGTCCAAAGGAAAGTGGAAAACACAGCTTTAGGAATCCCATTATGTTTAAAGTTCCTAAATAGCCTGAGTCCCTATAAACTTATATGATTTGTTCAGCAAGCACGATTGGTTATGTTGGCTTAATCAACACTGTAGGAAGGGACAGATGAGATGAAATTTGTGTTCAAAGTCTATTATTTTCATTAGGGGAAATCGTTTCTGCCTCCTAAAAGCAAAGAATTAAAACTGATAAAGACCGAAAGCGACAGGCAGATGGGCCAGATTATTGAGGCAAAGATATGGCCTGAGTAGAGGCCATAACAAGGGCATCTGGGAGATATTTTCCTCCCATCATCGTTTTGTTTTCCTATTTGTATTTACTTATGTAATTTCAACATTTCCAAGAACGGATCAAATCCAATTGTAACTATTTTGGGTATCACGCCTTGTACACCGAGACAGCTAGTCTAGCAGACAGCTGGAGCTCGAGCTGGGATATTTTATAACTGTAAATTCTAGCTCCCCCTCTTCTTATAAATAGGGGGAAGAAACTCTTAATAAAGGCTCCAAAATTCTGCACCTACGGGTCTGATTTCTGCGATTCCACTTTTGGTTCTACTTGCCTATTCATGAGGGACTTGAGTGATATTTGGCTGAATGTAAATGGACTGGTATGTTGGACTCATATTGGATTAATGAAACTATTTGGTGATTCCAATCAAAGCAATGCATAGTATGTTTTCCCCTCTGTCAATCTTGTTTTCATATATGTTTTATTCTTCTATTGAAATTGTGTAATGAAGTTGTCGATTCCATGCTTTCATGGTTGTATATTTTGCTGCTATATAGAGAACAATACATGTGTGTATTACAAATTTACTTGTGTTATTCAATAGCCTGCAATACCTATAGTAATTACAGATTTACTTGCGTTATTCCATATCCTGTAGTACCTATACGAACACATTTTTACTTACACTATTTAGTGATAAGTGTACTCATGATGTATATATTTTGGGACCTTAATTAGCGCTCTAATGTTTCTGTCATATCATCTCTGTTATAGACATTTTTGGGCACTGCAACCCCAAGCATAAATGTCCATAAAACCAAGGGCTCCTACGTCCCTAAAGGTGTTGTTCCAACCCCTAAAAGAACAAGGTCAACTAATTACAGCATCTCCCAGAAGTTCTCCATGAAAAACTACTCAGAACTGGTCAAAACTGGACCATTTCACCTACTCCATAGGCAAAGTGCGTTGCATCCCACCTGAATACACACAGTAGGTGCGATGCATGTCAAAAATCCCTTCTATGGGGTGCGATGGGCGAGAAGGGACAAATGGCAGGGTCAATCCGCAAGGTGGAGAAGCATGGAATCTTCCAGAAACTTCTCCTGTGACACTTGCCTCTCTGAATTCGACCAGGGATGAGTAAGAGATCATCAATCTCCAAGTGGAATCAAGAACTATCAGAGGGAAGACACTAATCAAATCTTAAAAGCTGACTCACCTCCCTTGCAGACATCTATATATGGATCCCTCATCCCAGAGATCCTAAGGCTAGAATTTTGTATCTTGTAAGGAAGTGTTGTTGGTTTCTTGGTGCAATATCATAGTGTTGGGTGATCTAAGCTTTTCATGAGGTGAAGAAGGGCCTACTTGCTGAGAGGATGATGCTGGATCAGAACAATCGGTTGTAATCCTCTTTTCTCTTTCTTGATTATCAATAAAGCTATTCAAGTTTTCCTCCATATTCTTGTATGATTGATGATTTATGCATTTGTGTGGTCAATGTAAATCTAATCCTATATTGTTTATGATAATAGATCTATGTTCTTGGATAGTTTTATGCTGCTTTGATTCTACAGGTACTCTTTGAAGCTGGGTAGACAAGAAGCGAGTGGCAAAGACCTACCAGAAGAGAGAGGAATCGAACAAGGAACCAAGCGCAAGATAGAGGTTGGTCTCCTTATTCTTCTCTTATCTATTTCTCATAAAGGAAAATGAAAGTAGTTTTTAGTCTGTTTGTTTCTAAGGTAGCTACCAGCCTTAGTGGGACTAGCAGCTCTGCATAGAAACTATTCCCGATAACAAAATGGCGACTCCGCTGGGGAGCGAGTAGATTGTTTGTTCATATACATTTGTTTACTTTATAAACTTACAGACGGAGCCTGAAGTCAAGCCAGCTAGCCTTCAAACTGCATTTTCTATACAAGTGCAAAGTAGATCAACGTTGCTTCAGTCAATCTCCGGGTTTTGTTTATGAATTAAACGATTGATTTACAAGCTCTCTAATTGCCCTCGTGGTGGCTCTAATAACCTCCTTAGATCTACCTCTGTGATTGGTTTACTGATTACCACTTGCTCGGCCTAAATCCCTGAACTGAACTGCAAACTGTGACTCAGAATCCAATCAAAGTCTCGTCCCTGGTCCAGCGCACTGTCTGTTTTGTGAACTTCAAATGCAGTGCACTTCCCGAGTGTAGTAGGAGCGTTGCATTTCAGTTTCATTGTGTTACAGGTGCGCTGATCAAACAAGGCCTTGTTCATAAATTTTTGTTTCTGTGTTCACTCTTTTCAGCTCTATTCAGGAGTTTTGCTGCCTGTAGTCAGTACACCTCTGTTTGAAACCCATTTCCTTGTTGTTATTCCACCTCCATTGTGCAAACAATTGTAAATGTTTTTATGTATTTTTGAGTCATTTTCAGTTCTCCTTTACAAAGAAGTAGTGTAATTGTACTGTAGTTTCTTCATTTGAAAGTGTTGCAAGTGTCGTTTTCAGTCATACAAGAGAATCTGATTGTTCTTGATAGTCGATTACACTGTTACTCTTGTATTTGATCTGAATTAATAGTTTTTCTAGTGTAGAAAACAAGTTTTCAATTCCAAATCGCAAAGTGTTGTCATTATCCTCATTTTGTTTTGAAAAGAAACTTGTTAGTAATTGTCGCTTTGGAAAATAATTCAGATTTGCGCTTAGCTTTCTTTTTGTCATTCACACATTAAGAAAGCTGAAAACAAATACATTCATGTGCATTTGCATTTAGACTGTTTGTTGGTTTGATTTAGGACAATGCATATAGTGTGTGCTCTCTGCTCTTTGTTGAAAGAACATTATCTCTCTTTCCTTAGTAGCTAGGATTTTAATTCTAAAAAGAAGATTAAACGACTGTTTATCATCTTAGGTTGCATTTTAGGAATTGTACATCTACATCACGCGGAGAACCTGAAAGGCAAATTTCTTAAGCAAGATCAACCATAAAATAAATTTAATGAATCTAAAAACGCTTTGGAACCTAACGCACAGCATCTAGAAGTCTAGGCTAGAGACGTATTCCGGCGTCGTAAAGCCTGGTAACCAAAAAGAAATCAAACAAGGCACCTGTTATCACTCAGGTTGTTCCCTTTGACTCCTAAGGGAATACGGCCGAGGTAACCACAGACCAATCTTTGGATCACAGGTCCTAGCCTACCTGCAATCAGAGAGGGCTCTCTCTTTAGGATTTAGCTTTGTTTTGATAGAGTTTAGGCTAGTTATTACACACTGAATTTTGTTTAAAGTTTTGGTTGAATGATGTCTTCTAGCAGATGAGATGAGATCTTCAGAAGTTTCAGTCCATTGGGCAATGGAGTCTGTTATTATGTGTTGTTTGAGGTATTAAGTAAGATTGATGAAACTGCAGGGCCATATAGATATATCATGAAACAAACTTAAAATTGTGAATATGAAATATGTCCAGCCAGTGAAAGGCAACTAAGAATCTTTCAATAGGCTGGTGATGTGGGGAAAGGAAATATCACTTAGGAGCAGATTTGAATTCCTGAACAGTATTTACTGTGAGAGATTTAGTATGAAGGTGAGCAACTAAGAATTACACATTCATAACTAATACTGAAGAAAACATTCATAACAGCATAGATTGAGTTTAGGGTGTTCCATGAACAAATCCTGAACTATTCTTTTTCTGCGCTATTAAACCTGTGAAATATAGAGTATGAGTGGATTATGAAAGAACGAAATACATAACAAGATGGTTCAGAGAACTTATTATGACACGAAATAGCGTAGGAATCCTGTAGCATCAAGCAAGTACACCACAACACCTCAAAACAACTCAGAACTTCAGAAATTCCATTAGCTTCCTGTATTAAAGTCTGAAATTACAGCATAGCTTCTCCAGAAGAAAAATCAACAACCCCAGCAAGTTCATGCGTGGGGATATATATACAATCGTTTTTACAAAATATCTTAACGCTGAGTCATTTTCTCAATAACTGCGTTTACCAACTTTCAAAAATAGCAGATACAAAAGTTATTGCTTCTTTGAATATATAATGAATGCCTTTTCAGCTTTTTCAGAAATTCTGATTTTTGGAGGCCACTGGGTCGGTTGGGTACTTTGTATTGATTCTGAGTGATACGCTCTTTATTGCTCTGTCGAGGTGCGGCTATCTCAGCCCCGTCATCTGCATCTGTAGTCATCGACTTTTGCTGGATTGCTGAGTTGGCTTTTTCAATTGCTTTCCCAGTCATAGCAAACATATATTAACATTCTGAAATTGCTGACTTTCTGATAAAAATAAAAAAATGTGGTGAACAATTTGTTTTCTACATCAGTGTTTGTATCATGCCTGTCCACCATTCCTGAGTAGGAAATTGGTGCCTTAAGATTATGCCTAGAGTTTCATCTGCCTCAGTATATTTGTAGTAGTTTGGAGGCACTTCAAAAAGATGTCTGATCTCATGTGCAATGAAGAATAAATTCTTTATTTTGTCATAGAGACTCTGCCCAGATGGAGACCCTGTTTCCTCTGGGGTACTTGTTGCTGCAGTGATTTGATTTGTGGCATATGTGTCTACCCTCTTGGCATAATTTTCATGAGATAGTAACCTTCCTGTACAGGTTACTAAGTTGGGAAGGCCTTTGTTATGCAATGCTGTAATCTTCTCAATGAATCTGTTCACTTCTGTCTGCATCTCCTGACACCTTATGTCCAATGTTTGCACATGATTTCTTAGAGTGGGCACTCTCTTCACTAGTAAAATGGTATTAGTCCGGTTAGTGATACCCATTGCTGCCAACTGAGGGCCAGTGCGGTTATTCAAAACATTTATCATCTTATTGGCTATTTCAGGCATGTTTCCAAGAGATGCTCTCCCTCTTTGACTTTCTTTTTGGGCCCTGCCTATTAGATCCATATGCTCATGGATAGTTTCTATGTATTGCCACTGGTCTGTTATAGATTGACCAATGTTGGTCCACAGGATCTTCTTGATTTCAACTACAACTTTGTCAAGAGAGAGCTCTTTCTCAAGTTGTTTTATTTTCTTCTCAAGAGCCCTTACTTCCCTTGTTTTTTCAGCTACACTTTGCTTGGATTTGTCATATTTTTCATTAACTGTGGCCAATTTTTCTTTAGTTTCATTCAGTTCTACCATCTGTGCTTCCAAGGCTTCCAGTTCCTTCATCATGTTCTGCATACTCAGGCTGGGTCCCTGATCTGGTGCTGTTGTTGGTGCTGATGCTGAAGGACCTGCCTCTGATGTTTGTCCTGTGGGAGGACCTGTTGTAGTAGTAGAAAGTGGCACACCTTCAGTAGATGCAGATGTTTGTGCTGGATGTATTGGTGCCTCACTTTGTCTTGATTTTAGTGCCACCTCTAGTGCACTCTCTGTTTCCATTAACCTCTTATATAAACTCAGGAGTAGGGCCACTACATCCTGATCCTTTTTCTGCTTTGCCACTTATCCAGTTTGAGGGTGAAGGCCAGCTGGTAGCTTGATGTGCTTTCTCATAGCTGCTACATCTTCATCTCTTTTCTTTAACAGTGCCTGCATACCCTTAGGGTCCTTTGGATCATGACCCAACTCTATGATGATCTCTTCCAATGACTTGATTCTATTGTCCTTGGCTTGAGATGATGCTTTGTCCAATTCCAGTTGAGCTACAGTATTGTGTAGAGAATTTTGTAGTCGGTGTGCGAACAAGGTCTTATCAGCTAATGTAGAATATATCATTTCCCCTGTTTATCTGTGTAGCTCAATTTGATCCAAGGGGTGGATATCTCTGGCAAAAAATTCCAGATTAGTTCTAATGTAACCGGCAGCTGTTTGAGGCTGCTGCATGGTAGGCCTGAAATGACTAAGAGTCATTTTTTGCTCTTGAATGTCATAGGCAGACATTAATCTCTGCTGATTTGTTGGCGCCATTTTTAGGAGATGGTTGTAGATTTGGTGCTTGAGGGGCTCATTCCTTTTCTTTATGTCAATAAACTGCTGCTTGATACTGGAATCTGCCTTTGATTTCTGCCTAGAAGAGCTGACCTATGTCCCATGTGGAATGTCTTGTCCCTGCTGTAAAGAATTGGTGGATGTCTCAATACTAGGAGGGGGCATATTGTCAATTGGCCTCTCTGGTAATTCCTCCTCAGAAAAAGGGTTTAACCTTTGTCTCTTTTCTCCTTGCTGGTCCATAGAGGTAGTGAGAGGAGTGTCCTCTTGCCTATCCCTCTTCCTTGTCCTATCCTCATTAACAGGTGTTTGTAATACAGAGGAGTCAACTGTTACCTCCTCCCTTGGAGGAATTTGTTCATGTGTTTGTTGTTCTGTGTGGGCAGGTTGTTTGGCTCTGATTTCCTGCTGCTCCACAATTGGAGGTGTTTCTTCTTGCTGCACTGTTTTGCCTTTAGTCATGTCTGCTGGTGGATTAGTTGTTTTGGCAGGCTGTTGGGGAATGGTAGATGAAGAAGCAGCTTCTCCAAGATGTCGAGAGCCTGAAGACCGGACCTGTCCAAAAGATTCCAAGTCAACTGCTTTTTCTAAAGTTTTAATATCTTTCTCTGCTATTTCTTCTTCACTATAATCTTCCACTAATGTGCCCTTTTTCCACTCTATTTGATTAGCATATTGTTCAACCTCTGGAATGCTAATGTGGTCATATGTAGCAAGCCTATGCTTGATTCTTCTGAGGCTTATGAAGTGGTTAGGGTCATAGGGTGCCCAATAGAAGCTTGTCTTGAGCTGGAGGGCTTTTAGCATTTGATTTGCCTCATCCCAAGCTTCTTCTCTCTTGTTAAAAATGAATGGACCCAATTGATGCTTAATTTTGAGTTGTGCCTTCTTGTTTTTACTATGGAAGTGAATCATATCTGCGTTGCCGAACTGTCTGAAGTACTCTAGAGCAAAGAGTCTCATGGGGACATATCTTGGAAGCCTGTATGGTGCTAACTCATAGCCATATATCCTGATCACTGTATGGTGTTGGTAAAAGTACCAATCCCCTATGCTATAGTTCTTGGACAGCTGAAGGATTTTCTTCATATCATCTGTGAGTCTAGGAGGAGGGGAACTCTGCAGCATTGACAAGGCTGGATGGATGAATAGGTCAATAAATTCACAGTAGTTGTATGGTGAAAAATGAATGTGATGACATACTGATGTCCAGAATATTACAGATCTTCTGTCTCCCTTTGCATCTAATTTCTTGAGGAAGACAGGGAAGTTGTCAGGCTGATTGTATAAAAACAGATGATATATGTAGGAGGTGTACTTGAAAACCCTCTCTCTCTCCAAATTCATGAACTGTTCATGAATTTTGTTGGCTATAAATGAGGCATAGTCATACTGGACAGCAGGGGGTTGTCCTGGAGTAAAAATAGATAGAACCACCAGTGTTGTCTCATCTACAAACTCACTGGTCTTGAAGCCTAGGATGGAAGATATAATGTCTACCAGCAGTCTCCCTATGTCATTGAACCAGTCATGCAGATAAGGGGGAGGCTGTAAGGGCTGGTACTCTGGGCGCATGAATAATTGTCCAATCCTTGTAATTTGTGAGTTGGAGAGCTTGGCACCCTGCTCTAGTAAAAACTGCATGGAAAGAGGCACCAGTGGTCTTGTAGGTTTGAACTGCAGCATTTGGTTTATGGCTTCAGGAGTAATATGGAACAAGACAGAGCTTGAAGGATTCAGGACATCTCTTTGAGTGGGGTCATAGTTTGAGCGGCACTGGCGGATCAATTCAGGAAACTCATTGACCTGAGGGAGATAGTAAATTGGCTAATTGGATTTCCAGATTCCCAGGAGGTTTGTACCATCTCTATGCTTCTTTCTCAACTCACAAACTGTCTCTATATGGTATGTGTTGGTCCTCTCTACAGTTTCTCTCATCTGAAAATCTCTGTCAGCAAGGGCTAACCACTCCAGGTTCTTGTGTGGGGCATTTAATGGGGCAATGTTCAATGCCACTGGAGTCTCCATGGTCAACTGAATTTGGAATTATACTTGAAATTTTTCTTGGGCACAGCAATGTAGAGTAGTGGATTTTGAATGAGCAGGGCAATTTGCAGAGGGGAAGAGGCAAAATTGGGGTAAAACTGAGTCAAAATGCTCCTAGGATAAACTCAAGGAGCAAATGCTGGGATTTGAGAGTCACTTTCTCGGTGGATTTGTCTAGCAGAGGTTTAAATTTGCGAAGGCGCAAACAAGCTGTGAATTTGTGGTAATTTGGCACAATGTGGAAACTCTGTGGGTGAACTTGGGATTGCAGTGAGGAAACAAGGTAGCCCTGGTGTAAATGAGGTGTAATTGTTGTTAAAGTGGGTGAAACAGGGTGAATTCTCTTGCTGTGGCGTGCCCCGCGGCACGAAAACTCAGTGAGAGGCGTGGGTTAAGCACAATGCAGTGAATGAGGGGACTTGGGTGAATTTGGGACCTCAAATGTGCATTAATTCAGTCATACAGTCATGGGAATTTAGAATGCTGGAGAATTTGGCGATTTTCCGTTGTTTTTACAGTGGAAGACTGAAGAAACCAGTTTACAGGAGAAATGAGTAAATACCTGGTTGCAGCGCGAGGGGGGGAAGAACTGTCCGTGCGGAATTTGGGGCGATAGCAGCTTGAAGTTGAAAAAATTTTGAGTTTGGCGAAAAAAGACGTAGAACGCATGCAAACGATGTTGTGCCCAACTTACGCAAAATAAGAAAAAACATGTTTTTTGGGCAAAATATGGAAAAATTGGTTTTGGCGCCTTTTTGACGGATGACGTCAGCATGATGTCATTGGTGGGGTCAGGTACGGAGTGATGACGTGGCGGCCAGTGAGTGGCTCCACGTGGGTAGGTGACATGGCGGACAGCTCGGAGCGATGGTGGATGGGGCGGTGATGCGACGCTGAGGTGGCAGTGACGTAAGGGTGACATGGAGGTGACGTATGGTGGAGAAACAACGGCGGTAAGTGGTAATTTCGGACCACTTATAGTACGGGAGCGGTTTTTGCGGGAGGCCTCCCAATACAACTTGGGAACGACATGCGTCCGAGCCCTGACATCATGCTCTGACAGATTTCGGGCGCTATCGTCCGGGCATCGGAGGCGGTCCGAAATTGTTGTGAGCCGTCGGATGGGAGGGCCCAGATCCGACGGACGACGGGCTGCAGACGTGATCGGGCAATACGGCGGGGCGTGGGCATAAACAATTAATTTTTATGGAAAGGCGCGCTCGGGCGGAACTTTGGATATCAACGAAATTTGGATTTTGCGATGGTTTATAAGCCAAATGGGTTAATTAATATCTGTTCGCAAAAATGGGGTTAGGGCTGTTAAACCAAGCAGATCTTGGTTTAATCCCGAGACTTTTCTTTTGGCGCTATTTTTCCTATTGCGCTTAAATCTCTTAGCGCTCCGACCTTTGAAGCTATAAGGCTATATTGCCTAGCGAAGGGGGAATATATACTTTGGGGCTTTTTATTTACAATCATGATATAATAATAGGGAAAAGGGGAATATAGGGAATAAAGTAATAATGTGGTTAGTAGTTAATATGGGAAGGAGATATAGATGATAGGTAGTAGACACTAAGTTGTTAGGGAACAAACTTAGTTTTGAGAGTAGATCAAAATGAAAAGATTTTTACACAAGAAATGTGGCTCTTTTATATCACAACAGTGATATTGGGATGTTAGTAAGGAGTTTGATAAGGAATGTTTGGGAGGTTAGACATGCTTCACTTTGATACCACCAAAATGCTGAATAAAAGAATCTGCTCTGGCCACCATGGGCTTCCTTTGCTAGGCCAGCAATATGAGAGAAGACATGCTTCTGCAACCCAACTACCTACCCATCTTATTTCCTAGCATTTTTTGTTTCTTCGGGGAGGGTGCACTTAGACTTGCAAACCCTCATGTGCTCTTTTCTTTTTGCTACCCTCCTATCTAAATCTACCCTTATATCTTCCAAGGGCCCAGATTAAGCTAGTGGGCTCCTTTCTTTCTCTATCCAGCTATGTTATATACATTTTTGTGCCTATCAGCATGGAGCATGAAATGTCAATAATCTGAGGGATCCAAAGTCCCTAAACATGTTGTTCTTACCCTTAGAGGAACAAGGTCTGCAAACCACAGCACTGAAAATCAGTTCTCCACTCAAAAACAGGCCATTTCTGGATCATGTCAGTTGCTCCACTGAGCATCTGCGCTGAATGTCAACTGCTCCTCCTTGTACCTGCGCTGAAGGTCAGAATCAATGAAGGCTACCTGCGCTGGGCGAGATTGGCCAAGTGGCACAGTCATTCTGCAAGGTGTCAACTGCCCAGGAAGCTTCCAAACTGACACTTGGGTCAAGGAATTCGCCTAATGATGAGTAAGAGGGTCTTGATCTCCAAGTGGAAGCAAGATTCTCCAAGTGGACTCAAGAACTGAAGATTAACTAAAGTGGGAGAGGACACAAATCAGCTTCAGGCCAGTCTCAAGATGACTTATCCTTTCTCCAAAAACCTATATATAGAGCTCTCTCATGAGTTCTAAGGAGGCTGGAATTTTGTGCAAGTAAGGAAGTGATGTTGGTTTGTGATTAGAGCTATTGGGTGTTTTCTTGAAGGAGGAGAAGAGGAGATTTCATTCAGCTGGGAGGTGTTGCTGGATTGGGCCCATTGTGGTTGTAACTCTCTCAGAACTTTACTTCTATTATCAATAAAGTATTCAAGATTCTTCTATGTGCATGTATCTTTATGATGAATAGATGTTTGTACATTTGATTTATGCTAATCCTATAATCGATTATGGATGTATGCTTCTTGTAGTTTCCTTTTCTTGTGCTTTTACAGGATCTGTGTGTAGCTGGCCCGGTGAAAGGATAAGGAGCTAGGAGCAAGCGGCAAGGAGTGAAGACTGGATCGACTCTAAGCGCAAGATAACGGTTAGTAGATCATCCTTTTCTTCCCTCTCTCATCCCATAAAGAAGAAACTTTGAATAGCTTTGCATTCAGTTGTTGCTGGAGTACTATCACCTTCAGAGTAGGGATAGAGGCATTCTGCATTAGATACTTTTCCCCCCAACAAAATTGCGACTCCGCCGGGGATTGGATCTTGGTAGTTTGTTGTGTTTCTTGCTATTCATTTCATAAACAAGGAGAGTACCAAATCGAACTGTGTTTGAATCTATCAAACACAAAGTAGAGGGCAGCTACTCTGGCTCAGTTTCTGAGCAAGTTTATGAGTTGAAGAGCTGATCCAAAAGAACTCTAATAAGCTCTTAGTGATAGCTTTTCATCCTCCTTTACATCCCTTAGTGTGTCCTTGACTGATAGCTTCTGATTTGAGCAAAAACTGTGAATTTTTTAGCAATCTGTGACCCGGAAACCAAGACGGACGAAAGTCTTGTTCTTCATTGCAGGTTGTACACTAGCAGTCTGCATTTCAGCGCAGTTCCCGAAGGGGCTACCTACGCTGAAGGTCAAACAGGCAGTGTTACACCTGCGCTGGACCAGTCTTGGCTTGAGTTCCTGTGGTTTCTTGCTGTGTCTTGATCTGTTTTCACTGTTGTTTTTGCTGTTTGCTGCCAGTTAGAAGGCCTATCTGAACCATCTTCCTTTGTCATTATTCCGCCTCAGTTGTATAAAGAAACTGTATTTGTTCTTTTGTGTTTCTTGCGTCATTTACAGTTTCCCATAACAAAAGTGAACCAGTCTTGCATTGACCTCTTAGATCTAGACCTGTGATTAAGTGTCGTTTCTGATCTTAAGAGTTAGCTTATTTGCTGTTCATAGCTGATTGAGTTTGTCGCTTTCGTTATATGGTTTGAATTCATATATTTCTAAGTGTCGAAACAAGTAGATCGTAAGGTGTCTTTTGATTTTTGGACGAACTTGTTTGCTTTCGCTTGAAATTGAATTCAAAGTTATACAACAGCTTTCTTTTTGCATTTCATCAAACATTAAGAAAGAGAAAAGAAATACTTGCATTGTGCATGTACATTATGACAGTTTGCATGTTGATTTAGGAAAGTGCATTAGTGTGTGCTCTATGATCTGTGTGAAAAGGTGTTATCTTCCTTCTCCCTCAGTAGTTAAGGTTTTCAAAGTTGAAAGATTGAAAAGCTTGCTTATCATCTTAGATTGCATTCAGGAGTGTTTCTATACATCTCGTGGTGATCCATAAAGGCAAACTGCTAAACAAGATCAACCTTAAAATAAATTGAATTTACATAACAACGCATTGAAACATAACGCAAACATCTAGAGGTCTAAGCTAGAGACATGTTCCGGCGTCGTTAAACGTGATATCTTAGGGTTGAGTGGTTGGGTGATTCCTCCACGGTGAAGCGATAAGTATCAATACGGACTTGTGCTCCCACGTACCGTCGCGTATATATTGGGAGACCCCTATAGGATCAAAGCCTTTATCCATAGGAAACCATGTCGGCCACCCTACTGATCGCAATGCAGTGAACACAGCATTCATGAAGATCGACCACTCGTACCGTAAAACGTATTCTGTGGTTTTGTGAAAGGTTTGGCACACCCTCTGCCTAGAACTCCAGAGCAGTTTCTTTTGGCCTTTTTCAAACTCTATAACTGAAAAAGTCCATCCGAGCATTTGTCACTTCGGGCTCGTTAAAACATCGAAGGAGACTAGAGTCATCTTTAGCTTTTTCTCGACTCTTAAAAAGTGAAAAAGCAAGTTGTGTCTAAGCGTCGTTATAAAATTTATTTTAAACGGAACATAATCACCTCCTATTCCCGCGTTGATCTTAAGTTGAGAACATGGAACGCCCCAACCAAGGAACTCCGCATGATGGAAGTCCTAGTCCATTCTCCTCTTGGGGAGAAGTTGGTGCGCCCCACATGGCCACATTGTCGCTTCCAGGACTGACAATTGGCCTGCCTGTTTGGCTGTTCTCAACTAGTGTAGTTCAGAACACCATGGTTCCTAAGCAGTCGAGTCAACAGTTAGATGAGTCTAGAGCATCCCACCAGCCTTCTACTTCCTCTAACCCTTCCTCCAATCCTTCATCTTTGAAAGGTAAAGCTGGCAAAAGCCAAGCTCCCATGGAGAAGAAGGAAAAGAAGAAGAAAGAGAAGAAGAAGAAGGAGCCTAAGGCGACTGGGGGCAAGCAAAAGACATCTAACAAAAACCCACACACAGCGCAGACCGGGCCTAAATCGCCATGTGTCATATGTCGAGGAGACCACTTCCATAGAGATTGTCCCTGTATTCCCCGGATACTAAGGGACTGGTCACCTCGTTTGCACAATTCGGGAGCATCAACCTCTGATGGCCATGTTTATTGCTTACCGTCAACCAGCGAAAGTGAAGGTTCAAGACAAAGAGGGGGAGCAAGATCCCCCTGCAGACTGTGTGAAGGCGGTCATGCCATCCACCGTTGTCCCTTCTTAGATGAAGCGAAGAGAGTTTTGGAAGATCGCCCGGTTTCTCCGGTAATACTTCCTCCTGGATAAAAAAGCTCGTGCCAAGTCCTTCGTTGGTTGAAAATACAGCTGGCCCGCTCAAGTGGTCAGCTGAAGCGTCAGTCATTGAAAATGAACCTACTGAATCCAGACCAGACGAAAGTCTAAAGGTCGATACGGCAGTTGACCCGGTTCTTCCTTCAGAGGTTTCATCCTCAAATGACTCCGTCATTGAAGATTCATCTTCAAATGACACCCTCACGGAAGAGAATAAGGATGACACCATCAAGATTCTTTTCGTCAACACAGATTCTGATGAGCATCAGGGCAATGCGCCCATTCCTTTATCGCAGGAAGGAACATCGTCAGGATCGTATCCGGCCGTATATTCGGTCCCACCACCAAGCAACCTGGTTGTGTCCTTTGATTGGAACCAACTGGGCAGACCCCGGTTACCAGCCAGTATACCATTCAGAATCATAGTCCAAATTTATAGAATGGTGATGGCTGGAACTATCATTGATGAAGGGGCATCTGTGAGTATCCTTTCCTCTGTTGCTTGGAAAGCACTGGGTTCCCCGGCGCTTTTGCTTGAGATGAGAAATCTCTCGGGCTTTGATAAAGGAACCAGTCGACCATTAGGAATCCTCCCCAATGTGCCTGTTACATTGAAAGGGAAGACCGTTAATTTGAACGTGATGGTCGTTCAAGGACCCTTGGATTATAACCTACTCCTTGGACGTGACTATATATATTGCATGGGAGCTATAGTCTCCTCACGCTTTAGAGTAATGTGTTTTCCACACGAAGGAAGGGTGGTCAAGCTCGTAGACCAACTTTCATTTCCGGGATCACGCATCGCAAATAGTCAAATACCAATCCTCAATAGTCTATTCACCCAAGAAATGTCTCCACCCCCAGTCCTCCTTCCTGATGAATGCGAGTGATTCGGAAAGATAGAACTGGAACCCAGGGGGCATGCATCCTGGTCTGCTTCGGGCAGAGGAAACTTTGGGTATAAAGTAGAATTTCCGCGAAAGAATATGACTAGTCCGTACCCCGTCCGTGGATGGAAGAGGGGTTGTTCTGGAATAGGATTCTTTTGATAAGGTTACTTGTCTGACAAAGTGTCACTCATCTCTGTCTAAACAGGTAGGTTACCAAGGAAAGAGATTCTATTGCGGCAGCAAATGGTAACCGTCTTTGGGTAAAAGGCAAGCCTCACCCATTAAAACTATGTTTTAGAGGATAAGTAGGGGCAGCCCCCAAAGAAGGGGACTCTTTGCTGCAACAAGTAGTAACCATCTTTGAGTAACCTAATGATAGACACCGCCGAAGAGAGAGTTTCATTTGCGGCAGCAAATAAAACCATTCTTTGGGTAACCAGAAAGAGTCAAGCCTCACCCTTTAAAACAAATGTTTTATCGGATAAGTAGGGGCAGTCTTGAAATTGTATTTTATACCTGGAGGCATGCAAAGATGTGGGGCAAAATTCAAAATTTGCCAAATTAGGAGCATAGCTTCGTGAGATAAAGCTCCATAAAAAATAGCTATCTCACAAGAGACATTTCTTATCTCATGACTGGTATATCGAGCAGTTTTAGCATAAAGTTCATGCTCGTTAAAAAATAAACGCAAGATCCGAGCAGTTTTAACGCGGTCTTCATGCTCGTTAAAAAATAAATATAAGCAGTGAGCAATGTTTCCTCCAGAGTTTAAGCTCATTTTTAAGTAAAAAATGAACCTATTCCGGTAAATAACCATTGTGATCGTAAATTTATTAGCCATAAAAGCCTTGGTCGTGTTTGCACCCGCCACCTCCATTTCATTTAGCCAATCGTTCACCTCCATATGATTGTTTACCCATTTTGAGGAACAGCTGCGAAGAGTGATTTCACTTAGCCATCCTTGTGACACTGCCGTGATTGGAAAGTTCCAACCTGTACCTGGAATCTGCTGCTATCCCTGTTTATCACTCGTTCCTCAAAAGACGAGTTTTCTTTAAGCTCTTTTCAACTGACTCATAAAATATGAAAAGATTTCCGAGTTTTGGCCTTCCAGCTCGATAAAAGGACCGGAAGAGCTATCCCTCCTCTAGATTTTAATCTTTTTGGACCTGAGGGATTATTGCACAAAAAGGTCGAGCGCTTGTTTTATTCGGCTCGTTAAAGTTATCGAAAATTCATCCCTTCTGTATTGTTTTATACTTTTTCGGACTTAAGGGATTAGATGACGAAAAAGGAATTTTGGAGTTAACTTTCTGTACCTTTTCAGACTCTCTAAAAATGAAAAGGACCGAGTTGTCTTTGTCGCTAGACTCGTTAAAATGATTAAGTAGCGACAAACTTGTCTTTAGACGAGAACGAGTTTCCCTATTGCTAGGCTCGTTAAAACATAACGATGGGCTTGCCCGAAGGGCAGGTTATAGAACAAGCATATGTTATCCTCCTCAAGCTTGACAAAAATAAAGAGGTACTGTTCAGAAATGACTGGGGAAAAATTGGGAGAATCTCGAAAAGCTTTGATGGTAGCAAGTCGCTCTTGAACATGACACTTTGTCCTCCGTACCACATCGGGTTGGGTTGTTTCATTCACCGGTCTCATCACCATGGTCCTCACCAAACCATCCGTATTTGGGGTAATGCTACCGATCCATCACATTAGTGTCGTTATATGTTCAAGAGATGTGTTCAGAAAGAGTCAACCGTGTCCCATCCACTGCCATACATTATCCTTCATCCACCCATGATCGCCACCCTGAATCATATCTCACAGTTTGTTTTCACCTCCACTAAAGTCATTAGCTCCGTTCCGTGTCACTGATGTGGGATTCATTAAGGCCCTCCTTTGACGGATCGCTTCTTGTCGACTTCAGCTCATTATCCAAGAAGTGGATCTAGGAACACCCCCCCAGTACTTTGAAGCTTGCATGCCTCAATGGCAAGTTTCTCACTTCCGGCGACAGGTATACATCAATGACCTTCGACCAGAAGATTTTGCGTGGTGTTCGACGCCAAGTCCTTTATTCACACCACGTGAATTGTACTGTAGTACCTTGAGGGTCATTGTCATTATTGGTGATTCCTCTCGCGCTTGTTAACGGTTTACATTATTGACCGGTAATCAAGCGATGTCTTTCCATGTTCGACTTCAACGTAATTCTCACATGGATCGACTTGTACTTAGAGTGAAGATCGAACGAGATTGAAGACCCCGGATCTAGTTTCATCCATTCGGGCTGCAATATATATTCAGGATATAAAGACATTTGATATGTACATTGTTACAGCAGATGATCATCCTACTCAAAGGATGATAATTTCAGCATAGAATTATCAGTCTACCATCAAACGATCGTCTGTTATATGTACCAAAATGAATTTATAAAGCTGAGCATGGGAATGCCCGCCTCAGCTAGATCATGAAAGCAGAATGAAAAATAATGTATTGTATTGTATTTTATTGCAGGGCACCTCTCAGCCGATTGAATGAACTTCGGATCCTCCTAATAAAGCATTTCACCCGATAAACGACCTCATACTTTAGGGGGCAACTGTTATAGACATTTTTGTGCCTATCAGCATGGAGCATGAAATGTCAATAATCTGAGGGATCCAAAGTCCCTAAACATGTTGTTCTTACCCTTAGAGGAACAAGGTCTGCAAACCACAGCACTGAAAATCAGTTCTCCACTCAAAAACACTCAAAAACAGACCATTTCTGGATCATGTCAGCTGCTCCACTGAGCATCTGCGCTGAATGTCAACTGCTCCTCCTTGTACCTGCACTGAAGGTTAGAATCAATGAAGGCTACCTGCGCTGGGCGAGATTGGCCAAGTGGCACAGTCATTCTGCAAGGTGTCAACTTCCCAGGAAGCTTCCAAACTGACACTTGGGTCAAGGAATTCACCTAGTGATGAGTAAGAGGGTCTTGATCTCCAAGTGGAAGCAAGATTCTCCAAGTGGACTCAAGAACTGAAGATTAACTAAAGTGGGAGAGGACACAAGTCAGCTTCAGGCCAGTCTCAAGATGACTCGTCCTTTCTCCAAAAACCTATATATAGAGCTCTCTCATGAGGTCTAAGGAGGCTGGAATTTTGTGCAAGTAAGGAAGTGTTGTTTGTTTGTGATTAGAGCTATTGGGTGTTTGCTTGAAGGAGGAGAAGAGGATATTTCATTCAGCTGGGAGGTGTTGCTGGATTGGGCCCATTGTGGTTGTAACTCTCTCAGAACTTTACTTCTATTATCAATAAAGTATTCAAGATTCTTCTATGTGCATGTATCTTTATGATGAATAGATGTTTGTACATTTGATTTATGCTAATCCTATAATCGATTATGGATGTATGCTTCTTGTAGTTTCCTTTTCTTGTGCTTTTACAGGATCTGTGTGTAGCTGGCCCGGTGAAAGGATAAGGAGCTAGGAGCAAGCGGCAAGGAGTGAAGACTGGATCGACTCTAAGCGCAAGATAACGGTTAGTAGATCATCCTTTTCTTCCCTCTCTCATCCCATAAAGAAGAAACTTTGAATAGCTTTGCATTCAGTTGTTGCTAGAGTACTATCACCTTCAGAGTAGGGATAGAGGCATTCTGCATTAGATACTTTTCCCCCCAACAAGCTAGTCATCTATCAAGCTTAAACTGTTTGAACAGGTACTCATTACCTACTCCAAAAACAAGCAATTTAAAAGATGGCATGGCCCAGATTAAGCTGTTGAGCCATACATCAAGATAGTAGTGGCATTTTGATTGGCCACTTTCCTGGTCTTTCTTTGGGGTTCATTTCAATTTTATTTTATTTTTACCAAATCATTTTCTTGCCCTTTGATTATTCTTTTAAGGCATACCCTCTTTACATTTTTTAAATTTTTTCTTTGTTTACCAAAAAATGAAACCTTTGTTTCATCAAAGATTATCATTTTTAGCATTTCCACTATCAATCATGAAATATGAAACCCTATTGGTATAGGAGGCTAACAGTGGCTCCACTTGGGGATGACTTTTCCAGATGAAAAGTCAAGATCAGCAGGTCAGATTGCCTTCTTTTCCATCTTTCTGCATTTTAACCTTTCCTTTTGTTGAAGACTGAATATGTGAATCCTATGAAACTTGCATGCAATACTCCTTAAGCTGATCTACTCTGAAATTACAGCCCTGTTTTTGCCTTGCTTCTCTGATCATTTCTCATCTTCTAGATAATTTCCAAGTACTTTCTCTCATTCTCCCATGCCAAAGTGAATAGTATTTATCAAAATAGTGCAGTACCTTAGTTCTTCTCAAAATCTTCTTCATTTGGAGCTCTATCTATCCGCTGAAAATAAACATACTGAAATACAAATTTATGTACAATATAGAATTGAGCAATGCTTGATCAGAGGGGATCAAAGTAATGCTTGAGCATTCTCCCATTGACTGGGCCTTCCTCAGTGTTTGAGCCATCCAAGCTTTTTAGAAAATAAGTGTTGTTACCTTGTATAGCATAAATTACATAAGGTCCCTTCCATAAAAAGTCAAATTTCCCATGTTTTCCTTTGTCCTCCCTCCTGGAATCCCATCTCAGCACTTTGTTTCGTATAGAGAAGTCTTCAGCTTTGGTTCTCTTGTCAAATATTCTTTTGAGCTTTTCTTGCAGTACTTGGGTTCTTTCACAGACTTCTTCCCTTGTTTGCTGCAGGTGAATTGTTTGATTGATCCTTCTCTGAATGTCATTTGGTTCAGCTTGTATTTCTTGCAGCAACTTGATTACAGGAACACCTAGAGATGAAGGGAACCTTGCTTCCATTCCATAAACTAGTTCATATGGACTTGTACCAATGGATCTTTTGGTGGTCAGTCTATCTGCCCATAGAGCATTCATTAACTTCTTATGCCAATTCTTTTTGTTTTTTTCCAAAATTTTTTTGATGATGTTGATTAGGCTTTTATTGGAAGACTCAGCTAGGCCATTACCTTGAGGATAATAGGTTGTGGAATGACCTAAGGTCATATGATGTTTGTGACAAAAGCAGATCATTTTTTTGGACTCGAAAGCAGCAGCATTATCTGTGATAATTTTGTCTGGATAGCCAAATCTGGACAAAATGTTGGTCTCTAGAAATTGTATGATAATGGAGTCATTGGCCTACCTACAGGGGACAGCTTCTATCCATTTGGTGAAATAGTCTGTAGCAGTCAGAATCCACCTATGCTGGCCAGAGGATGGGGGGTGAATTTCACCAATAAAGTCTAGACCCCATTGCTGGAATGGTCTCTCAGTTGAAACAGGTTTGAGTGGTAAAGGCAACAACTTTCTCTTCCCTTCAAAGATTTGACATTTGTGACAAGACATTACAAATTTTCTTACATCGGTAAATAAGGAGGGCCAATAAAAACCAGCCCTTAGGATTTTATCAGCAGTGGATTTCCAGTATAAGTGTCCTCCACAGTCACCTGCATGAAATTCTTTGAGGACATTGTCAGTTTCATCCAATGTTAAGCAATTAAGTAAGATCCCTTCATGATTTCTCCAAAACAAATCATTGTTAATAATACAAAATTTTGATGCTTTCATTTTCAAGAACCTTTTCTTAGTTTTGGACAACCCTAGAGGAGCTTGCAGGTTTAACAATACAAAACATATATTAGTATACCAGGGGGGTTGCATAAAGGCTTGGTTGATCTATGGAGTCGCCATCTCCTGTTCATTGTCCAGTTCATTAATGTCAAGAGCTTGAAAATTGGTTTCAGCCATCAACTTGGCCAGACCCTGTCCTTTTATCAGTTTGGTAGGCTTGATTTCCATGTCATATTCTAAGATTTTGGCAATCCATTTTCCCCTCCTACCTTCAATTCCTTCTTGGGTTAGAATGTCTTTCACTACTGCATTTGGGACATAGGAAATGATGTGGGAGTACAGGATATAGATTCTAAAGTCCTTGATTGCTTTCACTAGTGCATAGGCTTGTTTTTCCATGATCTGATATTTCAAGGGAGCATCCCTTAGAGCTCTGCTAAAGAATGCAATGGGTTTCTCACAGCCTTGATCATCTTTCTGTAGTAGAACAGCAGCAATTGTATGCTCAGAAGCAAAGGAAAAAATGATGAAATCTCTATCAAATCTAGGACTTGTTAGGACTGGAGTGTTTGTCAATGCTTTTTTAATATCCTCAAAGGCTTGTCTAGCTTCCATGGTCCATTTGACCTTGGATTCCTTTTTTAGCATGTTGTTTAACAGTCTTGTGAGCTCGGCCAAATTAGGAATGAACCTTCTCAAGAAGTTGATTTTTCCTAGGAAACTTTGGAGTTCCTTGATGTTTCTTGGATGTGGTACTTGTAGGATGGCTTGAATTCTGTCTGGATCGATCCTAATACCATCTTTTGAGATTATATGTCCTAAGAGTTTACCTTCCTCTAGCCCAAACAGTGATTTCTTTGGATTTAAAGATATGCCATATTTTCTACAAATTGTGAAAACTTGCCTCAAGTGTTCTAAGTGTTCTTGGTCTGATTTTGAGAAGGCAGTTAAATCATCCAGGTAGACCACTAGAAAATCATGAATT
Organism: Pinus tabuliformis; assembly: GCA_031772625.1. Lineage (NCBI taxonomy): Eukaryota > Viridiplantae > Streptophyta > Pinopsida > Pinales > Pinaceae > Pinus > Pinus tabuliformis. Next base: position 306,168,775 of record CM062816.1, on the reverse strand, counting down.
TCCTTGGCAAAGGCTATATCCATAGCTCTTTGGAAAGTAGCTCCTGCATTCTTAAGCCCAAAAGGCATTTTGACATATTTGAAAGTTCCCCAAGGTGTTGTGAAGGCAGTTTTGTCTTGGTCATCTGGGTGTACTAGAATCTGATTGAATCCTGAAAAACCATCTAACAATGAGATCCTAGAGGCTCCCACTACCCTTTGCAGGATATGATCCATTTTTGGTAAGGGGTAATGGTCTTTGAGAGAGACTTTGTTTAAATTTCTTAGGTCAACACACAGTCTGATTTCTCCTGTCTTTTTCCTAGTAGGCACTAGGTTTGAAATCCATTCTGAGAATCTGATTGGAGCAATGATTCCTGCTTGATACATACGTTTCACCTCTTTTTCAATGAGAGGAAGGAGCACAGGGTTCACTCTTCTGAGTTTTTGTTTAAAAGGCTTTTGATTTTCTTTCAAAGGTATAGTGTGCTGGATGACCGATGTATCATAAGACTTGAGGTCCTCATAGCTCCAGGCAAAGACATCTTGAAACTCTTTAAATAACTCAATGTATTTCAGTTTCTGCTCAGGTGGTAATGCTTTGGATAACTTTACCATTTTGGGATTTTCTGGAGTCCCAATGTTACAATCCTCTATTTCAGCATTTAATGGTTGCATTTTAGGTTTTCTTGAGATATCATTTGAATCAAACAAATCTTCCAAAGGGGTTAAACCTATGGGCAAAAAATTGTCTTTCAACTCAATTACCTATGTTTCCGTTTCAGCCAGTTCATCTACATCTATCTGACCCAATTTTTGTATATTTTCGTTATTGAAGGTAGTCGGGTGCAAAACCAGGTTAACTGTTTCAACTGATATTTTCTGTGTATTCATGTGTGCTTGTGGTTGATCATCTCCAATGATTGAGTCAATGTTAATGCCAGAGAATTCCTCTTTTAGAGTGAGGAAATTATTTATCTGAGTGTCACTCTCAAAGACTTGCCAGTTTTTGATGTTGTCTGGAACTGCTGGCCTGTGTTTGATTTCAGCAGTAAAAGTATGATTGGGTTTGAAAGGCAACTTACAAGTGCTGGCAAAGGTTGCCAAGCTGTGAGCATGAAGATTGAGTTCTCTGGAAATTTTAGTCAACTGTGACCGTGAAAAGGTGTCAAGTACCTGAATAGCTGCTGCCTTATATGCTCTCAACCTTAGATCATTTGTAGTAAAGTTTCCCTTGATTTGTTGTATGATTAGATCTGAATCGCCTAAGATTGAAATTTTAGTTGCACCCAGATTTTTTATGAGCTTGAGACCTAGCAAAAGGGCTTCATACTCAGCCATGTTGTTTGTACATCGGAAGTTCAACCTATATGCATGACCCTCAGCCTGGTCATTGTGCATATTATGGATCCAGACTCCTGCCCCAGCTCCTAACTTGTTTACAGAACCATCAAATTCTAAATACCATAAGGTTTCATGATCAAGATTTGAATTGAGGTTTTTAGAGAATTAGATCATGGGCAGGTTGGTTTCTTGCAAGTCACTTGATATATCATGTCCTTTTGTTTTGTCAGCTGTGCCTAAAGTGTTTTGGTGTTGGGGGGCACTTTGTTCATTTAATTCCTCTCCCTCCACTGCTATTAATAGATCAGAATAGGCCTTGCTGCAAATGTCAGCATTGTAGAGAATAAATGAATCCATGTCAGAGTGTATTGAATAGATTGGGAAGTTTTGGGGCTTCTCTTGACTGCTTACCACATATTTCATCAATGTTTCACGGTATAATCTCTTTGGCTGCCCAAAGACTGAGATGGTTGCATAGGACATATCTAATTGCAAAGATCCTTGGAGTTTGGCCCCCCAAGATCTAGACAAAAGCATACCATACTTAGGAGGTATGTCAGCTACCACCACATCCATCAAGATCCTTTTGGTTGGGTATTGGACCAGAGAGACACATAAATCTTTAATCAATCCTAGACACCTGACCTGGCTTGAATCAAATGAGAATAGATCTTAATAAGTTCTAGTGATGTCTAAGTCGAGTTTTTCCATTACAGATTTGGGCATTAAGTTGTGTGAGGCCCCGGAATCAAACATTGCATTATTTAGAACCTTATCATGAATGTTTAAACTAACATAAAAGGGTGGAACCCCTCCATTTTCCATTTTTCCATTGACCTCAGGGCCAAACAGCAACTCTGGTTGGTCATCTAGGACATTCACAGCATCTTTATTGTCTAATACTTGGAGTGACTTGTTAATCTGTTGTCTGTATATTTCATGTTTGTCTAATTCCGAAAGAGGAACTGATATCTTGAGCTTACTTATTTCTGTTTCCAAATTAAAGGGCTTTTCAACTTGTATCTTGGCATTAAGTGCAGCAGGTTTTTCTTTTTCGGCTGGGTTGTCACTGATATTTTGTTCATGGTTGGTATGATTTTGAGTAAAATTGGCACCATGTTTGCTTCCAAGGGTATTATCTGACTTCATTTTTGCTGGATGAGGTGGGACTGGCTATTTTTCAGATGTTTGTTGCTCTGAAATATCCTCAACAGTGACTTCTGAGGAATGTGGGTTCGAATTGCCAGCTGATTGTGGGAGAGTGCTCTTATCATTGGTCTTTTTTGACTTCTTTTTGTCCTTTGGTTTAAGAGTTTCAGGTACATCTATCATTATGGTCCTTAGTTTATACTGTTTGTGTACCGCATACACAGCTGCATCATAAATTTCCTTGAAATCAAATGATTCTCCTGACTTAGTGTGGTATTGATTTTCATTGTAGACCTCTTGATCTTCTTGTGTTAAGAAGACTTGATGTTCACTGTCCAAACCCATTAGGTTGATCTGAGGGTCCTCATTAGGTTCACTAGATGTTGAAGCCTCAGCATAATTTTCTTGGAAAGGGGGTCTGACATGCTGGTCAGGATCAGTCCTTCCAACATTGGGATTTTGATTCTTTCTAAAGTTTGGGTTTCTAATATTGCTTGTTTTCCCTTCCCATGATGACTTTCTTTCTATGGTTTCCACTCTGTCCCCAAGTCTATCCATACCTTTGATGATTGCATCTAGATTTTGCTCAAATGATGAGGGTTCTTCCTTAAAAGTAGTTCTTCTTTCAGTTCTTGCCCGGTTTCTCTTGGTAATCAGATTTTCCTCTACACTTACAGCTATGTTTTGCATGTCTGCCAGGGTTGCGGGGGCTCTTTCTCTTAGTTGATATGCCATATCAGCATCAAACCCATCAGGGAACTTAATCAATGCCAAATCAGGTGGAGGCCTAAGATTTTGAGGAATGGCATTATAGATAGTATTGAATCTTGTGCAATAGTCCAAGACAGTTTCTTGAGGGCCTCTCCTTATGGTGTCATATTCAGATAGAATGTGTAAAGGATCCTTTTTCTTTTCCCATCTGTTCAGGAAGGACTGATAAAGAGCACCTGAATCAAGTATAGAATTTGCAGCCAGTGCTCTAAACCAAGTTCTTACTTCACCTGTCAAACTTTGTACAAAAATTTTCATTCTCACTTCATCATCATCTATCTCATAGTTTTCAAAGTAATCTTGCATTTTCTTGGTATGCTGTAAGGCAGTGTATGTACTGGTTCCATCAAAATAAGTAATCTTGCTTTGGTAGTCCTGAGGCATGGCCCCCGGATTACCAGGTAACTGAAGGGGAGTATAACGATTAGCCATATTTGGAGGAATAAGTGGGACAACGGGTGGAAGGGGAGCAACTGGAACAACAGGGACAGCAATGGCAGTTTGTGTATTGGGTGTAGACAATATGTTTTGTGAAGTGGATGAGGAAGAGGGGGAAGAATGAGTTAAATGAAGGTGGACTGATGGTTTAGCAGGGGTTGGGATAAAAGTTTGCTAAACTGCCTCAGGGCTGGATTCAGGAGATTGTTCTGGTTCCTTTTGGTTCCTGAGAGTCTTAGGGATTAAATTGGGGTTATCAAAAACAAGTGGAGGATTCGGGTCAGGATTTGACCTTGTATGCCTAGTTCTCTTTTTAGGAGCCAGCTTCTGAACTTGTTTTTGGTAATTTTTGAGAATATTTTCAGAATGGTTAAGGGAATACTTTAAATTTTGGAACGACTATCTAGAACTGACAGCAGTTGACACATTAGTTCTTCCCCAGCGGAGTCGCCAGTTATGTTATCACTCAGGTTGTTCCCTTTGAGTCCTAAGGGAATACGGCCGAGGTAACCACAGACCAATATTTGGATCACAGGTCCTAGCCTACCTGCAATCAGAGAGGGCTCTCTCTTTAGGATTTAGCTTTGTTTTGATAGAGTTTAGGCTAGTTATTACACACTGAATTTTGTTTAAAGTTTTGGTTGAATGATGTCTTCTAGCAGCTGAGATGAGATCTTCAGAAGTTTCAGTCCATTGGGTAATGGAGTCTGTTATTATGTGTTGTTTGAGGAATTAAGTAAGATTGATGAAACTGCAGGGCCATATAGATATATCATGAAACAAACTTAAAATTGTGAATATGAAATATGTCCAGCCAGTGAAAGGCAACTAAGAATCTTTCAATAGGCTGGTGATGTGGGGAAAGGAAATATCACTCAGGAGAAGATTTGAATTCCTGAACAGTATTTACTGTGAGAGATTTAGTATGAAGGTGAGCAACTAAGAATTACACATTCATAACTAATACTGAAGAAAACATTCATAACAGCATAGATTGAGTTTAGGCTGTTCCATGAACAAATCCTGAACTATTCTTTTTCTGCGCTATTAAACCTGTGAAATATAGAGTATGAGTGGATTATGAAAGAACGAAATACATAACAAGATGGTTCAGAGAACTTATTGTGACACGAAATAGCGTAGGAATCCTGTAGCATCAAGCAAGCACACCACAACACCTCAAAACAACTCAGAACTTCAAAAATTCCATTAGCTTCCTGTATTAAAGTCTGAAATTACAGCATAGCTTCTCCAGAAGAAAAATCAACAACCCCAGCAAGTTCATGCGTGGGGATATATATACAATCATTTTTACAAAATATCTTAACGCTGAGTCATTTGCTCAATAACTGTGTTTACCAACTTTCAAAAATAGCAGATACAAAAGTTATTGCTACTTTAAATATATAATGAATGCCTTTTCAGCTTTGTCAGAAATTCTTTGACTTTTGGAGGCCACTGGGTCGGTTGGGTACTTTGTATTGATTCTGAGTGATACGCTCTTTATTGCTCTGTCGAGGTGCGGCTATCTCAGCCCCGTCATCTGCATCTGTAGTCATCTGCTTTTGCTGGTCAAGCTGGATTGTTGAGTTGGCTTTTTCAATTGCTTTCCCAGTCATAGCAAACATATATTAACTTTCTGAAATTGCTGACTTTCTGATAAAAATACAAAAATATGGTGAACAATTTGTTTTCTACAGCAGTGTTTGTATCATGCCTGTCCACCATTCCTGAGTAGGCAATTGGTGCCTTAAGATTATGCCTAGAGTTTCATCTGCCTCAGTATATTTGTAGTAGTTTGGAGGCACTTCAAAAAGATGTTTGATCTCATGTGCAATGAAGAATAAATTCTCTATTTTGTCATAGAGACTCTGCCCAGATGGAGGCCCTGTTTCCTCTGGGGTACTTGCTGTTGCAGTGATTTGATTTGTGGCATATGTGTCTACCCTCTTGGCATAATTTTCATGAGATAGTAACCTTCATGTACTGGTTACTAAGCTGGGAAGGCCTCTGTTATCCAATGCTGTAATATTCTCAATGAATCTGTTCACTTCTGTCTGCATCTCCTGACACCTTCTGTCCAATGTTTGCACATGATTTCTTAGAGTGAGCACTCTCTTCACTAGTAAAATGGTATCAATCCTGTTAGTGATACCCATTGCTGCCAACTGAGGGCCAGTGCAGTTATTCAAAACATTGATCATATTATTGGCTATTTCAGGCATGTTTCCAAGAGATGCTCTCGCTCTTTGACTTTCTTTTTGGGCCCTGCCTATTAGATCCATATGCTCATGGATAGTTTCTATGTATTGCCACTGGTCTATTATAGATTGACCAATGTTGGTCCACAGGATATTCTTGATTTCAACTACAACTTTGTCAAGAGAGAGCTCTTTCTCAAGTTCTTTTATTTTCTTCTCAAGAGCCCTTACTTCCCTTGTTTTTTCAGCTACACTTTGCTTGGATTTGTCATATTTTTCATTAACTGTGGCCAATTTTTCTTTAGTTTCATTCAGTTTTGCCATCTATGCTTCCAAGGCTTCCAGTTCCTTCATCATGTTCTGCATACTCAGGCTGGGTCCCTGATCTGGTGCTGTTGCTGGTGCTGATGCCGAAGGACCTGCCTCTGATGTTTGTCCTGTGGGAGGACCTGCTGTAGTAGTAGAAAGTGGCACACCTTCAGTAGATGCAGATGTTTGTGCTGGCTGTATTGGTGCCTCACTTTGTCTTGATTTCAATTCCACCTCTAGTGCACTCTCTGTTTCCATTAACCTCTTATATAAACTCAGGAGTAGGGCCACTACATCTTGATCCTTTTCCTGCTCTGCCACTTCTCCAGTTTGAGGATGAAGGCCAGCTGGCAGCTTGATGTGCTTTCTCATAACTGCTACATCTTCATCTCTTTTCTTTAACAGTGCATGCACACCCTTATGGTCCTTTGGATCATGACCCAACTCTATGATGATCTCTTCCAATGACTTGATTCTATTGTCCTTGGCTTGAGATGATGCTTTCTCCAATTCCAGTTGAGTTGCAGTATTGTGTAGAGAATTTTGTAGTTGGTGTGCCAACAGGGTCTTATCAGCTAATGTAGAATATATCATTTCCCATGTTTGTCTATGTAGCTCAATTTGATCCAAGGGGTGGATATCTCTGGAAAAAATTTCCAGATTAGTTCTAATGTAATCGGAGCTGTTTGAGGCTGCTGTATGGTAGGCCTGAAATGACTAAGAGTCATTTTTTGCTCTTAAATTTCATAGGCAGACATTAATCTCTGCTGATTTGTTGGCGCCATTTTCAGGAGATGGTTGTAGATTTGGTGCTTGAGGGGCTCATTCCTTTTCTTTATGTCAATAATCTGCCTTTGATTTCTGCCTAGAAGAGCTGACCTCTGTCCCATGTGGAATGTCCTGTCCCTGCTGTAAAGAACTGGTGGATGTCTCAATACTAGGAGGGGGCATATTGTCAATTGGCCTCTCTGGTAATTCCTCCTCAGAAAAAGGGTTTAACCTTTGTCTCTTTTCTCCTTGCTGGTCCATAGAGGTAGTGAGAGGAGTGTCCTCTTGCCTATCCCTCTTCCTTGTCCTGTCCTCATTAACAGGTGTTTGTAATACAGAGGAGTCAACTGTTACCTCCTCCCTTGGAGGAATTTTTTCATGTGTTTGTTGTTCTGTGTGGGCAGGTTGTTTGGCTCTGATTTCCTGCTGCTCTGCCTACTGCTCCACAATTGGAGGTGTTTCTTCTTGCTGCACTATTTTGCCTTTAGTCATGTATGCTGCTGGATTAGCTGTTTTGGTAGGCTGTTGGGGAACGGTAGATGAAGAAGCAGCTTCTCCAAGATGTCGAGAGCCTGAAGATCGGACCTGTCCAAAAGATTCCAAGTCAATTGCTTTTTCTAAAGTTTTAATATCTTTCTCTGATATTTCTTCTTCACTATAATCTTCCACTAATGTGCCCTTTTTCCACTCTATTTGATGAGAATATTGTTCAACCTCTGGAATGCTAATGTGGTCATATGTAGCAAGCCTATGCTTGATTCTTCTGAGGCTTATGAAGTGGTTAGGGTCATAGGGTGCCCAATAGAAGCTTGTCTTGAGCTGGAGGGCTTTTAGCATTTGATCTGCCTCATCCCAAGCTTCTTCTCTCTTGTTAAAAATGAATGGACCCAATTGATGCTTAATTTTGAGCTGTGCCTTCTTGTTTTTACTATGGAAGTGAATCATATCTGCATTGCCGAACTGTCTGAAGTACTCTAGAGCAAAGAGTCTCATGGGGACATATCTTGGAAGCCTGTATGGTGCTAACTCACAGCCATATATCCTGATCATTGTATGGTGTTGGTAAAAGTACCAATCCCTTATGCTATAGTTCTTGGACAGCTGAAGGATTTTTTGCATATCATCTGTGAGTCTAGGAGGAGGGGAACTCTGCAGCATTGACAAAGCTGGATGGATGAATAGGTCAATAAATTCACAGTAGTTGTATGGTGAAAAATGAATGTGATGACATATTGATGTCCAGAATATTACAGATCTTCTGTCTCCCTTTGCATCTAATTTCTTGAGGAAGACAGGGAAGCTGTCAGGCTAATTGTATAAAAACAGATGATATATGTAGAAGGTGTACTTGAAAACCCTCTCTCTCTCCAAATTCATGAACTGTTCATGAATTTTGTTGGCTATAAATGAGGCATAGTCATACTGGACAGCAGGGGGTTGTCCTGGAGTAAAAATAGATAGAACCACCAGTGTTGTCTCATCTACAAACTCACTGGTCTTGAAGCCTAGGATGGAAGATATAATGTCTACCAGCAGTCTCCCTACGTCATTGAACCAGTCATGCAGATAAGTGGGAGGCTGTAAGGACTGGTACTCTAGGCGCATGAATAATAGTCCAATCCTTGTAATTTGTGAGTTGGAGAGCTTGGCACCCTGCTCTAGTAAAAACTACATGGAAAGAGGCACCAGTGGTCTTGTAGGTTTGAACTGCAGCATTTGGTTTATGGCTTCGGGAGTAATATGGAGCAAGACAGAGCCTGAAGGATTCAGGACAGCTCTTTGAGTGGGGTCATAGTTTTAGTGGCACTGGTGGATCAAGTCAGGAAACTCATTGACCTGAGGGAGATAGTAAATTGGCAAATTGGATTTCCAGATTCCCAGGAGGTCTGTACCATCTCTATGCTTCTTTCTCAACTCACAAACTGTCTCTATATGGTATGTGTTGGTCCTCTCTACAGTTTCTCTCATCTGAAAATCTCTGTCAGCAAGGGCTAACCACTCCAGGTTCTTGTGTGGGGCATTTAATGGGGCAATGTTCAATGCCACTGGAGTCTCCATGGTCAACTGAATTTGGAATGATACTTGAATTTTTCTTGGGCACGGCAATGTATAGTAGTGTATTTTGAATGAGCAGGGCAATTTGCAGAGGGGAAGAGGCAAAATTGGGGTAAAACTGAGTCAAAATGCTCCTAGGATAAACTCAAGGAGCAAATGTTGGGATTTGAGAGTCACTTTCTCGGTGGATTTGTCTAGCAGAGGTTTGAATTTGCGAATGCGCAAACAAACTGTGAATTTGTGGTAATTTGGCACAATGTGGAAGCTCTGTGGGTGAACTTGGGATTGCAGTGAGGAAATAAGGTAGCCCTGGTGTAAATGAGGTGTAATTGCTGTTAAAGTGGGTGAAACAGGGTGAATTCTCTTGCTGTGGCGCGCCCCGCGGCACGAAAACTCAGTGAGAGGCGTGGGTTAAGCACAATGCAGTGAATGAGGGGACTTGGGTGAATTTGGGACCTCAAATGTGCATTAATTCAGTCATACAGTCATGGGAATTTAGAATGCTGGAGAATCTGGCGATTTTGCGCTGTTTTTACAGTGGAAGACTGAAGAAACCAGTTTACAGGAGAAATGAGTAAATACCTGGTTGCAGCGCGAGGGGGGGAAGAACTGTCCGTGCGGAATTCGGGGCGACAGCAGCTTGAAGTTGAAAAAATTTTGAGTTTGGCGAAAAACGACGTAGAACGCATGCAAACGACGTTGTGCCCAACTTACGCAAAATAAGAAAAAACATGTTTTTTGGGCAAAATATGGAAAAATTGGTTTTGGCGCCTTTTTGACGGATGACGTCAGCATGACGTCATTGGTGGGGTCAGGTACGGAGTGATGACGTGGCGGCCAGTGAGTGGCTCCACGTGGGTAGGTGACATGGCGGACAGCTCAGAGCGGTTGTGGATGGGGCGGTGATGCGACTCTGAGGTGGCAATGACGTAAGGGTGACATATGGTGGAGAAACAACGGCGGTAAGTGGTAATTTCGGACTGCTTATAGTACGGGAGCGGTTTTGGCAGGAGGCCTCCCGATACAACTTGGGAACGACACGCGTCTGAGCCCTGACGTCATGCTCTGACAGATTTCGGGCGCTATCGTCCGGGCATCGGAGGCGGTCCGAAATTGTTGTGAGCCGTCGGATGGGAGGGCCCAGATCCGACGGACGACAGGCTGCAGACGTGATCGGGCAATACGGCGAGGCGTGGGCATAAACAATTAATTTTTATGGAAAGGCG